>QLTV01003390.1:2094295-2108429 GCA_003457575.1 Thermophis baileyi
TATATATATATATATTTTCCTACAGCCTGATGGGACTGAATCCAATAAAAACATTTTTTTTCCTAATTTGAACTAATCTCTCTCTCACTCTAGTTAAATTTAAAAGAGTTACATTTTCATGTCACGTTCACATGTACTGTTTTTGCTTTTTTTTTCATTCAGAGCATTACATTATGGTATATAAAAAGTGATATATCACAAGGATGTAGCCAGTTACAGTTCTGTGTTTAATTTACAGAAGAAACACAAGGCTTAACTAGCTCCCAGTTTAGAACATCATCGGTTCAGTATTTTTACAGGGAAAAGTTATTGAATGAGATAGAAGAGAGAGGGAGGGGACTCAATATAACCTGCAACAAGGTGCATTTTTTCAGGTCAACACAATTACTTCTTTTATCAAAATTAAGACCATGAATCATCCCTTCATTTTATTAGTTTGCATCAGACTTTTCCCAGGCAAACTGAGAATCTCAGCTTACCGAACACCAACCACTTATTCTGGAACCAAACTGGTTTTTTGGCAAGACTAGTGACTCTGCAAATTAGATCCTTTAGTGCAGAAAAAAATGGAGGGGGGGAGGGAGGGAGGGAGGGAAAGAGAGAGAGAGAGAGAGAGAGAGAGAGAGAGAGAGAGAGAGAGAGAGAGAGAGAGAGAGAGAGAGAGAGAGAGATCTGCCTATACCAGTACATCAGATTAGAAGCCTAATATAAACAGTATATGCCTATACTCCAGGATTCAAATTTTAGGTTTTCTTGTCTGCTTTTTTGACTAAAGGGAAATTTGTCTGTTCTCTTCATGGTCAGGAGACAGGGCTGAAAATCAGTGGTTCCTAACTCATCAATTTTAATCCTTCCACTGTTTTAGAAATAACAATGAAGTGAATAAAATTAGCAATTTCTTTTCAATGTGGCAATTCATAATAAGTTGGAAATATTTTCATGATGAAAAAAAGCTAATCATAAAGAAGCACAAACATGCACCTTTAAATCTACTTATTTACCTTCCGTCTCAGTGCAGGAGCTTTGGAGAGCTTTAGAAATGTCAGGTGTGGTTTAAAGTCTCTGCTGCTTGAGACATCAATATTCATTTCCATAAAGGAGTTCAGTACAATTCCTGCAGAAAGAGAGTGAAAATGAAGCCATTTGTTGACAGCACATACAGATGCAGAATGAATTGGAAGCAGCGCCAACTATAATGGGGACTTACTTCAAGCATCACATACGGAAACTTTTGAGAGTACAATCTGGAGAATTAAAGATAAAAGTAAAGATTCAGTGAACTTGTGATATTTGTGGCTTTCAGAGTATGGGAAAAGCTGCCATTGTCTTTATTTCTTTCACTAATCAGTGTAACCTGAGATTTTGTGGTGGTCTAATCTTTCTTAGCTTTTTCAAAATAAACCAAAGTTCTCTGAATGTTTCTACTTAGTCTGGCTACAAGTAAAAAGTTGTTTGAACATTAGGGGATTTAGGGCAGGAGTGGGATTCAGCTGGCTCGGGCGAACCGGATGTTAATTTTAATCTGGTTCGCCGAACCGGTTGTTCCAAGGACTGGCTGACCCTGCCCACCCCACCCCTCCCCTCCCAGGAATCTCCACGTGGCCCATTTTGGATGCCAAGTAAGTGCAGGGCGCGCGCGGAGGCTCTGGGAGGGCGAAAAACGGGCCTACCGGAAGTACCGGAAGTCCAGAAACAGGCCTGTTTCTGGCCTCTGGCGGGCCTCCGGAGCCCGGGGGAGGCCGTTTTCGCCCTCCTGGAGGCTCGAGGAAAGCCTCCGGAGCCTGGGGAGGGCAAAAATGCCCCTCCCTCCGTGGTGCAGGAGGCTGAGTAGGCCACACCCCCATGGCCATGCCCACCCAGCAACCGGGCAGCGAACTGGTTGCCAAAAATTTTCAATCCCACCCCTAATTTAGGGGTTACAAAGAGGAGTCCGTAACTCCTTGTAGTACAAGAGCTTCAGGCAGCCTAAGGATTACAGAGATGATGAATCCATCAAAGATCAATAATTGGATCTTCTCTTCTTCATAAAAGATTAATTTAAGCCATAGGAGTTGGGAGGAAAAGACTAAGATCATGAAAAGTCAAGCATTCCATCCATTAGTTTTCATAAAAATAATAATTTCCAAGTCTTTATTTTTCAAGGAACAAGATATACAGTAAGCAATAGGAGTGACTTGGCTATCAGGTAGCCACTTCAAGCTGCAGATTGTAAGGCTCATGAAAGATCAGCAAATGTTAGTTATATAAATCTGTTGTTATTCTATCTTTACTGCCAAGGATGGAAAGAGGCAGTTCTAAAATAACTTGGCAAGCTTTGGATACTATTACTTTTGTCTTGCTCAATACTTTTAGGGCAAAGGTCTTCAAGTGTGTCAAGCCTTAGATTTTACAGTCCAAGCGGTTCAATCTGTACAAATATCCTGAGTTTTGTTTGTTCAGGTCCGTAGGATGAGCTTTAATGTTTATTGTCTGATGATGCAGACAAAGTGTTTTGCCTACTTTGGCTAACATAAGTTTGCTTGCCTCTTGCTCTTCATGGCTTATTATATTTACTACGAAGATATCCAGGAAGGTTTGAATTCCTCCATTCAAAGAGTGGTACTATCCTAATATATTATAGTAGATTATTATATGGCCATTTATGGAATAAAAGAAACTTAATTGGACCTTGAAGATCTAAATTATTACAGATTAATGGCCAATATCTTTTTTCAGGATGAGGTGCTCAAGTGGTGGTGACCGATCAAATCCAAATTTCTAAGTCCATTACAGTCACAAGTTCAACCTAATTTGGCCACTGAAACTGCTTTGGTGACTATAGGATTGCCTTTACTGAGAGACATAGAGGGATGTAATCTTAATGGCTTTTCCATACTTCTCAATAACCTTCAGTACCATTGACCCTAGTATCCTTCTGGAGAGGTTATCTAAATCAAGTGTGAGTAGAACAGTTCCACTCATATCTGGCTGGCAATATACAAAATACGGTGCTTAGAGTTTTCTTCTTGACCCCACTATGTTTACACTTTGGGGTTAAAAAACAGTTCTATGTTATCTCCCATGCTATTCAATATTTATATTAAACTACTGAATAAGAACATTCAAAAATTTAAAATAAAATGTCATCAACATGCTGATGATACTTAAATTTATCTCTGCTTTTCATCAGATTTAGGTGAGGCAAAGGAATTGCTGAATTGCCTGGCTACAATAATGGATTGAATAAGAGCCAACAAACTGAAGGTCAATCCAGACAGACAGAAATGCTGCTGCTGCTGATGCTATTTATCTGGCCAGATTAATAGAAATCAACCTGCTCTGGACTTCTATCCCCAAAGAATCAAGTTCATTGCTTGGGAGTTCTGGATCCAACCCAGTAATGGGTTTCACTTATCTTTGCTACCGGTTTGGAGATGTGCACGCGCAATGACGTGATGATGTCCGGGTGGGTGGGCGGAGCCTCCCGCTGCTGCTACCGGTTCACCTGAACCGGGGCGAACCGGTAGCAACCCACCACTGATCCAACCCTGTCACTAGAGACACAACTGGCCTTGGTGATGCAAAGCACTTTTCACTAGCTTTGACTGATTCACCCTGTTGAGAACTTGGTTAGAGACATCCTTAGTACAATAATCCATGCCCTTGTAACTTCTCATTTAGACTACTGCAGTGTGTGTTACATGTTGGACTCCTTTGAAGATGGTCCAGAATTTTCTGTGAATAGAGAATCCTGAAATAAATGTGGAGCTGGAGAGTAAAGAGGATGACCTTGACAGAGAGATGGAAGACTGATTAGAAAGCAATTAACACAGAAATATTGCTTAAACCCAGATTTTGGGAGGTGGTATGAAGACATCCCTTGAATTCTCATGAAGAGATTCAGACTTTCAAGATTATGTGATTTTATCCAGTACTAATAAAGTAATTTTAGGCACATATGAGATCTCTTTCTTCATCTGCTTTTCCTTGACTACCAAGACTTCAGAGCACTGAACAGAATCATTATGAAGACATCACACCATTTTTTGGTGATGTTCATGGGCTTTTTATTTCCTTTGTATAAGGGTTGTTTTTATTGTAATTACCTCTTTGTTGGGAAATATGGAATTATGCAAGCTTTAAACAAATGGGGAAAAATATTTATTATCTTGTGTACTGAAAGGCAAATTTCATTCACCACTTACCTCAATCACCTGGTATTCCAGCCATGCATATCTGCAACTGATTCAGACCAAAACGTCTGTATGCTTCTGGATATATCTCATTTTCATATTTATAAAGACCATTACGGATACAGCATTCTTGCTCATAAATCAAATAGACTTAACTGGGATAAATAACTGGGATACTAATGTTTTGCATTTGAAAAAGAGGCTACAGAGATAAAGGAAAGGATGAGAGAATGAATGCCAAAGGAAGCATAAATAAAGTTGTATATATAGCAATTGTTCAGGAGAAAATGACCATTATATACAGATTCAACGTATTAATAATTTTAGCTAGCTTGTCAACATCTACTCAGTCTTAGGCAAATAGTGAATATTTGAATACTAACCTGCAATTTTGCTTAACGTATGCTGCTCATCTGCTGACATTTTAACATAAATCACTTTGTTGTTGAACTGGCCGATCCCACGAAATGTCATGCAGAAGACTTGCCTCTGCAGTAGAGCTTGCACTTCAGCCTTGCTGTGCTCTAGAGCAGAAATAGCCCTTCAAATGAATGAGACACTCTCATAAAGCAGGAAAAACCCTCGTAAAAAGCAGTAACAGAATTAACGTTAAGATTGGAGCAGATTTTAGAAGGTCAACCTAAGAAAATGTAAGACGACATTTATAACTTGCAGTTGCCCTATGCTCGGAAAACTAAGCAAAAGGAATGCATCCTTGAGCATTGTAACTGAACTGCATCATTTTTTGGTGCTCCTTTAGCTTTTTCCTAAACATATATTTATTTTGGACAGGAATGGGAAGTGAACCTAAGTGTCATCTTCCCTGAGTCTTTGCGTCACCCGAGCTCGGGTCGACGCTTGGGGCTCAGGACCCCGGACAGCACCCCGAAGTTCGGGGGAGCTGCTTTAGTTTAGAAAGAGATTCGGGTTAGCACTTAGCAATAGCACTTAGACTTATACACCGCTTTACAGTGCTTTACAGCCCTCTCTAAGCGGTTTACAGAGTTAGCATATTGCCCCCCAACAATCTGGGTCCTCATTTTACCCACCTCGGAAGGATGGAAGGCTGAGTCAACCTTGAGCCTGGTGAGATTTGAACCGCCAAACTGCAGCTAGCAGTCAGCTGAAGTAGCCTGAAGAAGACTCCGAGGCTTGAAATTCCTCAAAGTTCCATTTTATTAGAGTCATATTGGCACATCTGGGAAAACCCGAATCTAAAGAATTCCAGGTTTTCCCCACCCATAAGAAAGTCCAAGACCCTGCCCAGCACCCACATATCCACCACACGATCCAATCAGGCACCGTCCAAAACTGAAGATGCCTCCCCGTCACTTCATCACAGCTGCCGGGCACAGCGACCTTGACTTTCTGGAAAGAATGTTGTTTAGACTACTATATATCACCTACTCCATACAATTCCCCCTCCCATTTTCCCACAGCAGAAAATGTGGCAGGCCTGAATACAAAAAGGTAAAAGAGGCCTGACACAAAGTTCACTTTCTCTCAAATAAGCACGCTTAGGTTGGGCAGAGGCAATTTGATGCTTGAGTTGAAGGCCCAAATACTCTCTGTCTCTCTCTCCTGTTCAGAAACCGGGTAGCTGAAATAGGAGCATTACACAGGGAACAGATTCTCCAGTTCACCTGATAGGAGCAGCTTAGCTTTGAGGATGGAGGGCAGGTCACGTGACTCGTGGCTGTGTTTCTCTCAGCATCTGCTGCCTTAGATTGTTGCCCTCGTGGCTTGGAACAGAGCCAGCTCCAGCTTTAAATCACACAGTGTGACATAATACTACATCTATCATGTCAGAGGCAGGAAAAGATGGTATTTACCTAAAGCTTTTCTGAAAGCTTTACCTTTAGAAAAAGAAGGTCACCTTGCATTTCCTGGGAATATGGTAATTGATGTGGATGAGTTTTTCTCTGCCTAATTTTCATTTGGGGGGGGGGTTTTGATCATTTTAAATCAGTCATCTTCCTTTCAGGCAAATGCCGAACAATGTTTGCTACATTAAATCTTCTTCTCATAGTGAGAAGATCAGGTATTTTTCAGGGTGATCCCTACCCCCAGGGGATTATAATCTTGATGGGCTACTAATCCTGACAAAGGTGTTGGCAGTAATAGAACTCCAGGTGACGGTCACTTTTTGGGTTAAAAGGAAAGAAGCTACTGATAGGGCTCTGCAAGCATATAGGAAGCTTATTCATCAAGTGTCAGCCACTGGAGATAGTCCAGACAGAAATCCATGAGTACTGACAGTACCTGTGTTGTAAAGTTACACACACAGAACCTTGCAATTCTGGAAGTACTTCTTCTCTCCTTGGTTTTTTATTTTTTTTTTTTAGGCAGTAAGTCCCTTCTTACCTGCTTTTTCTACTCCCCTTCCTTCTATGGGCTGAGATATTGCTTTGACTTTGCCCTGATTGTGACTCTTTTTCCTAACTCCAAGGTTATTCTCCTAGCCCATTACATCAAGAGAAGGAAGTTCAAACTTGACCCTGGAGAAGGCAATGACAAACAGCTTCCTCACGGATGGTGACAAGAGCCGTAGTGGCACAGTGGTTAGAATGCAGTATTGCAGGCTAATTCTGCTGACTGATGATTGCCAGCAGCTTGGCAGTTTGATTCCCACCAGGCTGAAGGTTGACTCAGCCTTCTATCTTTCCGAGGTCGGTAAAATGAGGACCCAGATTGTTGAGAGCAATATGCTGACTCTGTAAACCGCTTAGAGAGGGCTGTAAAGCACTGTGGAGCAGTACATACTGTAAGTCTACATTCTGTAAGTCTAAGTGCTATTGCTATTGCTATTATATTAACATGGCTGAAACATTTAGACAATTCTTGGTGCCAGAGATATGCCTTCCTCTCTCTTACCGTTAGAATATACTCTTCTCGTTGTTGGAAATGTAAAGTGAGAAATATGGGGTAACATTAAAAATACAAACAGAAAGTTTAATGAACTAACAGTTGACAAAGAAAGAGTAGCAATTTACAGTTGGTAGTGAATGGTAGGCAGCTTTATTTCTGTGGGGTCCCTGGTGTTCTCTAAGCTTGGTTGTTTTCTTGGAGATGCTTCATTACCAAACTCGATAACATTATCAGTACTGATGTTGTTACCTAGTTTGGTAATGAAACGTCTACAAGAAAACAATCAAGCTCAAGAGCACCAAGGATCCTTCAGTTCAACCCTGAGCTACAAATGTTTTCTTCCATTGGCAACTGTATTTCACTGGTTTCAAGAATAAAGAAGGGCAGTGTAAAGTGGGAGTGAAAAGGAAATTAATCCTGGGAGGGAGATGGATGGATGGAATCAAAATTACTGGACTCTCTTTTCTAAAACTGCAGAGAATCGCTGGAGAAAATACTATCCAAATATTCTCCAAGATTAAGCCTGACCTGATCTAACAAGCCAATATTAGTTTGTAATTGTTCTGTTACTTGACAATGAGATGGGAGGCATATAAATTTAATAAATATATAAATGTTGTATTACATTGCTTTGTTTATTATCCCAGAACAAATCCATTGTCCAGTTAAATTGCATTGATTATTGTCTGATGCGCTGCATGATATATTATATTTTGCTTTTAGCTGTTCATACAGAGGAAGAAAAGAGGAACTGAACTTCACCCGGTTCTTTTAATCAAAATCCTTAGACGGATTCTTAGAATATAAAAATAAGAGCATGCATATCTGACATTCTATTATGCCTTGTATCACTACTTCCTCACATATGGTAGGACAGCAAATTCATTTTTGCAATACACAAATTTACAAAACAGGTACTGTTTGCTTCCAATTTATTTTAGTCATTCCCACTGATTCTGGGTTTCCAAAGGATAATATAATTAGCCTATTGTGGACTGATTTGCTTCACTCTCTCTGAGATTTTAAAAAAAAAGTAATTTTAAGCAAGAATGGGCTCATCTTAGTGCAGAATGAATCCTCTTTCTCAAACAGCAGATTAGAAAAAGTGGTGAATCAGAGTCACTCCCTGCTCTTCTAATGCACTGGTCAAAATAATATATTTTGCTAGACATTCCACTTTTCAAAACAGATGCTCTTTCTGTTTCTGATGCCTTACTCTGAAACACCTACCAGAACAAAATTTGGATTCAGCTTTGAACCAAGAGATCCCCACACGTGCCTCTTTGAGTTAGCTGAACTCAAGATTCACCATGTCTATGGAGATTCTCAGTCATCCAGGTCATGGTTGTCCCAAAGGAGCTTTTTCAAAAGGCACCCTGGACTTTCTGGTTTTTCTTTGAAGACGTTTCGCTTCTCATCCAAGAAGCTTCTTCATTTCAGAACTGAAGAAGCATCTTGGATGAGAAGCGAAACGTCTTCAGGGAAAAACAAAGCCCAGATGCCTTTTGAAAAAGCACCTTTGGGTCAAGATTCACAAGGGAGCTTAAGCAAGTCAGTCTATGCCATGCGAAACAAGAGCGTAAAGACTCTAGGATGAAATCTCACTGAAGATTTGCTTCTCCTCATTACGACAAATAAAAGACAGGACGTGATTCTAAATCCATAACACATGGATATAAAACATGGCTGTTCAAACTTTTGGCTTGCCTGGGGCCACACTGAGTGAATAGAAATTGTCTTGGGCCACATGTACATAAAATATATAATTTAGTTAATGTATATAATTAATCTTCCTTTATTTAAAAAAAATATCTTTTGTTATCTTGCATTACTCTCAATCCATGGCCACATGCAACCTGTGGGGCAGGAATGGGTTCTGGTTTTCTTTGCTGCTGGGTTGCTCAGTGTTGCGCTGCGCGGACGCGGGCATGCTTAAAAAAAGTTTCTGCGCATGCGCAGAAGCAAAAAACAAGATGGCGCCGCCTATGGCACTGCCGAAAGAACCGGTTTGGGGGTGTGGCAGGCCTGGGTCGCTGCCCATTCTAGCAACCCAGGCCGCCAAGTTACTACCGGTTCTATAGAACCGGTCTGAACCAGGAGGAACCCACCTCTGCTGTGGGGCACAGGTTGGACACACCTGATATAAAAGAAGAAAATTGCACCCTTCTGCTTAGAAGAATATCTCTGTTCTGTTTTATCTCTGTACAGACCATGCTGTTTTGTCAGTGGATAACTATACCTGGAAGTCACCAAGCTAGGTAATGCTGGATGTTTATATCTTTCTTGTCTGACATCCTAGAGTGGAAGCATTTATATTTAGACTGTGCTCTTTTCATGTTATAATTGAAAATTGTGCATAATGTATGAAATCTCTATAATCTTTTAAAGAGATGAGTTCCTTCAGGGTAGTTTAGATACTGGAGGTATCATCTAGACAAGGATCATTCTTAGCCATTATTTTCCAGACTACCTACCACTCTAGATGCCAACATGAAAATACTCTTTTTAACCAGCTATGTCAATCTTTTTCACAATAAACTGTTAATTTAAGCTTTACCTATCGCTGCAGCTGATGTTACTGTAGCCCTTGTTTTGTGTTGCTACAGGATCAATTTCTCTTTTATCTAGAACTTGCTAAAATGTGATGCAATTCTTTTTATGATTTAAAAAGCAGCTGTTCTCAGTATGTATCGATGGCATCCATATTTAAGTTGTTCTTCATCCAAGTTAATTTAAAAATAGCTGTTGAGGTTTTTTTAACCAGAAATATAAAACTACATTACGATTAAAAAGTGAAAAATCATTTCCAACATTCTGAAATAGTAACATACAAATTTTATTAAATAAATAAATAAATAAATAAATAAATAAATAAATAAATAAATAAATAAATAAATAAATAAATAAATAAATAAATAAATAAATAAATAAATAAATAAATAAATAAATAAATAAATAAATAAATAAATAACGTTGGCAAAAACATGTCTTAAGTTCCATTACCTTTGTATATCATTTTCTGTTTTCAGATGAGCTACAATAATGGTTAGATGCATTGTCTGAATTGGAACTAGAGCTTTCAGCAGTTTAGGTTCCTGGGTAAATATAGATTCTTGGACATCTTCAATTTTATCTAAAATCTGAAATAAAGAGGGATAAGAAGTGACTCAAGCTTAACATTTGTAGCTGTTTCTATTAAGAAATTGTTCATTTATTATACTATTTCATTGTATTATAGATTTTAAAAATCTTGTGAGCCTCTTAGAATGTTCAATTGAATATTATTAATTGGAGACAATGAAAAAAGCATCTGCAGTTTGCTTAAAAACTAGCACTGCTATAAGAGACTGAATTCTGAAATTTTTACATGTCATCTGTATTCTGAAGGATTGATCAGTGATTGTCTGTTTTGGATCTCAGTTTCACTGTGAGTACAAAAATAAAAGAATTTGATAAATATTAACATGATCTTTATGCAGTTGTCAGTTGCTAGTAGACTGAAAATAGAATAGCATTTCCATAATTAACCATGTATGACTACAAGAAGAAACTGATGTATTTTTCCATGTGATAAATTGTAATAATAAATCCATTCAATTGACTAAATTTGTTATTTTTAAATACATTATTTTTCTAAAATTGTATGGCCCATTTTTATCTCTTTGGAATGTATTTCAAATGCATATCACTGATTTATAAAAGCAAAAGAAGAAAAATGCTTCTTTTGAAAGAATCTTCCATAATAAGCTTGCATGTGAGATGAGAATGAAAGACGAAAGAAATCCCCAACGGAAAATAAGCTTTGATATAATTTATAATTCTGATTATTATAATTCAAACACAGCAAAATACATTTATGTTACTGGAGAAGAAAAAATAGCACTTAAATATTTTCCATATATTAAGAAAGCTAACAACCATTTAGAGACACTTAGCATTTTACTGTATCACAATACACGAGTTATATAGATCATAAGAGATTCAAATACAGATCAGCAAAAAGAAAAGATACTGATGGCTTTGACTATTGAAAAAATTATTAGAAGTTTTGCAAAGACACAATGCATAGACCTTTTCTACTGCTATTGCTTCATATTCAAAGTAGCGTATCTTCTCCTATCACTTTTAAAATTTATTATCATTATGCAGTTTCTGATCTTCATTATTGAGACTGTTCCATCTGAAACAGGAAAAATTAACATTAAAAATGGTACCCCAGGGATTTCATATTCTTCAGGAAGAAATCAATAAATAACCTGCAGTCCACAAAACTCCTCCAGTGGAAAAGCTCCCTAACCTTTTAAATGTAGCTTGAGGGAGATATTCTCAGTAAATTATCAGTGTGGGGTTTATACACACACATATTTTTTTTAAATAAAAAGAGAAAAGGAAGATAGACCTAAATATGAATTAAACGTGACAGATTAAAATATAGGAATGTGTTCTACTAAGACATTTACTATATATATACACTGTATTCCAATAATTAAGGACATATCACACAGTAAATAAGAATGTCTCTTTACAACCATTTTAAAGAAATACATGTTCCAATATAATTAACAAGCATGGACACTTTCTTGGCTAAATCTTGTAGTACATCAATTTCCTCAACTTTAGAAGACCTTTTTCAACTTTTCAGGTAAAGAAATGAAATTGAACAGAGATTATATATAAAAAGAAAGGTTTACGTTCCAATTATATCTTTATAAGACTTACCTTCTATTCCCTTCATCAGTTTGTTTTTTCCTAGATATGTTTCTGTTAGCTTATGTATTCATTCTTAATTTTTAAAACCAAATTCCCAGACCTACAGTAAACAACATATCCAAATCTTGCCTGATTAATACAGCAGAAAGATGAATTCCTGTAATCTGAACACTGTTACTGTAACCTAGAATGTACTAAGCATTTTTAAGCAGCTACATTACATTACTATTGATCTCCTAAAACAGTTCCATTTTTTTTACACATCTTTCTTCCACGTTAGAGACTAAATGCAAGACTAGGGAGGGCCTCTGCTAAATTTTATTTTGTTTCCTGAAAAGTTGAAAAAAACCTCTTGTAAACTGAAAATTGGTGTACTACAAGATTTTGTTACTTATACAATCCTACATGCCACAGGGCCAGGCTATTTGCAAAACCATTCCTCTCCGATTGTTGCTACTCATTCCACCAAAACTGACTAATGTTGAGAATGTTCCAGTTGTCTTTCCTGAAGCAGCAGCATCCAAAGGAAGCTGGGAAGTATGTCTTTTCTGTTGCCTGCTCCATGGAATAGGTATGGAGAACTGGGTTGTAGTCATCTTCTGTGTTTATTTCTGAAGAATGCTATTAGATCTATATCGCTAGTCACAATTTAACTGAAACAAACTTTTTTTAAAAATAAAAAGTTTGATCAGGTATATAACTTGATAGATAACATGAGATATGCTGACTGCAGATCACATTGGATTAGATGAGGAGCAAGTTTGTTTCTATCTCTATTTTTTTTAAAGTGTGTTGTCCCCAATTTGGGTCTGAGTCTGGTGCCGAAGCCGATGAAGAACACCAGACACAAGATGCAGGTTTTGTTTCCTTTTATTGAAGCGCTTCAGCAAAAAGGGTCCCAGCCAGCAAAATGCCAGGACCCAGAACAAAGGATTAAGAGAGCTTTATACAATTTCACTAAAGCAGAAGGCAGGACAAGGTGGGATATATAAGAAATATCAACTAATAAACATTTTAATAATGATCTAACAATTTGTTCTATTGGTCTCTATCCATCCCTGTTCCTAAGCCTTGACAATGAATGCTCCAGGAGTTATCTAATACACATTCTATTCAGTAGTGGGTTCTAAAACCCTTTACTACCGGTTTGCGCGGGCGTCCCAGGCAGGTGGGCAGAGCCTCCCGCCGCCACCGCTACCGGCTCTAAGAACCGGGCCGAACCGGGAGCAACCCACCGCTGATTCTATTTGCTCCAGGCCATCCCTATTTCTAACTTCTAGCTGAGGTATGCAGGATGTCTAACTCTTTGTTACTGTTATCAGTCCTCTAACTACCTATAATGGTTACAAGCGTTACACGTGCATATTTTCTGTTAATAAGCAGTCTTTGTTCTTTCCAGACAGCCCCTAATACAGGCTTCCAGGTTTTCTTTCAAGTGTAGCAATAGCAATAGCAATAGCACTTAGACTTATATACCGCTTTACAGTGCTTTACAGCACTCTCTAAGCGGTTCACAGAGTCAGCATATTGCCCCCAACAATCTGGGTCCTCATTTTACCCACCTCAGAAGGATGGAAGGCTGAGTCAACCTTGAGCCGGTGAGATTTGAACTGCTGAACTGCTAAACAGTCAGCTGAAGTAGCCTGCAGTACTGCACTCTAACCACTGCGCCACCTCGGCTCTTCATGTCATAGCCTTGCTTTGTTTTAGTAGACAGACCATCAAGTCTTATTTCTATTATGGCAGGCAAGGATATCTCACCATAGGATTTACACCAAGTAATCAAAACACTGATCAATAATCCAGAACACTTTATTTTAAGGAAAAAAAATAGTAAAGCTATGCAGAGATCAGGATTTAATGAGCAAAATGTGGTTTGGAATTCGTGTAGGCATATATGTAGAGACCACCTTAAACCAAATGCATCATTTACTAAGACCATACAGTCATAGTAGCCGCCGAGAGCAAACACTGCAGTGAAGGAAAATATTTTTCTATTTTAAAACATTTCAGGCAGGTGTAATGTTACACCGGCTACCAAAAAAAAAAAATTTATTATTCCAGATCTCTGCAACACTGTAGAATTTTGGATGTCAGCAATTTCCATTTGTGTTCCAAAACTGCAATTTAAAGTAGCTCTCCTATGTTCCACATAAAATAAGATAAATGTACGTATCTATAATGGGCAATACTTATCAAAATTGCTACCAAGTATTATTTAGTTCATTTACTATCTAAAAAAGAAAGTGGAAAAATAAATTGGTGTTATCAGAATAAAAACTTAGGACTGCAGAAGCTAGATCAGTGGTTCTCAACCTTTCTAATGCCACGACCCCCCCGCCGCCGCCCCCCGGCGCCGCCACCCCCTCCCCGCCCCCCATGCG
>QLTV01003390.1:2122436-2151003 GCA_003457575.1 Thermophis baileyi
CTTTACCTGATCCTGTTGTTAGTTTCTCTAACCCCCATACCTTTTACCTTAAACTGTCTACTGTGGACCTTACACATTTCTTAAGAGGTCCCTAAGGGGGCGTGCATAAGCACACCAGCGTGTCTACCATCCCTGTCCTACTGTACCCATTTTTATGTACTCGTTTTATGTGTTTATGGCTATGTTTTGCTTCTTTATATCCATTTATTTGTGCCATTTTTTCATGTGTCCTGTTTCCTTGCACTTGTTGACAAACAAACAAACAAACAAACAAACAAACAAACAAACAAACAAACAAACTTTCTTCCAAACAGATATTTGCCAGTCATCTTCATATTCATTTTTGGGTCTTCAAATGACCAGACAACTTTTTCTGTGTACTCTTATTTCATTCCTATCCATCTATTCATGTCTCCTAGCAAAACATTTTTCTTCTGGATTACTGTATATTCCTTCCATTTCCTAGATAATGCTGAAATATAATTGCTACACCATACTTCAATCACAATCAGAGGGAAAAGACCAACAGAGTGATGAACTAAGTACTGTAAATTCTGATAAATCAAAGACGGTGAAATATTCATCACTTCTTCTAAATTCCACATTTATATATGCAACAATTGAGATTGAAATGCTGCATCCAAAATCAAAACTTTAAGGGCAAATCAAATATTATTTTTCCTGCATAAGAATATGGCAGTTGTATTCCTCCTATTTATTTCAATGAAAAACTTTGTCCCATGGTTATCAACATAATCTTCACATATAATTATTTAATTTTTATCCCACCTTTCTTCCAAGGTGTTCAGGGTAGCGCTTATTGTTCTTTTTGTCTCGCAAAAATATATAGCCGTGATGGCGAACCTATTGGCACACGTGCCCGAAGTGGCACGCAGAGCCATGTCGCCTGGTACGCGTGTGGTCACCCATTCCTCTTCCGTGTTTCTGGTGCGCATGTGCGCGCAATGATCAGCTGGCCTTCGTGCGTGCGGTAGTGTCGGAAACTGGAAGAGCTGGTCTTCCGTTTTCCAGTGTGAGCATGCGCACCAGCCAGATGATTGTCGTGTACGCATGTGTGCCAGTTACCAGAAGTTAATTTGCTGACGCACGCATGCCCCCTGGGCAGCTCCTCTTCCGGGTTGCGGCCCCAACGAGCGCGCACACGCTCCCTTTTCGGCACTCGGTGCTGAAAAGGTTTGCCATCACTGATCTATAGCCTTAGAATGATTGGCCCAAGATTTTCTAGCAACTAGACTCAAAAACAATACACTAAGTCATAAACTTATTTTGGAAACCACAGTGGTTGAATTCCAACAATAAAGTAAGCCATAAACAATCCTATACTGTCTGGAAACTATCCAGAATTTCTGGATATATTAGAGATTGTTCTGGCACCTTATGCATTCTATGGTCTTTATCACTGAGCTGAAATCTTCCTGAAATACACAACATACTCCAACTAACAAAAGGTTAACAAGAACTGCTAACTACTATTAACAACTACTGCTGATTTCTATGGAACTATGAACTATTTAATGTAAGTTCAAACACCTAGAGATCAGTTACTGTATTTCTATGATACTTACCCAATCTCAATTATTTTTCCAAACTGTTTTTGAAATATAGTCCTCTTGTTTTGTTTAATGGTTTGATTATTATACAATAATAATCCTTAAGAGATTTTTTTTCAAGGTTTGATGAATAAAATATTTCAACAATGCTTAACATGTCTACATTTCCTAGCAGGTAACAATAAAAATAAAGGCACTGCAATAAAACTGGTCAGCACAGTACACAGACAGGGATAATGGAAAAGACAAAGAATACCAAGTTATTTAAACTTTTTAAAGTTTACATTTAAAACTACATGGACCACCAACTATGGAGAAAGATATCTCTCAGTTCAATATAAGGAGGGGTTTTTTTCTATCACCTTTTATTTTTCTCCCCTTGCCAATTAGGTTTATTAAAAAGACGATAAGGCTCAATTTGCTATCAACAACCCAGCATGGATTAAATATCTCCTGCAAGTGAGTATCTATTGATTCCTTATGAAACTGTAGCAAGAATGATGCTAATTTATAAAATCAGAATAATCACACTTTCTCAAAACATGGACATGGACAGCATCCTGCCGCTTTACCTGCAGGAAGATGACATAAAAGCAGGGCATTGGCTTATTTTATTGGGAGTTAGAGGGATCTCCATGGCAGAAATATTTATCAAACAGAGAGATGAATGCTTCACACACCATAAGATCTGATGCCATTGAATACTAATAACAGAAGACAAACCTAGCAAATTAAGGCGGTGGACAGATCTCCTGTGGCCTTTTTCTTATGTTGCATATTTCATCATAGTGTTTCAGCATCTTAGAATATCTGTGATCAATTTAATAGAGAATGATCAGAAAAAGTGCATGAAACTGGAACTGAAAAATCTAATCTATATATGCATGAGAAAAAGCTGAATGCAAGATGATTATGCTTATAAATGTAACAGGCCATGTTGGGCCTGGAAAATCCAGATGTGTGTTTACCTGCTATATCTGAAGTTCATTTCTAGGTTCTGTTCTCCTAAGAACAGTATTTAAATCCAGATATAATAGTACAAACAAACTTTGCATTAAGC
The DNA here is from genome assembly GCA_003457575.1 of Thermophis baileyi. Lineage (NCBI taxonomy): Eukaryota > Metazoa > Chordata > Lepidosauria > Squamata > Dipsadidae > Thermophis > Thermophis baileyi. The sequence goes on from QLTV01003390.1 coordinate 2,125,068, forward strand.
TAACTTGTTCACACCCTAAGAAGATCAGCATCTGAAGAATCTCATATGATTCTGCCTTGGTTACTGTCAGCTGCTGTTTGTGGCAGTGGGCCAGACTTAATTCTGCAATTTGCAGGACCATCTAAATTTAGTAAGTTGGATCTGAGGCGCTACTTTCAAAAATTATGCCTAAATGCAATGTCCTACTGCTTCATTACCTGATAAAAGTAGTTTCAATTCAGAACAAGTCCAGAAATAAATCATAATCCCATTCTTCCAGAAACAAAATAACATTCAATTAAGTGGAATTATACTCTTAAGTTTTTAAGTAGCTTTTGAGGTCTACATAGATATGGGTGTAGAAAGAGAAAGAAAATAATGTTGGGGGAAAGATCTGGATACTAATTACATATAGCCTCAACATTAGAAGAGTTGAAATATTATAGTTAAAGTTTTAAAAGGGAGTCACCCAAACTCTCCCTGCTTTGAAAACCTAGGTCAGCCTAGGAAAATGTTCAAATCCCAAATATTCACTGCTCAAAGAAAAATAAATTCTGTAATTTTTTTTTGTTTTTATTGACACAAATTCCACCACTTTTACCTAAATATGTTCTAAACTAACCTCAAATGTCTTACTCCAAAATATATTAGAACAGGTAGAAAATATGGTATTGCTGAAGTATTGCTGAATTACCAATCCAAGGTTTCCAGTGAGGAGTCCCAATGAGTTGGAAGACAAATATACAAACAGACACCTGAAAAATTATGTTAAAAAGATGATTATGTAATGCTATAAAACTATTTATCCATGGAAACATTAGACTAGATAAATATTTCCTCAACCACCCACCAATGACAGCAGTGCTAAAATTTCACTGCTGGAACGTTTATCAGGCACATGCCTATCTTTATTGGATTTCCTTAGGGGATATTTTAGATATGACATCCAGTAGATTGTTACATTAAGTTAAGATGGCTAATAAAGTGTAAATATCCACATCACACTACAATTTATAGAAAAGCTAACAAGCCAAGTATCCTATATGAACCGATAGCTAAATCAATCACTCATCTAATAAAGCAGTATTCCCAACCTTTCCAGCTTTGTGAACCAGCAGAGGGGAAGGGTGACTCCGTGTGAGCAGTGGGGGAGCGTGCGCGCAGCTCCATTTGCGCATGTGCTCACCTGCCATTTCCGCGGCCCAGTTCTGAACTGGGGTTGGGGACCCCTGTAATAAAGGATAGTTGTGGGAGAAAAGTGCTGACTGAGTGTATAATAGTCATTCACTTAGATCACACTATTCCAATGGCTAGTTTTACCATAAGAGCACGCGTTCACTTGCCGCTTCTGTGTTCCAGTTCTGAAAGGGCCGTGGCCTGGTATTGGGCCACAGCCCAGGGGTTAGGGACCCCTGTAATAAAGGATAGTTGTGAGAGAAAAGTGAGTGTATAATTCAGTCAGCACTTAGATCACACTATCCTGATAGCTAGTTTTGCCATAAAAGAAAATATGTGAACAACAGACTCTTACTAAGAAAATGCAAAACATTAGGTTTTATAACATTTTAAAATATTTGGTGGAAACCTATACAAGGATCTAAATCTCATCAACTTTGACCCAGTTAGGGTTCATTGGCACAGCCTGCATTTTTTTTTTTTTTGCTTTTCATGTTCCTAAAGAAAAACAATTGACATGTTTTTAGTGACTCTAAACATAATAATCTCCCCAACCCCCCTCCCCCGCCCAAGTCCTGCTGTGCTGCATTAATCATCATGAAGGAGAAGGGGGTGGTGGCCAATCTACATTCCAATACCAAAACAAGGAGACTTAACAGAATGTGCAAATTATTGTATAATATCCTTAATTTCACATGCTAGCAAAATAATACTTAGGGTTATCCAATGCAGATTAGAGCCCTACATGCAAAAAAAAAAAGATGCCAGATGTTCAAGCTGGCTTTAGAAAAGGCTGAGGAACACAGAACATTATTGCTGATGCACACTGGATAATTGAGAAAGCCAAACACCCAAAAGAAGTCAGTATATGCTTCATCGATTATAGAAAAGCCTTTGATTGTGTCAATCACCTCAAGCTTTGGAAAATGGTCAAAAAATTGGAATCTCAGAACATTTCATTGCTCTTATGAGAAACTTATATACACAGATCAGGAAGCCACAGTCTGGACAGAACATGATGAAACAGATTGGCTCCAGGTTGGTAAAAGAGACTGCATACTTTCTCTTTATTTATTCAACATAAATGGGGAATATATATTGGAAGCCTTGGAATTGGCAATGAAAATATCAACATGGGGTGCAGCTTTTGCTTTCAACAATAAAGGACCAAGTAGTCAAGAAATATGCCACAAGCTAGCACTTGTTAGAGCCGCCATGAAGAATTTGGAAGAGATAATCGAATGCCGTGATCTTATGCCTACAAAGATCAGAATTGTGCAAGCTATGGTATTTCCTATGACACTCTATGGAAGTGAAAGAAGGATTTTAAAAAAGCAGGATAGGAAAATTATCAGAAAGCCAAGAAAACAAACCAATGGATCATTGAACAACTCAACCCATACTTCTCACTCAAGGCAGAAATGACCAGGCTCAAATAACCCTACTTTGGAGACATTATGCGATGACCCAGCTCTCCGGAGAAGGCTCTGATATGGGGGGGAAGGTTGAAAGAAAGAGAAGAGGTCAACCAGCAACAAGGTGGATGGACTCAGGTAGAGTGGCAATGAGTGCACCTTTCCTGTGACCTAAAAGAACAGGGAATAGGAAGAGATAACCTTATATATGTTATCCCACATACTCAATTAATCAAGTGCAATAGTCCAATTATAATTAATTTTAATATATCAAAATGTTTTCTCTTACTGCTTATATTAGATAAATGTGTAAAAGTCAATCATGAGTGGGTGGCATGATCACTAGTATTAGCTATGCCTAATTTAGCTTTTAAAATGAAATGCATCTTTAAAAAATATTTGGTAAAAAATATGCAAGAAAATGTGTCAATTTTATTCAAAAGAATTCATATATAGCTTTATCAGAATGAGTATTTTTCAAGAGATAGTGTATTAATGACAAAGGTTTCCACAGAACTTGAAAACCTGCATTATCATTTGAACAGTTTTGATTTGTCCTAATAAAAGTATTGCCCTATCAATATGTAATTATTGTTTTTGATGGACTGACCATTATTGAGCTTATGCAGAAATGATCAAACTTATAACATGTTAAAGTAAAATGTAATTATTTGGACTCTGGGATGTGAAGAGCTGGGCAGTAGTAAGGCCTCGACTTACAATATATAATGTACATGCATGTTTGTTCTTATGTACGTCCCGTTATTATAATAATACAATATTATGGATATTATTCCTAGGTAAGTATGTAGAAAATTGCAACCTAAAATAAACTCATAGATTAATCTTGAGCAAAAATTTGCTGTAGTAATATTAATAACTTCAGAATAATAATAACATTTATATAGCACGTGTGTGCATGTTCAATCTAGTTTTGTTTCTTGAAACACCTCTATATTTTATAGTACTATGTAGGTATAGCCACTGTAGGTGGGCAGAGCTGAGAGTAATAAATAAAAGTCTAAGACCGCTTTTTGTAGTTTGGCTGAGCCAAAATTAGCCCCAGAATTGTCTCTCTCAAAGCATATGATCATATAATATCAGACCCAATGAACTAGGAATCTTCACTATACATGAGTATATACATTTTGACAACCATTTATATAAAGGTTTTAATTAGAGTTTGTGTTTGCACTTCCCTTAATTAATGGGCTTTCCTGTGTTTGTTCATTCTCCTGGGAACACCACTAATTTTAAAATACCCAAGTGTTCTTTGTTTTTTGCTTTTGGCATACACTATAACATAGAGGTTGGTAAACTGTCTTCTTCTTTACTTCCTCTTTTATTGCTTGTGTTTTGAGGGAGATATGAAGTTGGTAAACTGTGATTCTATAAACAATACTATGCTACATTTGCCAACCACCTCAGTATGGTCGGTGCCTAATAATGCTGGGAATTGTATTTGAGCAATTCTGGAGAGCTACAAATATATCACCTCTGCTGTAAGACAAGAATGAATGTATGTTCTTTGTTTCTTTCACTCATTGTACTAGTGTAGCAGTGTTTGAAGAAGCTGTCTAATCATCAGTGGAGAAGAACAATGCTTTATCTCAGAAGTGTTAGCTAAGATGGAGAAAAAATATCTATCTTTTGAAAATAGCTGTCCATCTGTAACCACATTGCTGCCTTTCAACGGGAAATGAGACAGCAGAGATTCTTCCACACTTTATATAAAAAAAATAGTTGAGTGTTACTTGGTGTATTTTCACAAAACATTTAATAAATCAGATAGCCATATTTAGCATACCTAGGCGTGGAGCAGGTTTATGGTTGAGTGTATTTTACAATCCCAGAAGAGTACATTAATTCCATAAACTATGGTTCAGACAACTATGGAGAAATGTGTTTATGAAGATAACCATTGTTTTCAAGGTAGAGGAAAAGAGCAAGATCAGGAGAATCAACATGTCCACACAACATACAGGCATTGCCTACAAAGGCGTTGGCTAATTTCATTAATCCAGTGTTTCTCAACCTTGGCAGTTTGAAGCTGTGTGTACTTCATCTCTCAGAAGTCCTCAGCCAGCCTGAATGGATGGGGAATTCTGGGAGTTGAAGTCCACTCCATACATGTTAAAGCTGTCAAGATTGAGAAACACTCCATTAATCCAAATAATGTGCTTCATTTATGGCTCAGTTTGTTGTGTAAACCCTGGAATTGGATTAATTCAGTAAATCAGGTTCATGTAATCTTAGATTAGTACATTGGGTGAACCCAGCCTGTACTGGAAGAAAACCTGAAGATGCAACAAAAATCAAATTTCAGGATGGCAGAGACACTGAATAATTTCCTGCATGTGTTTACAGTAAATAGGGGAAGAAATAGATAAACTCCGGAAGTTGTGAAATAGAGATCCTGATGGGCTCCTAATTCAAAGGAAAGAAAACTTCTCCAAAGGCAACATAAAATGCATATTGACTCTTGGAATTGTGTGAGAACTTAGCTTAGAACAGCTTTTTCCAACAATATTTTTGTTTACAGAGGGAGATGCAGCAAGGCAATTATTATTTCTTACAATGGTAAGATACTAATCAGGTTCGCTTAAACCTTAAGGGATCTCAAGTGATATCAGATTTTGATCAGCTACCAGAAACTATGTAGTCATTTAGACTAAAAGGTTTAGGAATGTATTTGTAAATAAATTGACCCATATGTTAAAGTGATCAGATCTATTAAAGAAATAACTATATGGAAAAAGAGATGTTGGCTTCATGCAGAGATGAAAAAAGCAGCCCGTCACAAAACCAAACCGTATCTTGGTCACAGAATTAAAAATAGCCTTTGTCTGTTCTTGCATCTGCTCATTTTATCTCACCTTTGAAGATTATGAATTCATTTTCTGTTATTTCACAAAATGCTCTCAAACATTTCTGTGGGGTTTTTGAGATTCATTTCCTACAGTCACCAGATCTGGGTTGCAACTAATAGAAAAAAGCGAAGAGTTTTCATTTGTAGTTTTTTAATGGGTAGCTATTCCTGAATTTGAGGAACTGTTCTCCAAAGAACTCCCAACTTGTCTGTGTCAGTTTCTTATCTAATCTCTAGGGTCACTCCTTTAGCCACACCTGCTGACAATTTCCCAACCAGCAAGAATCCCTAAGAGGTGGTTCACCGTCAACTAAAATCCAAGATTTATTCTAGTTACAAAGTTTGTTAATTGCATAGAATAAAATTTAAAGAACTTTACCTTTATTTTACTAGTTGCAGTAAAATAATCAGTTTTACAACCTTTTACACAGATACAAGAATTTTACACAACAGTAGCTCCTGAGGGCTGGAATCTCAGGGTCTGGAGGCTTACTCAGCCTCTCCTTCCCCACTCCCAACAGCTTAACATTTTCTTATATATTATTTTTATTAAATAAAATTTTAAAATAATAAAAACCATGCAAATTTTGAAAGGAAAAAGAAAAAAGGAAAAGGAAAAGAAAGGAAAATTATAAAGGACTATTTCCAATCTTAACAACAGTTGCAAGTGTTTTTTACTCACAAGTAATCTTTCTGTCACTGGTTCTCCTAACTGGAAGGCTTGGTCTCTCACTGTCTTTTCTCAAAAGTTGCCTGATTTATAATTAATCTCACCTGAAAACTTTGTCGTCTTGTTGCTTACTTTTGACTAAAATTTCTGTCTCATTTTAAATCTTGACCTCTTTTTTCTCGTCTTGGGGCTTTGCTATGCTAACAGCTTCCCTTTCTTTCTTTTTTCCAGGTATACCCATCCACCCTTCCTCCCTTTGGTTTACCTTAATCAAGTCTGCATCAAGCAGACCTCCTAGGTGTAGCTGTTTCTCCCCCAACAGTTACACACCTCCTTTGTCTTTGGTCCAGCTTTCACCTCCTAGAGGGTGATTTCCCCCCACCACCACCACTTACCTTTGAAAAAACCCTCTCACATTCGTTTCCTTGCAGACTACAGTTAATTCATTAAGAAGCCTCTTATCTCATTACGTGACCTAATTACTTTATTTTCCCCTCCCCTATTTACCTTTACACCCAAAGTTTCATTCCTATATCTATTTACACTCTGACCTTCTAGCTTTCCAGCCCATTGGAACCCTGCTATCAAATTGTATCAATTTCACTAATGTCTCCTGCTATGCTATGCTATGCTATGCTATGCTATGCTATGCTATGCTATGCTATGCTATGCTATGCTATGCTATGCTATGCTATGCTATGCTATGCTATGCTATTTCCATACCATACCATAACATGTTAGCCAGATCAACAATTCTATGTATGCTTTCCAATCTTTGAACAGAAGGAATTTTATGCATCTCTTATTGAGACAGACTTGGACTACTTGAAGGAAATATCCCCAGATATATGAAGGAACTAAGAATAACATTGGCATTTTGAAGAGTCCATTAGAACCTGTAAAACCTTTGCTATCTTTAGCAAACAGGAATGGCAGTTATTTTTTAAAGAACTTGCAGGTGCAATGGCAAAGCAATGATACAAAATCATCCAACCAAGCCGTATCATGTACTTGCATAAGAGCATTTTTTCACTCCTGAGTTTTAAAGGGAAAGTGTATGGGGGGGGGGATGTTTGTACTACTGTTTTTACTTCTATCTATTTCAAACTGATAGCAAAATAAAGTTCTGATGCTTGGCAATTGGAGTTGGAGGAGGCTTTAAGGACCAGGCTCTCATTTGTTCTGGGTAAATAATAAATAACCTCAATAGTTAATCCTTTTTGATTTAGAGTGAGGTAGGTCTGTTATCTTTAGTTTTCAAGTTCCTGGAAAATCATTTGTCTGCTGATGCGTAAGTCAAATTCATGAGATTCCACAGCTGCAGAACCCCAATGAGGTTTTAGTGGAAAGGAAATCACTGCATTATTCTAAAACTCAGCTGTTTGAAATGCACTGACTGCAAATCCATTGGTAAGTTACAATGTGTTAAATTACTCTAATTAAACGCTTATGTAGCATGACAGAGTTCATGATATTTCATTGCAAATTACAGATCAGGCACCAACTCTCATAAGCAACTGGTGAATTCTTTATCCTGTTTTGTGCTTTATGCAGGCAGGAAAATGAATGGAAAGGATTAATGTTTTTAAGTTAATTGCGTTCCAGACATTCCCCCCCCCCCCCGCTGTATGTTTTTGAAATATCTTTAGGTATCTCTGAAACTCTGGGAGTTTATAGACAAATCTTTTATTATACAATTGTTCTGCTTGTTCCCATAATTTTTCTTCACTTGTTTTCTTTCATTGGGTACTGCCTTTATTTTGGATCGGATGTTCATAATGTTTCAAGAGGATGCTTATTTTATTATAATGGTGGGATCAGTCATTAATTATGACATTGATTTTATATTTTAAGCTGTTTTGAGAGCAATTTTGTTCTTTCATTTAATTTTTTAATGATAAAAGAACAATATCGATCTTACCTGTAGAAAACGTATGTATCAGTTTTAGTTTCATCAGCTGGGTTATGGTGATCTCACTGGGATGTCTTCAAAGAGCACTTAAAAATTCTATTTTACAATTTTAGGTTATTCCTTCAGTTCTGCATTCCATTATAGGCCATAGGATTTTTGGAGCAAGGGAGAAGTGATTATTTGCACACATGGATGCCTACACACACACACACACACACACACACACACACACACACACACACACACACACACACACACACACACACCCTTATGGTACCACTGTAGTATTTTTTGGGATTTTTCACACTTTTTCCTGTCAGCTATTATTTTGATTATCTACCATGTGATGCAGCTTGTTTTTGTTGGCTGCTATTTTCACAGTTACTGGTTTAAAATTGGTGTTTTTATTTTTAAATAATCTTTATTATTTCCATTTCAGTTGAACAGTTTGATACAAATGAATAACTGTCAGAGTTGCAGAAAATTCTTGAAATAGATAACTGGTTGTAGCTGAAAAGAATGTACAATAGCAATAGCACTTAGACTTATGTACCGCTTCACAGTGCTTTACAGTACTCTTTAAGCTGTTTACTCCAGGGGTGAAATCCAGCAGGTTCTGACAGGTTCTGGAGAACCGGTAGCGGAAATTTTGAGTAGTTCGGAGAACCGGCAAATACCACCTCTGGCTGGCTCCAGAGTGGGGTGGGAATGGAGATTTTGCAATATCCTTCCCCCAGGAGTGGGGAGGGAATGGGGATTTTGCAGTATCCTTCCCCTGGAGTGGGGTGGGAATGGAGATTTTGCAGTATCCTTCCCCTGCCATGCCTACCAAGCCACGCCCACCAAGCCACACCACGCCCACCAAGCCACGCCCACAGAACTGGTAGTAAAAAAAATTGGATTTCACCACTGGTTTACTCCCAATAATCTGGGTCCTCATTTTATCAACCTTTGATGAAAAACTAAGTCAACCTTGTGCTGGTCAGGATCAAACTCTTGGCAGTGGGCAGAGTCAGCCTGCAATAATGCATTCTAACCATTGTGCCACCATGGCTTTTGTACATGCTACTGTATATACAATTTCTTTTCATAAGGAACTTTACAAATCATGTCTGAATGGTTACTATAGCAAGACAAATTATGCACTTTTGGATTCCAGATTGTATATCTCCATAGCAAATCAAGGACTTGAATAGTTTGGTACAGTCTAACATGGATTTTAATATCACATCAGTGTATAAAAGGGGCTAAGATACTAAATTTAATTTAATTTAGAATTTGAGAATTAGTAGAAAGTAACCACTTGTAATTTTCCAGTTCTCTTAAATGTATGTACTACTTGCCTTCTAGCCCATAAGCTCCCACTGTATTCACTACAAAACAGTTCCTATAAAAGAAATCATGCCAGATTATTCAGGCAAGCCTAACAATATTTATTTGTTCTCAGAGTCATATTGCAAGGAGAGAGAGAGGGGGAGATGGGGGGGGCTTCCCAACTCTGAACTTATATAGGAATATGACAATATTTACCTTTATTCTAAGATAAATATATAGACATATACGAACATCTGGTGATAAAGGCTAATATTGTCATTCTGTAAATATACCTGAAATTGCAAAGGTAACAGATCTCTTTTGCACAGCACTCGTCCATTTCAATAAACATTTTTGCTTTAGAATAGACCCTGAAGACTTCAGCTCTTATGAACCTTGGTGAAATGTTTGCCCAGCAGCATCTAGCCTGTCTTGGTGACCTTGAAAACAAGCAAGGTCAGACCATTTATAGTCTTTGGGTAGGAGAATATCAAGAAATTCAAGGATTATAGACTGTGAATTTAAAAAACAAAAGCAGAAAAAAGCAATGGATAATCATTTCCATATACTGTAGTTGCTAAGAAAACAACTGTTTGAAGCAGTATATCAGTTACTTAAATAAAGCAATAAGAGCATGTTTGGACATGCAATTATCAAATATTCAGCTCAACTGGAAGAATGTACTTTTACCAGGGGTGAAATCCAGCAGGTTCTGACAGGTTCTGGAGAACCGGTAGCGGAAATTTTGAGTAGTTCGGAGAACCGGCAAATACCACCTCTGGCTGGCCCCAGAGTGGGGTGGGAATGGAGATTTTGCAATATCCTTCCCCCAGGAGTGGGGAGGGAATGGGGATTTTGCAGTATCCTTCCCCTGGAGTGGGGTGGGAATGGAGATTTTGCAGTATCCTTCCCCTGCCACGCCCACCAAGCCATGCCATGCCCACCAAGCCACGCCCACAGAACCGGTAGTAAAAAAATTTGGATTTCACCACTGACTTTTACCCTACTTAAGACTTTTTTTAAATGGATGTTTGGGGTATGTACTCAAAACAATTTTTAATTCCTTTAAAGCCATCAAAGAATAAACTGTATATATAGTTTTGAATTATACAGAAAACACTTTTCAGCTTTGGGGGGGGGGGAACATACTGCTCACTTCACAGTACAGATTCATTACACCAGAAATAGCTTACAATTACCCCTTTAAACTCAGTGGCAATTTGCCCCAATTCATTCCCTAATCTGAAGTATGTTTCAGGAAAAATAACCCTCTAGAGTTCAATTCTTGCTTGCAGATTTCCCTTCAAAAAAATAAAATAAAATTCCTGTCCACTGCAGAGTGGGTATTCCTTTTCTTCACTCTGAAACTCAGAAATTCCATCACAAAGAACCTTGTGCAGAGAGGCTTAACTCCAAATGCTGCCTCCATTATATGATCCTGCAGATCTTCTCTCCAAGGCTTTAAAGAGAAATACAACAAGCTGCTCATTTGTACAAGGCAGGATGAAAGAAGAAATGGCATTTCTGTATCAAAACTCACCTTGAAAGTCATTCAGCTGTTCGTTAAGTTGTCTCAATGCTTTCTAAGCAGTGTTTTTTTTTCTTTTGGCATAGCCCATCCCAGATGTTTTACAAAATATTTTTGTTGTTTCCTGTTGACCATAGTAAACATTTTCTGTGATTGCTTATGCAAATCATTCAATACACTATTTCCAATAATTTTTTGCAAGACTATTTTTTGCCCTGCCTATAGTCCCTTCTTAGATGGCTAACTTCCTAGGTGACTAAGAACCCTTAAATACTGATCAATTACAATGATCATTCTGACAGAGACTAGATAAAGTATGTAGACTCCTAAATCTAATCTCTTTATCCTTTCCTTCCCTCCTTCCAAAAGCTTTTCATATTGTTAGAAGCCATTTTCAGTTATCAAAACATGCCTTTGAACTTTGCTGTTTAATTAGAAACAGTGTTTAATCATTAAACCACAGAAGAAAGCAAAAACATCTAACATATTATTACGTTTTACAATGACCTACATCACCACCAGCAATTTCCTGATGGTATACTTCTCTTTTTGTGTGTTTTAGAGCTTTCCAGTCTGGAACACTGTTGTTTTATTTACATGCCTGACTTTTCTTTGCCATCAAACAGAGGCATGGAATCAAACTCACGTGAAGTATTAGTACCACTTATAAAACCTTAGTAAGAAGACCACACCTGGAATACTGCTTCCAGTTTTGGTCACCACACTACAAAAAAAGATGTTGAGACTTTGGAAAATGTGCAGAGAAGAGCAACCTAGACGATTAAAGGCCTGGAGACTAAAACTTGTGAAGAACGGTTGCAGGATTTGGGTTTGGCTATCTAGAGAAAAGAAGGACTAGGAGTGACATGTTAGCAGAATTCCAGTATTTGAGGGGCTGACACAAAGAAGTGGGGGTCAACTTATTTTTCAAAGCACTGGAGGGCAGGACAAGAAACAATGGATGGAAACTAATCGAGAGAAGCAACCTGGAATTAAGGAGAAACTTCCTAACAGTGATAACAATTAACGAGTGGAACAGTTTGCCATCAGAAGTTGTGGGTGCTTCACTGGAGGTTTTTAAGAAGTGACTGGACAGTCACTTGCCTGAAATGGTATAGGGCACTGATGGTGAAACTTTTTGGCACCGAGTGCCCAAACTGGAGCCAGCGCGTGCATGCCAGCTGGTCTTCGGGTTTCTGGTGCTATGGTGCACACAAAGACCAGCTGGCCGGCGCGCATGCATGCACCAGAAATCAGAAGAGCAGTTGGCGATGGCACGCGTACCCACAGAGAGGGCTCTGTGTGCCACCTCTGGCACATGTGCCATAGGTTCACCATCATGGGTATAGGGTCTTCTGCTTGAGCAGGGGGTGAGACTAGAAGACCTCCAACATCCATTCCAGCTCTAGTCTAACTGCGAGAAGTGCACAAAATACAATCCTGTGACCATGGGGTATGTGTGCAGCCATTATAATTCCAAAAACAGATCATAATTAGTTCTAGAGGGGTCTGTTCTAACTTTGAATGATCGTTAAGCAACTGGTTGTAAGCTGAAGACCTGTATCGTTATTGAAGAAACACATAACATAAAAGCATAGACCGATTGAGAATGAATGTAGTGCCCATGTATGAATTCTAGCCCCCTCTCTTCAAGAGGGGCCAGGAGATAGCCATGAGGGTATCGCAAGTATTTTCTTTACAGAACACAGCTGTTTGCATATCCATTCAGTTTCCTATTTCTGACTATGCTTATAACACACATTGCATGTCCTGTCCTGTTCCCTCCAATTTGCAAATGTACGCATGCAATTTAATTGGATCCAAAGCTGTACATTATAATAGCACGTTATTTCTTTGCCTTGAATTTTCTTTGATAACCATTGTTGTATAAGGTAATCATATATTATTTTTAATTATCTCAATTTGTCTACTTTGTTAATATGTTAACATGTTAATATGTTAACATTTTTGTTAATATGCTTTTATTTGCACAAAGATGAATAGATGGCAAAATACATTTCTCTAATCTGCCTAAAGAAATATAAAGGCAAAATGGTCGGCATACAAGTTTAATAAATAAAATAAAGTAAAATAATTAATACTGTCTTGCACAAAAATGAATGAGGAGAGAAAACTAAATTCTAACATAATACAGGTAGTAGTGCATTTTGATAAACTGCATTCAAAGGAACTTTCTAACCCTAGGTCAGGGCTGTCAAACTCCCGGCCTGCAGGCCGGATGCATCACGCACTGGCCACGCCCATGCCCAGTTTAGCAAAGGGGGGAAAAGTCCCGATATGTCATGTGACAATGCCGTGATGACGTGAGTTTGACACCCCTGCCCTAGGTGGTAGAAGGCTACATCCTAAATTTGAGATGTATTCTTAGAATATAACTATAATTTACTTCCATAACCATACATGTTGAATGTAATCTATAAAAGATAGAATTGAATTTGATAGTATGTATTACAAATAGTAATGTAATTTCAGTAGAATTTATATATCTGAGAGAAGACTGTGTGATGTTAGACTTAGCTAAATTTTAAAAAATGCTAGAGAATTCCAGGAAGCTTGGCACTCAGGCAAATCAGCCATCAACAGGCACATAGAGATAAACAGATTCACACACTATTGAAAAGAGACAATAAAAAGCTAAAAAGGAAAGAAAAAGACTAAAAAGGAAAGAAAAATACCTCCTTCCTAGCTATATATACCTCGATGAGTAGGATTAACAACAATCAAGCAATAAACAAGAAAACCACACCCCCATCAACTCTTAAAAAGGCAAGCTTTGGCATAAACAGAGAGCAAATCCCACTCCCTTTTAGCACTGAAGATGTTATTTAGTCTGGTAAGGACTAAGTTTGCGAACAAACAGCCAAGGTCTGATAATACAAGACCTTCATATATCTGACATGCATAGATGCATGCATGTAGTCCTCAAATTGCAATGGCAATTGAGACTGGAATTTCCATTGCTATGTGATGGGGCCATAAAGTATGACATCATGTGACTGTATCGCTCAGTGGTGGCAACCCTGTAGTCCCCATTGCCATCATTAAGCAAGCACCTCCTTGCAACTTCCTGCTGGCTTCAAACAACCAAAGTCAATGGGGACTGGAAGGTAGATAAGTGGCTGCTGCTATATGGGACATATTGCATGAATGTGCATTAGTGGCAGGAGATGCTGGCATGAGAGTGGCGGGTCTTGGGATGGCTGGTGTTAGGAGAAGGTGTGGAATGGGGTGCGAATGGCCAGGGACATGCAGCAGAAGTATGAAGTCAAGGCCCATGGGTATCAGAGACTTACCTGAGGATCTTGTGAGCTTCCCTGCCAGCTTCCCTATTGATTCTGCTTATGAAAAGCTGGAAAGGCAGAACACAGATTGCATCATGTGACCACGGGATGATGCAACATCATAAATGCAAATGAGTAGTCAAGTGCCCAGGTCACAATCATGACTGTGTAAGTGCTGGGTCATAGGTCTTGAAAAGTTCAGGCACTGGTCATAAGTACTACTCGTTCAGCGCCATTGTAACTTTGAAGGTCGCTGAACAAGGTGTCATTAACAAAGGATTACGTGAGTGTGGGGGGTATACCTACACACATACATACATATCTCAGAAGAAAGGCATACTGTAAAAATTCCCCATATCTTGTGGAAGAGTAACCAAAACAATAATATAGAAATATTTCCAAGCATTTCAGAATGTATTTGCAAGTGGAAGACAATTTCTCTTTCTGTTACAGCCAAGAATGTAATCATTCCACACTTCAGTTCTCAAGAATGTAAATTCCATATTCAAATTGCCTTGCACTATTCATATAAATAGTTATACAGAAGTAACAAGGACAGAACAAAATTATATCTGTCTGCCTCTGCAATCCTTTTAATGAATTTTGCTTAGAAAAGGCCTAAATTTTGCCATGTTATATTATTACTTCAGCCACAAAGCTATACTTTTTAAATTAGTTTTCACATAGGGTGGAAAGTTATGATAATGATGTAGGTTTATTTTGGAATGGCTATTGTGGAGCTATTTCAATTGAGATTATTTTTGTAACTCAATATAAACAATATGTATACAATATATACAAAATGCCAACTACCATACTACATTAGAACCAGCATACCATATTAGAATACTACATTCCAAGCATGGGGCAATTAAAAGCACACATTTGTACCAAATAATTACAAGAAAGAAACTGCGATAAAATAAAATATTCTTGATAAGCATCTTACACAACTGAACACAATAGCTAAAAGATTCTATACTTTTTATTGAAGTAAATAGACTAATATAATGTTAGAAAAAACATTGAATTAGTCACCCATAGTATCTTTTTTTCCCCAGTGGAATGTATAGCATTTCCTCCTCCATTTTGTTCTCAAAGCAATGTTTATGTTAAATGTTTCTGAAGAATAGTGAGAAACTTGATTCAATGAATTGTTGCATGTTACCAATACAGGAGAATATTTGTAGTCATGTCCAGGAAGGGTAGTGAGATGTTGTTTTCTTCTTCTCTGATAAACTGGATTCCTTTGAAAATGTTGTTGATGGTTCTGTGACTGTTTTCTAATTGGTCCTTTTTTATCATGGTGAAGGTGTCGTCTACATATCTGATCTATATTTTGGGTTGTATTTGTGGAAGTGCTATGGCTTCTAGATGTTGCATATGATAATGACCTCCACTATAAGTTCTGAAAGTGGTGATCCCATAAGTGTACCTTTGTTGGTAAGTTTGTCCATCAAATTGGAAGTATGTAGTTAGGGTTAGGGTTAGGGGAGAAGGAGTATGGATAGGGTTAGGGTTAGGGTTAATATCCATAATAATAATATGGATAGAGAAAATTGTGATCAATACATTTATTCAGATGTATCATGATTCCATAATCATAATTTCGATACTTACATTGGAAGTCAGGGGGCAAGGGTGGAGTTTGCATTATGATGTCATCGTACCTGTGTCATCATTTTGACACAGTCTCAGTTTGCTGTGATCACTTGTATGTTATAATCCTTAATTCATCTGGAACATATAAACAGAGTGCATTAGTACAGTTGTACAGATGGCATCTCTTACAATATTCTTAATAGTAGCAACAGATGCAATCTAATTGATTTTCAGGACTCTGCTTTAAGGCTTTACTCAGCCAACATAATAAGGCAGGTCCTGACTTGTAAACAGTTTATATACCACCAGTAAAGTAAAAACACCATCTGTTTAGCTATTCAGGAACAAAAGATAAGAACAAGGTGGTTATTTATAGATCAAGGGCTTGGGTTCTGTGGAGGAGGGTAACAGCATGATTTTTTTTTTACATAATTATGTATCTATTCTCACACATGTTTTTACTCACTCATTTTTAGCAGTAATTGAAAGCTATCTTTTAAGCCTGGGAGATAAACTACTCATCATCTATGTTTTTTGGTCAGTACATTTCATATTCTAACAGCCATGAAGCTAGAAACATAATTTGCTTTCACAAGACTATCCAGATCTTTTCTGTTTTGAGCAGGGAAATTAAACTTTGGTTATTTCTCAGAATTTGACAAGGGAGGAACAAATGAGAAAAGGGAGCTGCAATAAGTCCAGGCCTAATTACAGTTTGAAGGAGAAGCAAGATCAATACCACATTGCTGTCTTTGGTATTTTTTTTGTTCACAATAGCATTATATTAGCTCTTAAATCAGATCTGGTCAATGGACACAGAATAGCCCAAAGAACGTTTCACCTTTCCAGATTGATTCAAGGCAATGAGATATCAAGCTGAACTTTCCAGCTTCTCTTAATAAGCTATTTCTACTTAGATCTTCCACCTCCTCCTCCTCTTGCTCTTCTTTCTCCTGCTGCTGACACTACTTGTTGTTTTCTTTCTATTACATTCTATAGTCAGCACCACCTTAATTGCTTCTGATGAAGTGTGTGCTGAAATGAAAGCTATAATGGGGATGCCAGGCAGGCAGCTTCTTGGCAACTCTTACAAATTAATGTCTAGAACAAATGTCCCATCTCTCAAATAGACATAGCTTCTTGCATCGCTTCTTACAACATTTCAGGGATGCCAGCTTAGCAAATACGAGCAAGCTCGTATGTACGATCAGAACACAGAGGTCCTTTTGGAGGATTGTGTAAAAGGGGGGAAAAAAACATAAGTGAAAGCACCAAGAAAAAAATAGGGGCATCATCCGTAATAAAACAATATAATACAACTAGTGCTGATATATATATATATCAAAGGAATAGTTTGTGTGTATTTCCTTAGAAGTAAAATGCACTGAATATAATGGACCTTTCTTGTAAAATAATATCTATGGGATTATGTTGC
This sequence comes from Thermophis baileyi, assembly GCA_003457575.1. NCBI lineage: Eukaryota > Metazoa > Chordata > Lepidosauria > Squamata > Dipsadidae > Thermophis > Thermophis baileyi. Next base: position 2,142,270 of record QLTV01003390.1, read on the forward strand.
TAATATATGCGGTAGTAGTTGATTGTTCATTGATTGGGTTTAAGAAATCTGTCAATAATCATATAGAGACCCTCAGTTAGAACAAAGTTAGGCCATGCTAGTACATGTTAACTCAGAAATTAATTTTCTGAGTTCAATGGAATTAATTCCCAAACTCTCCAGCAATTCAGTTGATAGTCTGTTTTTTTCATAGAGATCTTATAAATATGTTTGCTGTTTTAGATATATGACCAAAGTGATTAGGATTATAATTAGGAAACCTCTGTTTGTTAAAAAAAAATAACAGCTGAGGCATTACTCATGTACAATCTTCAGGCACAGCACACCAGGTGGATGTGGGTCCACCTGAACCTGAAATTAGAGATTTCCCACATTGATTCTGGGGTGGGTTACACTCCCCCATTGAGAAACCGAGTGCAATTTTGGGTCCTCCTGGATTCACAGCATGAGTAAATGATAGCTATAGCCAAAAGGTTCTTTGCACACCATCATCATATACAGTAATTGCACCTGTTCCTGGAATGAGGAAGCTCTGTTGCAGTTACTCCTGCCTTAGTTAGCTCTCAGTTGAAATTAGCTCCCATTGCAACATAATTTGCAGGGTCTGCCCTTGAAGATCACCTGGAAGCTGCAGTTTGTCTAGAAAGCAGCTGCCCAGGTAGTTATGGGTATATCACAATAGGACCATGTCACACAGTACTTCATGAGCTGCACTGGCTCATAAAAAGTTACTGGATGCAAATCAAGATGTCATTGCCTGGAAAAAACAGTATTAGTACAGGGCTGTTACTTTTTCCCATCCCACATGCTCACAAGATGGTCCTGTTGTTGAGGCGGTATCATTTCTTGGGACTTGAGAGATGTGGCTTTTCTGCTGGAGTGTCTTCCCTTTGGAACAATCTCTCTCCCAAGATTTGGATGGCCTCTGATCCTATTAGCTTTTAGGAAAGCTTTAAAAACTTGGCTTCTCCTTCAAGCATAGGGCTTGGATGATAGATGAGCCCAAAGAGTATATAGTTGGCAAGCTCCGGCTATATATTGTCTGATACGTTGTTTGATTGATTTTCTGTTGATGTTGTATGGGTTTTTTTTATTTGCAATATTGTATGGGCAGCAGGATAGGTTATTTGATGTATACTGTCCAAAATCACAATTACATAAGTTGGGTTGCTACATAAATCTTATAAATAAATAAATATTTCAATTCAGTTGATGCTGTGGAGAGAATAATAATGCTTGGCATTTTATTACCAATTTCCTAAGTGCTCAAACTATATCACATACATTATCCAGTAATCCTTATAATAATTGGCAGTGTTATTACATTCATTTTATGGATGATGGACTGAACTAAGAGATAGTGGTTAGCCTACAGTCATATAGCAAATTCATTGCTGTACTAGGATCTGATCTGGGACTTTCCTAATCCATTTTCTTAATTCTTATGTTACATTAAATAGTATAATAATAAGCTGTATCCATTGAGAATATTCTGGTAGGTGGGATAACCCCTTTAGAAATGTCATTGTCACAATATCAAGGACACAGTTTCATAATGGATTCTCTTTCTTCTCCTTCTCCCTCTCCCTTTCCCCTCCTCCTCCATATAATGTATTTCTGATGATGTAATAAAGTTTACAATATATGACTTAAAAACTATATTACTAATAAAAACAATGGAATTGTTTTTATAACTTATTATTTTATGAAATAGCAATAGCACTTAGACTTATATACCACTTCACAGTGTTTTACAGCATATTGCCCCAACAATCTGGGTCCTCATTTTACCGACCTCTTAATGGTCACCTTGAAAGTATTGTCCAGACATGAATTTACCTACAAGTAGTTTGCAAGTGATGTTACCATATTATTTTGCAGATCAGATTAGAATTTCCTGATTTTTCCCAGGATTGATGTTTGGTGCAGAGAATTTCAAACAATTTCATGTGAAAGTCATATAAATAATATTTCCAAATCTTCTGAGTGCAAGGAACTAATTCTAGTGCGGGAAACTAATTGCCAACAGCAGATGTAATAGGACAATCCACTAGCCCTGACTCCCACAACTCTGCTCCTGACATCACTGTTGCCAAGGAACCTCTTGGCTAAACTAGAATTCTCCCCAGGATGACTAATGGGGTGCATGTGTGCAAAAAAAAGCTCTATAGCTAGTTCTCCATGGTGTCCTCCTCCCGCAGCTTCATTTGGTTTGAGAAAAAGTATGTAAACTGGCTGCTGTGCAAAAAAGAGTAGCAAAGCCGCCATTCAAAATAACCAAATACATTAGGACACTTCGGGGGAGCAATGGTGGACTGAAGACAACTCCATGAGAGGACGCCAGCTTGATGATCTTTGGCCAGTCACTCTCTCTCAGCCCTAGGAAGAAGACAATGGAAAACCACTTTCAAAATCTTTTCCAGAACATTTCAGGAATAATCAAGGCAGTCACCAGGAGTCAATATTAACTTGAAACCAGATCTGTCTGTCTGTCTGTCTGTCTGTCTGTCTATGTACTGTATGTATCTATCTGCCTCCCCTAGAGCAACAGCTGAACTGTAAGTTAATTGGTGGTTCATCTGCAGAAGATTTATGGTATCATGAGTGGAAGGGGTCTCAGTCTAGACAATTCATTGGAACTATGTCCTCCCTATGAGCCACCTGGCCTTCCTATGAGCTCTGTAATTATTTATTTTTAAAAACTGTAGATACTTTGCATTTGACCTGGGGCCTGCGTGCAAAGAAGGGGTTCCACCAATGAGCTACAATGAAGACTAATGTATGCACTAATATATAATAATTCTTACAAATGAAAATAAATATAAATATTTTTCTGCTGAATTGGCAATAAACAGCTAATATTGTTGTTCATTCTGTTGCCTATGACATCTTCAACTGATATCAGAAGAACCTTCTGTCTGTCCCAGGAAATTGCCAAATGATTCGTTTGCAAGAGGGCTTTTAAATAATCTATCTCACTGAAAATGGATTCCATTCCATTCATAAAGTATAGTAGTGGGTGCTAATTAATCTACATCTTAATATTCAAGTCAATCACACAAGAAATACTACCCTGGATAAATATTTTTATCTTTTGCAGAGATTTTGTTCAATGGAGTTTTACTGAAATTTTCCAGAAGCTGCCATTCAACTAATATCTCCTTTATCTAAACAAAACAAATTGACGTAAGTTTTTTTAAACTGAGTTTGTCTTTTAACACGTTAACATAGAGCCTAAAAACTGAAATTGCTTTAAAGCACCACATTGTCTGAAGAGAAAAAAAATAATTGCTCTTTTAATAGATTCATTTATTAAATTCTTTGGAAAAGAATGGGTAATTTATTTTCCAGCTCAAATATTTGATTACGGAGGGAGATGCTGATAAAAACTTGATTTATATTCCACGTTCTATTTTTTTTCATAAATTTACCATATCTTCTAAATATTATTGATAAAATTTGATTCTGAATTTAAAATGTAAACCCTAGAGTAGCAAGATCAAGACTTTGCATCATGAATCTGAATATACATTATGCAGAATGCACTAAGTTATAACAGTTCTGAATTATTTTGCAGTATACATTGTGACTGTAAAATGCTATTATTAACTCTTAGACCTCTGTAATATGCCCTAAATCGGAAACAGAGTTTCTAACCTCTTGAAATATGCCCTAAATCGGAAACAGAGTTTCTAGCCTAGTGGCCCAGTGCAATATTGCAGGCTAACTCTGCCCCAGTCTGGAGTTCGATCCTGATGGGGCTCAAGGTTGATTGTTGAGAGGAATATGCTGACATTGTAAACCACTCACAGAGTGCTATAAAGCACTGTGGAGCGGTATATAAGTCTAAATGCTACTGCTATTGCTATTCTTTTTCCCCATTTTTCTTTCTTTTTTATTCCAGAGTACTTTTCCATGAATTTCCAACAATTGTAAATGTTCTTAACAACACATTTGTGATAGTGGCGAAAGTTAGTATATGCTATAAGTATTCTTACAACATGACTGATGCTCTAGGGTTGGTCAGTCACAAATCTTCACTTACAAGGAAACAATGCGATATAAGTTGTTTCTACTAGTTTTGCTCCTGGCTGTTTCTGTGCCACCCAAGCTTATCTTTGCTGATTTTCTGGATGAGCAGTGGCAACCATCCAACATTTGCAGTAACTTTTAAGTGATAATGTTGGAGTTGATGACTAACTTTGCAGCAAACCAACTTCCAATTTTTTAAACATGAAAACAATCTTTAAATACTGTATATTCTGTAGGACAGGGACACTGATAGATAACTGAGGAAGTAGCTACAGCACACTGATGCCTATGGTAGCAGGCTGCCAACTGTGCTTCAAAATATTACTAGATTAAATAGCCAATCCTTCTGCTTTTAATATTGAAATCTAAATTATTTATTAATTTAAAGCTTTTGGAAGTCGTTGTTGCATATGAACTGCATGATCACCCTAATAGCAATAGCAATAGCACTTAGACTTATATACCGCTTTACAGTGCTTTTACAGCCCTCTCTAAGCGGTTCACAGAGTCAGCATATTGCCCCCAACAATCTGGGTCCTCATTTTTACCGACCTCGGAAGGATGGAAGGCTGAGTCAACCTTGAGCCGGTGAGATTTGAACCGCCGAACTGCAGCTAGCAGTCAGCTGAAGTAGCCTGCAGTACTGCACTCTAACCACTGCGCCACCTCGGCTCTTTAATGAGGCTAGATACAATTCAACCTTGTGAAATACTTTTCAAAGTTCCTCTGGTCCAATGGAAATGATTAAGCATGTGCTGTAATTTAGCTTCTATGTCAGTGGAATTTAAATACACCATTGATATAATAAAATGTCCAGTCTTTCTAAAGTTAGTTCAGATGTAATCCAATTGTGAAAACAATTCCCAGAGGGTTTTCTAAGGTTATGGTATATATTCAAATTGTCTTCCACCTGAGTTGTTCCCTGGAGAACCTTATATAATTAGGGATTCTGCATTTCATAAGTAAATTTAAATTTGCTCTGCCAGAATCATTTGAGGACTACTTCGGAAGACTTTGATGAATGGGTTGGAAACTATATCTGATAATTACACTTAGTGTGATCCATTCTTCAAAACAATAGTTATCTTGAAAATTTGAAAACTGAATGAATATATTCTATCAAGTCATTTGCCTTTAGCTCAAAAGCAATGGGGATGGCCCCACCCACTTCAAAAGTCATTCCACTGGCATCTGTCAGCAGAGGTATCCATGCATGCAGCATGGATACAGGAGCACAATCTTCAGGTATAGAACTGTAAATATGTTGAGTTTCACTTGTCATTTATACCAATATTTGATTCTGGTGTTATTAGCAATTATGGAACTAATTCTGTCTTGTCTGGGTACTATAGAAGCCTATTAATCATTTCAGTCCACATGAAGACATAGGGGAGAAAACATACATTATTTACTTATAAACTCATTAAATCATCTGTATTTTTTTTTAGAAAATTATTATTTTTAACATAAATTGAAAAGTAGTTTTCTCTGTAGATTATCTTACAATTTTTCTGTAGATAGTATTAAATTCTGTATTAAATATAATTTGTGGGATAAAGAACAATCTTATCAAAGAAAGAATGACAGTAAACGTATTCCCTGTGCACATACTTGAAGCCTTGGACTTGTACATGTTTTTTTTTCTCATTTCAAGGAGAAAATGAGAAATATTAACCTTCTGCAAAGTGGTGCTCTCCAGCTCTGTTGGAACTGCCATTCATAAATACTATCAAAATGCCCATTGTATCACAAACATTCTATCTAATGTAGCACAAAATGAATGATCCGGAGTGCAAAACATTGTTATATTACAGTGTTTTCATAATCAAACTGAATCCAATGAGTTAAATACTTTGCTTATTTAAAAAGTAAAAAAAAATGACTGTTGGCAATAAAGTAAGTAAGATTTCCTATACATAGACTGTGCTATGGAGTTCTTGGTGTTCTCTGAGTTTGGTTGTTTGCTTGCAAATCTTTAATTACCGGACAGAGAGTAGCTTACCTTGCCGGTGGTGGTGTGATTTGTCCTTGGTATCTCTTGATTAAGGTATTGCTTGATTTTTGGTGTTCTTGCCTATCTAGGTCTTGGCTGCTGGAGAGGATAAGTTCTGGTAGTTTTTGTTTCCTTCATAGCTTTTTTATTGTGTATTTTGAATGGTGTGTAAATATGGGTTACCTCTATGTGTTTATTAGTGGAAAATTTTAGACAAATCATGTAGTAAGGAAAAAGAAAACAAATATATAAAGAAATTATTGGCCCCTTCTTCACAACAAGTATAAATAATTTCAGTAAGTTATCATCTTCTCTTAAAATATATCAAATGATCTCTTCTTCTCATATCTCTTCTCTATAAACAAATCCATAAAGCCTTGTGGTTCAGTTATAGACAGTAGAAATCCATTAATGGTTATTAGAGATAATACATATCTATTTTAATCTTGATCAAATAAACCAATGTTATTTCCTTCTTTTTACCTTTAACAATCATGATCTTCAAATAATGTACTAGAACTTGTTTTCTTTTCATTTCTTCTTTGATCCTTTGTCACTAAATCTTCCAAAACCCTCACAACAGGGGTGAAATTCAGCAGGTTCTGACAGGTTCTGGGGAACCGGTAGCGGAAATTTTGAGTAGTTCGGAGAACCAGCAAATACCACCTCTGGCTGGCCCCAGAGTGGGGTGGGAATGGAGATTTTGCAATATCCTTCCCCCAGGAGTGGGGAGGGAATGGGGATTTTGCAGTATCCTTCCCCTGCCATGCCCACCAAGCCACCCCCACAGAACCGGTAGGGAAAAATTTTGAATTTCACCCCTGCCTCACAAGTTTCTTTTGTAACTCCAATATAAGAAAATTATCCAGGTCACTTTTAAAGAAAATTATTTAAATATCCCTTTTAATGATTAAGACATCAGCAAGTTTCATTTGTATGCCCAATGTCACATTCTTGTAGCCTGTTATTTTAAAACCCACTTCTCAGTTCTTGTTCCTCTTCTATAGCATCTTTCAAACACAGTCTAGCAATAATGACATAAGATAATATCATAAGTTTTGTTTTAAGATAAATTCATTAAGATAATGAATTTATCTTAAAATAAATTCTCGGTCCATCGTTCACAAAAATTCAATATGTCCAATGTTAAAGTATTTTATTCCATTCTATGTTAGTAAGACAAATTTAAAAGTTCTTCTCCTTTTAAATGCAATCTGTAGTTCTTTCCCTCCAGTGTCCAAACTTCAAAGTCACATCCTATCATTTTTTAAAAGAATTCAAAATAACATTTTCCCGTGGGAAGGTATCTAGTAATTAACTTCAGAATCTTTGTTGAATCTTTGTTGAAATTGATCTTGGTCCATTGATAATTTTCCAAAATCAAGGTTCTAATCACTCTTTTGCCGTTTATTCCAAAGAAATATTTTTAAAGTCCTTAAACTTGCATTTAAAAGTTTGTTCACTAAGAATTGAAGGAAACTCACAACTTAAATTTATTTTACCTGGGGGTTGGGTTGTTGTTGGTTTTTTTTTTGTTTTTTTTTTTTTTTTTTTTTTGTTTGGTTTTTTTTTTTTGTATTTTGCATTTTTTTTTCTACTTCTGTAAAACCTGTTAGGTTAAATAAATAATTAAAGAACTAAACTAGCTAAAAAAAACCTAAATCCAAAATACACATTTAAAAAAGTTATGAGTAGCCATTTCCAAGAATTACAAAATCAATATGTAAATGTTCATGTCTGTAACTTATGAAACTATTTTGCAATATTTGGTTTTAATTCTAGACACAACTGTTGTAAATTAACTGTTGTGACTTAAAACCTTACCACTATTGCTATATACTTTGGTGCCAAAGGTATAACCCAGTTGGTCCCAATCATATCATCCTGTGGCATTTAATAACCTCTTTTTAGTTTTACAATAGGGGTTGATAGGATGGAAGGGGTGAGTTTGGAATGGTTGAATTGGGGAGGAATGAGGGAGCCAGGGGCATGGAATGGACCCCCCTCTGCTGAGTGTGCAAACAGAAGCAGATGGGGGCTCGGATGTGACCCTCGGCTCGGTATGGGTGTGGTGCCTTGCCTGCCGGGGAGGAGGGGGGCCGTTGAGGTGGGGGAGGGGATCTCTGTGGTGTTGGAGAGCCGGAGTATTGCGGTTATGATTGGGAGAGGTAGATATGGAGGGAGGCGGGTTGGAATGGTTGAATTGGGGAGGAGTGAGGGAGCCAGGGGCATGGAATGGACCCCCCGCTGCTGAGTGTGCAAACAGAAGCAGATGGGGGCTCGGATGTGACCCTCGGCTCGGTATGGGTGTGGTGCCTTGCCGGCCGGGGAGGAGGGGGGCCGTTGAGGTGGGGGAGGGGATCTCCAGGGTATTGGAGAGCCAGAGTATTATGGTTATGACTGGGAGAGGTAGATATGGCGGGAGCCGAGGGGTAGGCCGCTCTCGGGGAACTAGGACCCGCTGTCTCAAAGCGATTCCTTGTTCCAGCCCCTCTGGTTCTGGTTCACCGGGCTTGTCTCGTATTCCTGGTGACTTGGGATGTCAGGGCCCTGGTCTCAGGCTGCTGCTGCTCAATGCCAGGTCTGTTGTTAACAAGGCCCCTCTCGTTCGGGATTTAATCCTGGAGGAGAGGGCTGACCTGGCATGCATAACTGAGACCTGGCTGGGTTTCAGGTATTGCATCAGCTGCTACTCCAGGAAAGGGGTGG
>QLTV01003390.1:2174817-2212084 GCA_003457575.1 Thermophis baileyi
CAAACAGAAAGATGGAATCTTTTGAGCAGTACAGGAACTGAATGTCTAGAAGCAACTTTATTTACCCAGATGTAGTCTTGTTTGTTCCCAGTGCCCGGTATTATCAAGGCAGCAATTTCAGGAAAGGGAATAAAGTTCACAGCTGTGCCTACCAGTCTTGCCCTTAGGGTTCTGGCAGAAAAGCAGTTGATTATCTATCCAGAGGGAAGCTGACAATTGTTAGGTGGCAGGCAGTAAGTGGCAATGACTAGCTAGGCATTGTGTAGGTATAGTTTACAAGTTTATAGTTCTCTGTCATGAATTGCTTGGCTATTTTTGGGATCAGTCTCACTGTATTTCCCACCTGTAAAAAGCTATGTTTCCATATGCTCAGTCTCTTGCTTATATAATACTATACCTGGTGCGTATGGCAATTGAGTGTCCTGCACATGGGTTACCTTGCAACTGTCATCACTCCTTGGATTAGAGCACCAAAGTCCAACATTAGCTGGAAGGCGTTGTGTTGAAGAAGGTTTGAGCATGACACGAATTGTTCTTTCTTTCCTTTTTTTTCTTTTCTGCCGCCTTGAGTAATAAGCTGCTGGGACATATTTTTTCTTGTTTGTTTGTTCGTTTTCTTTCTCTCTCCTTGCAATGGAAGTACTGTACTGTATGTGGGAAATCTGAAGACACATACCTTTAATGTCATGGATGGAGAACCTCTGCACCACCTTTGTTGCATCCAAGAGATAAAGGAGTTTTTATTTTCTATGAGCAACTGTTCTCCCAGGCGCACCACACAGATGCCATATTTTTTCTACACCTCAACATCTCTTTCAAAAAGTTATCAGCTGCTTTAAAGATCAAAAGGCTCTCGAATCCGGTTCAATTCCTGCTAGCTAGTGGACAGATCTGTGCTACTCTCCTCTTTAGTTTCTTCCGTCGTCCTGAGCCAAACGCAGCAGATCTCTGAAGGTAGGGCTGCTTCTGCCTTATCCTCGGAATCCCTTTCATTCCCTCCTGCAAAAAAAAAAAAAAAAAGCAGCAGCCTCCAAATTGCGCACACCAGAGAGGGAGGGAGAAGCGAGTGGGATCCGACGGAGCCACCAATAGGGAGACGCTTTTGAGAGCGGGGGCGTGGCTAGCAGGCTCCGGTAGGTCCGTCGGGCTGTTTCCCAAAGCAAGCAGCATTGCCGCTCTGCAGGTGGCGAAGGCTTGGCTCGGAGCTCGCCGCGGCTCTTCAGGGTTGCCAAGCGCGCCAAAGCGCTCCGCAGACCCGGTTCCTTCGCACCCGGGCAAACGCGGCCGCGTCCTGCAATCGGGTCTACTTCGCAGCACTTTTCCTCCGGAAAGCGGGAAACGCGGAATTGGGTGTCGGGCCACAAACAGCTCGCAGGTGAGCCGCCTCACTTCCGCGCCTTGTATTTTAGCGGTCTCCGCGGCTGAAAAGGGAAAGGGGGAGCGAAAGGGATCCGAGGAGATTCCGTGCGCCTTCGCCAGAGCGGGCTAAGGATGCGCCGGAGAAAACGCTGTCCTGTCCTTGGCTTGAGGTCAGAGGGAAAGGACTCTGCCCCGATGGGCTCCTGCCCCGCCGGGCTGTCTTCGCAAGAATAGTAGCCATTCCGCCACGGAGTTAAATGCCAGCCGCCGTTTCTGCTTGAGCGCCCGGAGATCCGCCTTGTGCCAGTTTTCCCCAACGGGATCCTCGGACGGGTTTGGCCCCTTTTGCGCTGAAAAAACCCCCGCGTCAATCTCTCTCCCTCCCTTCCCGGGTCCGCGCTTTACAGGGTCACTTTGTGTGTGCGTAACCCTTATGAAGCACTGATTTCCCCCACCCATTCCTTTTCGGCAGCAGCAGCAGCAGCCGCCTGCCGGCCTGGAGGATTTTTATTACCTCTTGCAGCTGCGGTTCGACCACCCATCACATTAGGGACCTGTCCCCTGGCTCTGATTTCTCTCCTCTCTTCCCGGATTCCTAAGAGAAAGGGAGCCGTGCGGATCGGGAGTTAACAGCTAACGAACTTCGCTCCCCCCCCCCCGACTTAATTTTGCCAGTCCATATATAGAAACCAATTGAAGGCACAACTTTTGCAGTGTGTGTGTGAGTGATTGATTGATCCTTAAATCAAGGCAGAAAAATTAAGATCCTTAAGTCCAGGTAAAAGGATAAGGATCCTTCCCGTCTTCTTATTTATGCTTTCTTCTACAGATCAGACCACAAATAATACCGGTTTTTTTTTCCAAACAAGTGGGAAAACTGCTTGTTGCTCATCTTTTCCAAACAAAATCCATACTGTGTAGAATATGCAACATTACAATATAAGAAATACTGTACAATATAAGAAATAAGTGTAGGTAGCTAAAAATTATTAAGAGTATCAACTTCCTCTTTATCACATCTGTCTCTTCTCCCCCCCCCCCATTGTTCTATCTCTTTTTCTTATATCTTGAACTCATGTGAGAACTATGAACCTTTCTCGTTTTCTCTTATCATCAGACTATGTAACGGGCAGAAAAAGCTAGCCCATATAAAGTGAAGTCCAGGTTATATGTTGTAATTTTAACACTCCCATTAAAAGCATAGGGTTACTTTTATCTCCCAGCAGTGTTTAATCTCTGGGTTTGTCTCTCTGAGAATGGTTTTACAGGGAGAGATTGGTACTGCCTCAAATATACAGCAGCTGCAATATTACAGTGCAATATCACAGAGACCAGTGGGGAAAACATGTAACAGATACTGCAGGGAGAATGGAAAGACAACACAAATAGGGAGAATAACTTTAATAAACAATCATATATGTAATGTTGCTAGTTATACTTGTTAATAGAAAGTAGAATATATTTTTTCTTAAACGACTTCATAATAAATATTCTGTAGTGTTTATAATAATGAGGGGATTGATTGACTGTATGATTAACGACAAAGCTGTAACATCTGTATATACCATTTTTTTTTCTAAGTATGAAATATTTTTACCAGCTTACATTTTACCAAATATGACGATAATCCTTTTAAAAACTTCTGACTTTTCAGGATGAAGAAGATTGATGTTGTCTTTGCATGCTTCCCTTGTCTTGTAATCTTTACTACACTACACTGTACAGTAGTATTCTATGATAGCCTTTCCTCTTACATTACTCAATTTAAATAAATTTATTTTCAGTAAATGAACCATAAGAGCAAAGTTATTTGATGATGCTTATAAATATGCACATATGCATCCTTCCCATGAAGCTTTATGAATCAATTTAAATAATGAACTTTTTCCCTCCAAATTTTTAATCAACACTTTCATATTCAAGGAAACCGTAAAGAGATTAAAATAAAGGGAATAACCACTATATATTACATTTACCCTTAAACAACCCCCTTCTCTTAATTGTTTCCTCATTTCATCTTGCCTATTATAAATAAGAATCAAAATAAGAACACATTGGGTAAATATTAACTAATAAACAGCAATTTCCCTGCCTTTTGCTGGGAGGGAAAATAAACTCTCAAGGACCTGCTTTATCTCCAAGAGTAATTAAAATTCTTTTTTTAGTCAGCTCACTTCAAGCTCTTTTAAAGGTTGAACTTTTTCCAATAAGGTTTATCTATCTTTCCGCTGAACGTAGTTGTTTCACACATCACTTGTGCTTTCCCTGCGGTTCAGTGACATTGTAGGACCTTATGCTTAAACTAATTGCTGATTATCCAAGCTGTTGCTACGGTAGGATGATGAAACTTTGGGTTCTAATCACATTTGGGCTGTTGCATTTCACTGGATAATAGAAACAAAGGGGCTAGCAAGTAAGAAGTTGACTGGGCAATTTAATTTCAGACATAGAATGGGATGAGCTGGGATCCTGCCATTTCTAAAGGGCAAAATCCAGATTGGATTGGGGTTATAGTGCATTATTGATGACTAATGCTCAGAGTATAAACATAAAGGCTGCATCAGCAAATTCAAGATACTATGTGTTTTGCAAGTATCAGGAAAGTTCTGGAGATTTCACAAACAATTGATTGCAGTTGTGTACACTGTTGAATTTGCAATATGCAATTAGATACCGATTGTGATTAATGGGAACAGTTTGTTCATTCTGTTTCTGAAGCATTAAGAATATGAACTCTGATACATTTTGCAAGGTTCATTTTCTTATCTTTCTTCCAATGTGGGAGTGGGGGTGGGACAGTTCCACAAAGAACTGTCCTGATACCCATTTAGCCATTTTAATTTTCTATTGGTGGTCTTATTTAACTGTCACATGTGATATCTTATTCTTCTAAGAAGCTCATAGTGGAATTTTAGGGTTGGCCTACTTTACTGTTGGAAGAGCCTAGGGAGATTACTTAGGTTGAAAGAACAGAACTATCAGGTTCACCAGATAAAGGCTATTATTGCTAGCTCTCTCTGTTTATGCTGTAATACTGATGAAATGGGCTTTTTCGACCAGATCGTAACTCTGTTCTGCACTTGCTATAGTTAGGCTTATTAAAAGTCTCCCATATGAAACAACTATGAGTGACTTTTTTGAACTTAAATTCTGCTACAAGGTAGGCAGGACAGAGGAATTGAGAAATGGACTGGGAAATCTGTAATTAATGTGTACAAATATTTAAGGGTGGGGGCTTTTTTGTGTGTGAGAATCAGTTTTTGATTCCTGATGACTGCTTGGATAAGTCTCTATTGATTTCTTGGCAATTTTTGTGGGAAGTGGTTTGCAGTTGCTTCTTCCCTAGGGCTGAGAGAAAGTAACTGGCCCAAGATTACCCAGTCAGCTTCATGCCTGAGACTAGAACTCACAGTCACCCAGTTTCTAGCCTGATACCATGACCATACCTTTTAAATAAATAAATAGAGGGACAATTATGGTGCAGGATTGTTTATTTTTCATTGTTTTATTTATTGGTTTAATGGCTGTTGTAAACCACCCAAGGTTGCTTAAGATGGGTGGCCCTATACATCTTTTAAATAAATAAGTAAGGCAATACACCAAGCTGGCTTTCTGTATAGAGGTGTACTTAATAATTTAAATTATGACCTCTTTCAGTTCTTAAACCTCTTTTGACAACAACAGGACTCTATTGGCAAAGTGAACAGCTCAAAAAATCAAGCATTATGTGTCATGCAATGGTCAATCAGGAAACTCACAGCTACGAAAAAGAGGGTGATAGCCCTCTCCTTGTGCTCCTTATCAGCTTGTCATGGGGTCTGTTGAAACAGAGGATTTGCTTGAAAGAAGCAGTGCAATTAGAATTCTATTTTTTTCCTCCCATTTTATTCAAATAGCTGATAAAACACAGCAAAGTTAGTTTCATTTCCTCAGCCCCAAGACTTGCAAGGGTGCTTTACTTCTTTTTCTTTCATCGCCAATTTTTCTTCTTCTTTCATAAAACAGAATTTCAAAAATGCAAATTAGATATTTTTTTTCCTGAACTCCATCTTTCTGTTCTGCTCAGGTTGAATCATCTATGTGCATGCAGGTTATGATATAGATTTACCATATATATGCACTATTCTAACTACACCTCTACCAATGATATAGATTTAACATACTGTAAAGTGTTGCAGAGTAAAGTGTGGGGCAGTATTCTAACTCTACCCCTACCTATTCTTCTTCTTAATTGAGAATTAATGGCAGTAACCTTTCTTTCTTTCCAAGTCAGATGAAGTGGCAGCTGGTGATTGTTTGGCAAGTAAAAATTTTTTGATTTTCTTACACCTAAGGTTCTCTGCAATCAGTAGATTAGGTCCTGCAACAGTCTTCTCTGGCATTCTTCTTCCAAATTGTGCTCTCCAATGCATTGTGGACCTTCAGACCATTCCTTCAGCAGTGCAAAGACTGCCTAATGCATTTTAGGATCAATACCCACCTTTTCTCTGGATTGAAACCAATAATCCATTTTCAGGAGGCTACTAGAGCTAAGTCTATTGACACCATTGTCTCCATTTCGTAGAGTTTCAAACTCTACCTGTAATCCCAGCAAAGCATCTGATACTGATACCATCCCATCTGTCTTCCTTTCCTTCTTATCAAAATTATGTCCTATGGAAATGTCTCAACAAAGAATTCAAACTGTTTTGGGTGTCTGTATGGATATGTGAGGGGACGCAGTGGCTCAGTGGCTAAGACGCTGAGCTTGTCGATCAGAAAGGTTGGCAGTTCGGCGGTTCGAATCCCTAGCTCCGCGTAACGGAGTGAGCTCCCGTTACTTGCCCCAGCTTCTGCCAACCTAGAAGTTCAAAAGCATGTAAAAATGCAAGTAGAAAAATAGGGACCACCTTTGGTGGGAAGGTAACAGCGTTCCGTGCGCCTTTGGCATTTAGTCATGCCAGCCACATGACCACGGAATTGTCATCAGACAGCGCTGGCTCTTCAGCTTAGAAACGGAGATGAGCACCGCCCCCTAGAGTCGGAAACGACTAGCCTGTATGTGCGAGGGGAACCTTTACCTTTACTTTTATGGATATGTGAAGAGCCACAAGAAGCCATGTCTGAAACCAGGCTCATCACGCAGCGAGTTTTTAATGTACGCTGTCTATCATTCTGGAGGTAATAAACTATCAATAAGCTATTGATGACCCTTTAAGAATCTGTTTAGGACTTTAACAAGCTGTTTAAAATTATGACCAACTTCATATCTAATTGCAGCAGATGCCACAGTTTAATTATGTATTATTTAAATACGTTTTTTTTAAATTCACTACTGATATCCTCACATTTAGCTTTAGATCCCCCGTTCTAACAAAGAGAGGAAGAAAGACTTGCCTCTATAGACCTTTTCAATACTGTGCATGAAATATTTATTTGTAGATGGATCTTTCCTAATACATCCTGGAAGGGTGCAGTCAGACCGTTGCAGAGTAAAGTGGTCAGGCTGTTTTCTGGCTTCCTTTCCTTTCAGACTGCAGCCTAAACAAGGAAGTCAAGGTATAATGATGGTGGCCTTCCATCCTCTTCAGTGCAGGATGGTTTTCTGTTAAGGCATCTGGAAAGTGCTGCCCTGACATATATTGCAGAGATTTCACTAAAAAAACAGGAAGAATTTTATTCTTGCTGGTTTTTTCTACCAGGCTATTCTGTGGTATGGCAGACTAGGACTGGAGTGGCTGTGATCTACTCTATAGGAATATCATCTTACTGACCAAATGTTCCATTTGGTAATCTGCCAATTCTGAGTGCATGACGCTGCATTTGGATGGATGACACAGTATAGAAATATTGTTAATGTACAGTACTGTTCACTTATCTGCCTCACTGTCATCCTTACTGAGCTAGCCAGGGTGATCTTGGTTATGTTCTTTGTTGTAGAAGATTTCAGGATGCACATTATGGCTTCTGAAATAGGAGTGGATCAGGATTTCATGTCTTCTATTATCACCATACACCTGTCCCAACTATTATTTGACTCCACACATATAGCAGAACATATGTTAGATTTCGTTTTCTGCAGCTGGAATTGGTTCTCATTTGGGAGAGACAAGTTGCTCCCTGCTCACTTTAGATTGACGGCTGATATAAACTTTTGTTTCAGTGGATGACCCATTAACAGGGATCAGTCCAGATGCTAATGGATGTGAATGGCTTCATGAAAGCATTTGGATAATTTCTTATATTATATGTCAGGAAATGAATGAACTGGCTGATCTGTTGAAAATAGAAATGACTGGGCAACTGAACTTATTGCTCTAAGTATCCTCTTTCTTGTCTCAGAACCATATTGTATCTTTGGTTTCCTATGGTGGGAGCTGAGAGTGATGATGGGATAGGATGTCAGTTGGACCATAAGTGGAAGAATTCCAGCGACAAATCAGGTTGAGTCTGAATCTGGCCAGTCTGAAGACATATTTTTCTGCAACAAAAGCAGCTCAGAATGTTTTTCCACTGCTTCTACTGCATTAGCACAGAACAGGCTTTCCTCCACCAAGATATTAGTGGAATGGAGCCAGAAGAATGAATAATTTGATTGATTCTTTGTACACAAAGCCAATGGCATCATTATTGACATGGGCCCAAGTGTTGAGGCAGATCATAAAGTTATAATATTGGCAATCCTTAATCCTATTATTTGGGGTTCTCTTTGACTTGTGGATAGATGAGGGCTACCATCTGCTTATTTGACTTCTAACTGTCCTGTCCTAGATTAAGTAGCAGTAGCACTTAGACTTATATACCGCTTCACAATGCTTTACAGCCCTCTCTAAGTGGTTTTACAGAGTCAGCATATTACCTCCAACAATCTGGGTCCTCATTTTATTGACCTCAGAAGGATGGAAGGCTGAGTCAACCTTGAGCCGGTGAGAATAGAACTGCTGGCAGTCAGCAGAATTAACCTGCAATACTGCATTCGAACCACTGTGCCACCATGGCTCTTCTCCAAATTGAGTAACATGGGAATTCCCACTGGTTAAGGGTACTTCTTGTTGGAGGGGGTTGTGTTCCTGTCTGCCCAAAGGAGACAGTAACCAGATCTGGGAAATCTGTGCAATTATAGGGTAATTTCAATCATGCCATTTTTAGGAAATGTAAATGAGAAGGTGGTGACTTTGCAACCCACATTCAAATGATTCTGATTTTCTGAATTTCCACTGAGGTATGGTACCAGCTCTGCTTTGGATGCCTTGGTGGATGACAGTGCCAGAAACTGGCAGTGCGGTAAGGGGACCCAGACCCTGTTACTTTCTTGGAACTCTTAACACAGGGGTGTCAAACTTGCAGCATCATGTTGTCGTCACATGATGTATCGCGACTTCCCCCCTTTGCTAAACCGGGGGTGGGCGTGGCCAGCGTGTGACGCATCCGGCCTGCGGGCCGTGAGTTTTACACCCCTGTCTTAAAACAGCTTGTCATACTTTCAGTCATGGTATAATTCTGGAACACCTGAAGTCATTGGGTATGCAGGCCTTATTTTACAGTGCTTCTAATCCTTTATACTCAAGGAAGATACCAGGGGACTGCTATCTGACACATAGGTCATTGTCCCCTGAGATTTACATTTCATTCTTTGTGGACTTCCACATCTTCATGAAACCTCTGGATTACCTGGAATTTTGGAGTCAGGACTCTTATCCTGATGATAGTTGGCTATTTTACTCTTTATCATTGAGCTCCAAATACTCAAGATTCTGTAGTGCACTGGGTGAGAGGGAAAGGGATAAAAATAATTCAGACAAAATTGTCTAATATGAATCTGGACTTAGAGATTATTTTTGGACAGAGTTGCATTCCTCTTGAAAGAGCAAGTTCAGCTTTCTGAATCATCAGTTGTCACTGGATTTACTGGCTGTTTGGTAGGACATGCCTTTACCCAATTACTCTTACAAGTTTACTATCTGTGACCCCTTTTAAGTTGCTTGCATTGGGTGATAATTACCCACACTTTAATTATATCCTGTTAAAATATTATTTTATTAAGGAAAAATGTTTGAAAGTTGCATTCAGTGCAAAAAATGGCAGCTAGGCTGCTAACAATGCAAAGTACAGGGATCATATATGATCCTTGTGCTGAAAGATCCACAGTGATTGCTCATTGAGCAATTCAGAGTGTTGGTATCGATATCAATTAAATTTATTTGTTAGATTCATATCCTGCCTTTCCTTTAGGAACAAAAATAGAATTCATAATTTTCCAGGTTTTTCCCTCACTAACTCAGAGAGGCAGATTCAGCTGAATCTGAGGGAATCCTGTCCCATGACCCAGTAAACTGGCAAGGTTGAGGGGAGGGATTTGAACCAGGGTCCTTGTCCAGTTCCTTAACCACTGTACCAGAATAACTCTCTTTAAAACTCTGAATTGCTTGGAGCGTGACTAACTTAAGGGACAGTCTCTTCTACCAAAGAACTGTCTGACTAGAAAGGCCCTTTAAAGATACCTCTGCCCTTAGAGGTCTCTCATTTTGACAGGCAAAAAAGTATTTTCACCTTCTGGGCTAAGAAACACAAACCTTCAGGTATTTGGTCTCATTTTCTCAGTTTTAGCTATTAATCGTTAAATTACTTAAATATATATTTTAGTGTTTATTGTACTATATTTTAAACTATTTTTACTTTATTTATTTATTTATTTATTTATTTATTTATTTATTTATTTATTTATTTATTTATTTATTGTTAAATTATGTTAAATGCCTTGAAATGTGTAGTATATATTATATAAATAAAGTTGTTTATTTTTCTGTAATAATACATTTCTTTAAGAAATTTGAGTCAGGATCTATACTACAAAATTTGGAAAATATGAATAATAACCATTCTACATGATAAGCTGGGAAATTCAAATTAGATAACTGTGCTTTAAAAGATAGACCAGATGAAAATGTTAAAATAATTAGGTATGTTTGCAGCTTTTATCTTGCTGGAATATTGCCTCTAGAAAGTGGCTTTTTGGGGAATATAATTCT
This sequence comes from Thermophis baileyi, assembly GCA_003457575.1. NCBI lineage: Eukaryota > Metazoa > Chordata > Lepidosauria > Squamata > Dipsadidae > Thermophis > Thermophis baileyi. The sequence goes on from QLTV01003390.1 coordinate 2,185,185, forward strand.
CCAGTTCAACCTCTTCAAGCGCTGTATGGCTAAGGCACCTTATCTTGCATTGTGCCCAAATGCATGTAATTTCACAAGCAAAGCAAATTTCATATCTAACCACAGCGTTTACACAGCCCAACAATTCTTAGAAGTCTCTTAATAGAAAACTCTCATTTCATGGGATTATGAAGAACCATATATAAAACTGCTTAAACTTCATAGGATCAGTTATATGGAAAACCATTCGCGAGTGCTGATCGTTCTATTTTAAGTGTTGCAGTGGTTCCTGCAGCTTTATGTATGCAATGCTTTTCATTGCCAAAATACTTAAAATACTTGATAGTAGGCTAAAAATAGCTACATTATTTGCTCTGGAAATACTGTTGCCACATATGTTCATCCCTGAAAACCAAATATACCCGGTTATAACAGTATCTTCACAAAAATCCTTTTATGAAAAAAGGAAGGATGGAATTAACATTTTAGTAATCACAGTGATTTTAATTTGAAATTATTATTGTGCATTTCAGAAAGTTTGAACTCCTGTTTTGTTTTTAGTGCAATTTAAATGAGGGTTAAGCAGTACCGTTTTTCAGAAATTCGGCAGAAGAACTTTAGCCTAAATCAACAGATGTTAGCACTGAATTATTTTAATAGCAGTGATCTGCAGATTAAAGGTTTACAGTTACATAACTAAACACGAACAGAATTGCTGTGACATTAGTAAAATAAAAAATTATAACTGTCATTTTGAGCTTTATGTTAGAATATATATTTCATTTTTTAATTATATAGTGGCTTTATTCCTTTCTTTCAAAGTACAATTTTAAATATATTTTAGCGCATTAAAATTCATTAAAGATTTAGATGTACCTCTGATTTTTTTTGCCTAATTGTTAGATTACATGCCTCAAATCTGTAAAAACATTCCATTTGTCTTTCTCTTTGTAAATTTATCTGAACGTTTGAGGCAGGTTCATGTGTACTTACCTTGGAATTCATTTAATTGATTACATTATTAAATAAACATGGGCCATGTTAGAATTCCTACAAAGGTTCTTTTTGGCATTTTATTACAGATATTATTCTTCTGATGAGAGATTCATTTTTGAAACAGTGTACTAAGAGTCACATGCATATGAGACTATCAATTTCAGGATAGGAAATGTTAGGCAAAGAACAGAAAAAATAGTAAGTAAAAGAAGTTACAGTCATGGATAGCAGAAAGAGAAATATAGAAAAATCTGGTGCACATTAGTGCCATTCACTATCCCACCCCCCAGCCTTCTGTCCTTGCAAATAAGCTTTGATTCTATAAGCAATAAGCTTTGATTCAACATCTATATACTAATTCATACATTGGCTCTTGTTTTTCTGAACTTATCATTATTTTTGAAAATCTCAAAAATTTACTGAAGCCAAAATGCAAAAATAGTTTTAAAATCCCGTGATCAGTTTATGTTCACCTTTCTCATCTATAATTTGGATGAATAAAATATGAGTCATAGTATTCTAAAAAAAATTGAAAGCATTTTTTATGCTTCCTTTACCTGCATTGAGAAATACTTTGATAAACATAGCCAGGGGTGAAATTTAGCAGATTCTGACAGGTTCTGGAGAACCGGTAGCGGAAATTTTGAGTAGTTGAATGTCAAATACCGGCAAATACCACCTCTGGCTGGCCCCAGAGTGGGGTGGGAATGGAGATTTTGCAATATCCTTCCCCCAGGAGTGGGGAGGGAATGGGGATTTTGCAGTATCCTTCCCTGGAGTGGGGAGGGAATGGGGATTTTGCAGTATCCTTCCCCTGCCATGCCCACCAAGCCACGCCCACAGAACCGGTAGGGAAAAAAATTGAATTTCACCCCTGAACGTAGCCCTACCATGAAGTGGGTAACATACTGCTTCTCTGAGCATCAATTAAGCTGACATATAAGTGATAGATCTTGGGCAGTTAGGCCTGCATTCCAATAATAGACATTTTGCAAAAGATGGAATGTGGGTTGATTTAAAGATTTGCTGTAAAAATAGAATATCTGCTGGATGCCTGAAGAATTGTAATTTCAATGTCTGCTGAAGACGTAATTGTCCTTTAAATTACTGCATGGAGCTGAACTGACATTTCTAGCTTCATAACCTCTGTCAAACTCAAATGGAGAGGGTAAGAATTGACAGCACATTAACAAACAGTGCCAAGAAAATGGTGTGTCTATATACCTCCCTTTTTGACAAAGGGACAAAAATATGTTGGTGATAATTCTAGGACATGGAATTATATAGTAATTGGAAAGTGTTTTCATTAAGTCAAAATTGCTTCATTATCAGAATTTATTTGAGGTACTTGTGGGGAGAGGCTCTAGGGAGAGATGTGATTGGTAAAATGAATTCTGTATTGCCTGCTCACACAGTCTTTTGTGATAAATTCGTACCATTCTACGTAATGTGACCTCAAATGGTTAGTGCTATGCATGGTGAGCTAAATTTTATCTTTATTCCTAATATTGCCTGATTAGTTCAATCAATCAATCAGAATAGAGCTGGAAGGGACCTTGGAGGTCTTCTAAAGCAGGAGACCCTATACCATTTCAGGCAAGTGACTGTCCAGTCACTTAAAAACCTCCAGTGAAGCACCCACAACTTCTGATGGCAAACTGTTCCACAAGTTAATTGTCCTCACTGTTAGGAAATTTCTCCTTAATTCCAGGTTGCTTCTCTCCTTGATTAGTTCCCATCCATTGTTTCTTGTCCTGCCTTCTGCTGCTTTGGAAAATAAGTTGACCCCCTCCTCTTTGTGGCAGCCCCTCAAATAGTGGAATACTCTCAAATACTCTCAAATATTAGTTTCAAGGAACTAGTATCAAAGTTTATTCATCAGGCTACTCAAATGCACAACTGCATTACAAAGTTATTTTTTCACTTTTTTTGTGTTTGACACTGCAGGTGTATTAAAATTCAAATGCAATTTAAGAAGCATAGATTTTCTGTTGTATTTTAGTTCTATACATTATTGCATAGAATGCATAGTATATAACATTATGAATACGTTAAAGTATTTATTCTTGTTTAATCCAAAGTAAAATCATGATTTTTGTGAAGAGACTGTAGCAACATCAGTGGAGAAATTGTGTCACAATATTAGAGAGAAGAACTTTGTGAGTTATCAAAGACAGATGGTGTCCTGCCAGTCTTATGTCTGTAAGTTCAGTTGGACAATGTTGAAAATTCAAATGTCATTTTGTTTAGTTGAGAGCTGTTGTAATTTTAATCAGTGACTTGTCAGGAAAATAACTTCAAGCATCATATTTCTGCTTTTAATGACTTCTCCCATGGGAAGACATCTGTAACTGGTTCTCCTTTCACATCTAATTTGGTCATTCTTGTTGTACAATAGCATTTATTCTGACCCTAGCTGTAATTCTTGCATGAATATTTAAAGTAGCTGTTTAGAAAAGGCGAAGAAAATAAAAACTGAGGAAGAAGTGCTGGTGACAACTTGGGGAGGTAGAGAAATATTCTGTACTTTGAACAATAGATAAGCATATCCGGGGCACCAAACTCTCTTTACAAGGCTGTCACAGGAAAAATAGCCACAAGACAATGCGCATGATTGTTAATATTTTAGACATAGTTAATTGGTTCGTTAGATTTATATCCTCCAGAAGCTAAAGATAGTGGGGGTACATGGGGATCTCCTTGCATTTTTATCCCAACAGCAATCCTTTGAGATAGGTTGGATTGAGAGAAATTAGGGAAATGGACCAATACCATTTTACCATACTGGTTCTCCAATGATTGCTTATCTATCTTTTGGCATATGGTTTTCTTTTGGTTCTGAGTGAAAATATTACACCAGGGCTTCATTTATAGGATTCCTCAAGTCATTTCTTACTTGTTTCTGAATTGTATACGTATAGCCATTATATTTACTGAATTTTCTTGTCTACCTGCTCATGCTGAACAAGCTGAAATGTATCCATCAACATCAGATAGGCAAACACTTCAGTCAGAACCATGGAGACTGCTATATATATATGGAATACAAGTTAAGACAGATGTTATTTTATAAAGAAAATTTGTTCTCTAATCACATTAGACTGCTCAGGGTTCCTTCAGAGTCCTGTGTGCATTTAAGTATCCCCTAAACCAGGGGTCCCCAAACTTGGCAACTTTAAGACTTGTGGACTTCAACTCCCAGAATTCTCCAGCCAGCTATGCCCTAAGACCTCTGCCCTAAACACATAGCTAACTTGTGTTTTGTTCAGGGGCAGAAAATATAAATCACCATCACAGTAAGTATAGTCTGAAGTCTTTGTGCTTCCTCTGTTTTTCCATCTACTGTACCCAATAATTTTACTACTTCCACAGAATCATGGGGCTTAAATAGGTCATAATATGTTCATTGCTCAGGACTTTTCCAGATTCCTAAGAACCTTGGTCATCCTTTCTGGAGATTTTGATCATTTTCCCCTATTTTAGAGGATGTGAGGAATGGAATCAGCTGATGTTTTTACACTTCACTTTTTGATGGTCTCAAATCCAGAAAGAGCAGTATGTTTCCTTGTTGCACACAATGCAGCAAGAAATTATTTAAAACACCATACATGTATACACATACATGTATACTCCATAACTGGATAATATATGTGTGTAATGAGATTTCTCAATGCATGCAATGTAATGAGATCTACAATCAATCAAATCTTAATTTTTCTAATTCTGTTTCCCCCCCTTTCAAACCTCTATCGGATGGTCTTTTTCTGAATCCTAGAATATTCTTAATCTTACACTTGTTTACGCTAATTGTAGGATATAATTCTACTTGCTAAAAAAAAATCCCACAGAGTAGTCATCACTGTAGTATTGCTGAAAATGTTTTTCCGTGCCCATTGCCCATAACATCTGTGAAAAATTTCATAATAAACTATTGCATTCAAGTATTTTACAAAGAAAAGAATTGGTTTTTATCTTTTCCTGGCAAGTCTTTCCTTTCTTGGAGATAAAAGAACATAGTTTCTCTTATCCGGAGATAGATGTTCCATTATCTCATTGTATTTATAAAATACTATATAGACTCAAGAAACTCATAATGTAAAATAGTAAACAGATGTTTCCAAATGTATGATCTTAATTTTCCTTACTGTGATTTTGAAGAATGCATTTAGTTAGTTATATTTACATACGCAGGACTGTGTTTTTCTTGTTAGATTTATATCCCACTGCCTTTCTTATTTGGCCCCCATTATTTTTTTCCACAACAGCATCCTTGTGAACTGAGCTTGGCCTAAGAAATGGTTACTAGTCCAGAATGGTTCAGCAAGTTTCCATGGATTTAGGATCACTCCAGACCGAGCCTAACACCTTAATCCCTACATCAGGGGTATCAAACTGGTGACCCGTGGGCAGGATGTGTCACAGGCCACGCCCACCCTAGCTCCACGAAGGGGGAAATGTTGTGATATGTCACGTGACGGCAACATGACACCGCGGATTTGACATCCATGCCCTACAGCATACCTTAGCAGTATGGTTTAGGAAAAATAGTAATATTATTCCTAAATAAGTGGCATATTTAAAATTAGTTAAGGAAGTATGGTATCCAAGAGCTCATAGAGAATATTTTTGAAAGTTTAGTAATCAGAGTCATTACAGGAGAAAACTAATTCATTTAATCTCTTGTTTTCACAGCTCTTTGGGGGGATGTAAAGTAGAGGTGTAGTTTTGATTCTCTTTGAATGTATATTTAGAATATAAGATAAGAACTATTAAATGAAAAGTAATTTTGTTCTTCAGTCTTTTGTTTAAACAACCCTCTTAATGCAGGATGGTTTTTTTATCTGTTTTATTAGTATTAGATACTATTTTTAAAATAATAATAATAATCCTGCCTTTATTGTGTACAACTCAAGGTAGAGTACACAATGTTCCCACCTGCTATTTTCCATTCAGCAACAACCTTGTGAGGTGGGTTGGGCTGAGAAAGAGCCCTTGGCTCAAAGCTACCCACTTGGCTTTCAGGACTACAGTATCCTGGTTTCTACTCTTGTGTTCTGGCTCTCTACCTAAATGTCTCATCAAATTGTGACCTTTGAGTAATTTGATGCTTGAAAATTCCTATTCAGATCACCCTTTGAGCTAAAATGTTTGGAATTTGACTATCCATAGGTTTCACACACTTCCATATATTGCAAATGCAACATTATGCAATATAAATGCACTCAAATAAGTATTTATTTTACAGGTACACGTTTACATGTACAAAAGTCCTGTCTGAAACCTGACAGCTTTAAATCAAATAGCTGAGGTCCTGTATTTCTTTCCTAAAGAAAATACATACACATTTTTGAAAAGCATTTGGCTATAATTATAGGCTCTGCTACTTGGTCTATGCCAAACTTCAAAGAAATAATCATAGGGTTCTTATAAAAAGGGAGTAGGGGAAAAAGTTTAACTTCTCTCTCCCTCCCCCTTTCTTCCATATATGAAAACAGAAAACATTTTAGATAACTACTTGTAAATAAAAAAAACTGGACAAATTTCAGAAAGATAGATGCAAGTACTTTTCCTCAGGGTAACATTAAATTGATTTGTGATTAGAAAGGAAAGGTTATAACTTGCAGATTGGCTTGTACAATGAAAAACTAAGATGTTTGATAAAGAATTGGAAAAAGTTGAATTGAAAATATTGTGAAAGAAAGGCCCCAACAGTGATGTACATGAAATTATTTTTGACATTTTGAATATTAATTTTGGGTTAGAGAAATATGTCCATTCAACCAATTTTGCTTTATGTAATAATGTGCTCAAACAAACCATAGTTTAATGGGATTTGTGAAGTGAAGCTTTGTCCATAATTATTCACAAAGCTTCAGGAAGGTTAGTATTACTTTTGATTTCTTCTGAAAGAGTTTCACTTTATGTTAAAGAACCACTGCATGTCTCCTAAACAGACTTATCTGACTTGTGATAGATGATAGATAGATAGATAGATAGATAGATAGATAGATAGATAGATAGATAGATAGATAGATAGATACAGTAGATAGATAGATAGAAGACGAGTATTTGAATTTACATGCCTATTCTAAATTTTTTATCTATTTAAGTTAATATATTTGACAGCATTTGTTTAGATTTGCAGAGAATCTAAGGAACAATATTATGGATACTTAGCTGCAGCTACTTACATGTAGTCTATAGTACTATCTAAATCTCTTTATGTAAAGGCCATATCTAAGGGATTTTGTTCATACCATATAATAGTCCTATGAGGATTTAAAGAAAACCACTCACATTCATTGTAATGTCTATCTTCAGGTGCTGTTATTAAATGTCTATTAACTTTTGGATTTTGTACATATTTTCTGTTGTTTTATTGAGAACTACATAGTGTGAATTTTTAAGTATTGTTGCCTTTCTTGGACATAATTCAAGGGAAAAAAGTGCTGATATCTATATATCAAAATTAGTTCTGCTATGGTTTAGTGATTTCTTGAAATCTGAGTAGCGATGAGGCTATGATTTAGCTTGGAAGAGATGTTAAATCTTTCTTTATAATGATTCAAAATCTTTAGAATTTGAATTTAAACTTTAAGCCTAAATCAGAGAGAAAATTCACAAGCCCAGCTATGTCAAACAGTGTGATCAACACCTGTTTTTTTGGTTACCATCTTAGTGCTGTTGAATGTCTTTTTTGGCCTAAAAAGTGTGGCATAATTATGTATCAAAATTCTTTCTCATATCTTGTTTGCTTTTTAACCTGCTGGCTTTTTAACTTTTAACTTTTTAATATTTTAACTTGATTGTCAGACTTTTTTCTTGCCTCAATTCTAGAAAAAAACATTAATGAGAGGTAGTAAAATTTCTCTAGCCACTTGTCAGAAATGGTATAGGGTCTCCTGCTTGAGCAGGGGGTTGGACTAGATGACCTTCAAGGTCCCTTCCAACTCTATTATTCTGTTATTACATGGGGCAATTGATTATTATTTGTAGTTATTATCTTTGACCCAAGGTTTTCTTGTGACGAAAACAACTTAACGTAGATCCAAGGTAGACAGCTCTTTAGATGTTTTGGATTATAGCTTGGTCTATCTCCTGACATTGGCATGCTGGCTGAGGTTGATAGCAGTTGAAGCTGGAAGCATCTGCTGTGTTCCAGGTTTGTCTATGTCTGCTGCAGATTTAAAGCCAAAATAAAAACAATGCCACATATCATGAAAGGAATGTGTTGTCTGGCACTTTATTTTTAAAATAAAATACCTACATTTCTCAAAGTAAACCGTATTCTTTTTTTAAGCCTCTTCCTTTGCATTAATTTACTTGCTAGTTTTTGCTATCTGTCTCATGTCTAACTCTCTCAACTCATTGTTCACAACATCATGTTATCATTAAGCATTTTCTTCCCTTTCTTCTTTGGCATTTTTGTGTGGCTTGAACTTTGACTAGTTATAGCTTTCTTATTTTTTTTCTTTGTAGGTTCAGTTTATTCATCTGAATCACAGTCCTGTGATTTTTGTTTATTCCTTTTCTAATCAGTACTTGAGTTTTCTTTATCAGCTCAATGGAACTTTGAATTTTTTTTAAAAAAAATGAACTGTTGAAGAACCAGCTATTAAGTGGCATCAACACAACACTATTAATATTTAATATAGTAAGCATAAAATGATTACTATTCAATTATTAACTTTGTTTTCCTTCTTTTTACACATGCTTTTATGACTTGCCTGCTACTGAAATGTGGACGTGTTACAATGATCTGATGATGGTGGTCATATGGAAACATTGTGGTAAGTTCTGAAAATATTGTGAAATAAGAATATTGCATGAAGTTAAGAGGACAGTTGATAAAAGAAAATGTGTACTCAACATGAACATTGTTTTTTAAATTTTGGTTAAGTACATTTGACTTTTAGTTTGTAATTTAAAACTTTATTGCCATTTTTTTCAATAGCGTAAACATACCGGGGAAAAAAACCCATTCCTGTTTCTATGTAATGGTGAAGCATTATAAAATACAAATATGTATAAAGTGGTATGCTCTTTCATAATCTAGCTGTATTTCTAAGTGCTATTTAATTTATAGGTAAAAATAGGACATTGTGGATTTGAAGCTTAATGGTGCTCATCTATCATGGTGATTGATCATCCATACTTATTTGGGATGAAATCCAAGCTTCTAAGTGAAGTATTATCAGTGACTGAACAATATGATCCTGGAAGCTAATATTCTCTTTGACTGTTACTCAGGTTTTTTTTCTTTTCTACTTTTATGATACATAATTAGCTTCTAAATCATTTTGCTGAATAACAGATACTAGCTAATTTCACATTTGAGTACCAATGAGCTCTGCTTTAGATTCTTTTTTGAAGTTAAAAAAAACTTGATTAGTTTGAGAAACTAATGACTCCTGACCTTAGGAAGATACATCTGGCATGTGACTTCATGTGAATTCACCTAAGCAATATTTATTTTGAGTGGAGGGGTTGAAGGGAGAGGCAGAGGCGGATTTGATGTACTGCAACTAATCTTAAAACTTAATCTTAAATTTGATACGGGATAATCTTGAAATGAAATAATATGCATGTCATATATCAGATAGTAGAACAATAGTAAAATTAGATCAAAGAAATTCCAGGCCTGGATAACAAGCTAGGCAGCAGCTAACAGGGGAATGTTTTATGTCTGATAGCTAAAGTTCATTAGCAAAATTGAAAAAAAGGTTAAATATAATAAGTAAATGCATCCAGTGGAAATATGATAAGACCAATTATGCAATAGAAATGGGAATGCAATATCATTTCAGAGCACCTGGAAGTCCTAATTTATTTAAGTCTTCTGATCCAAATCCTGTATGATACAGGTTCTAAAATAGCTTGACAAAGAAATAAGTGACTTGCACCATCACTGAAACATCATCTGTGTTTTGTGCTTCATCTCTTCTTGAAAATTCTGAAGTGAAAAAAACTCCGCTTGATTGATTAAGAAATTAGTTTCAGGATTAATTGTTTTCTTCTTTCATCATCTATTGCAGGGGTGTCAAACTCGCGTCGTCACGGTGTCGTCACGTGACGTATCGTGACTTCCCCCCCTTCACTAAACCGGGCGTGGGCGTGGCCAGTGTGTGATGCATCCTGCCCGTGGGCCACGAGATTGACAGCCCTGATCTATTGAGTCACAAAAAACCTTTCAACAGTCAAGTAAATTGTTACCAAGGAATAAATTTTTACTGAAGTTACTTGAATTGGTGCAGTAGGATGGGAATATATTACAATTTGAAAAATAAAACTAGGAATCAATAACATTGTCTCATTATGGTACTCTTATTTTTTTAAGAGTACCATAATGAGACAAGGCTGTATTAGTTGTGTTTGTAGAATAAAACAACTGATAATTAAATAGAAAGAGAGAAAAAAGAAAAACAGAATATACAAAAGAAAATAAACCGTAAAGATTTACTAACTTTTGCAACTACTAACAACTTGATCTCATACAATGGTTGCCTGGATTGTTAGGTAATCAGGTACAGTGATTAGCTTGGCAGCTGAGTGTTGATTATTTAATGATTTATGTTCAAAGCAGCATGCCTTAGTCAATGACTGAAGAAAATTTCTTCTGTATGGCTAGAATCTGATCAAGCTGAACAGCCTCAGCTGAGCATTAATTAGAATGTGGGTCTGACTGCAAGAGAGATCTGTTTCTCATTTGCTTGGCACTAGAAGCTGGCTTACATTAATTGCTTACCAACTTTTAGGTCAAATTTCTAAAGGATTTCGGTCATTTCCTGGCTACATCCAAACTTCTTGCCTGAAAGGTTAGAAGCATATAAGAAGTCAGTGAGAGGTACAGCTCTTCATTTTATAGACCAAGAAAGCTGCAGTTTATAAATGGAATTAAACTAAGAGAGATGCCATGTGTCACATTAATGTTGATAGTAAATATGCTATGAAAAACAGAAACATGTGGAGATCTGGTCATAGATAACTTACCAATGTACTATAAAAACAAATGATTCAGGCTTGTTATCTAAGATGCTATAGGTTTATACACTGAAAGCAGGGGTGAAATAGCAATAGCACTTAGACTTATATACCGCTTTACAGTGCTTTACAGCCCTCTCTAAGCGGTTCACAGAGTCAGCATATTGCCCCCAACAATCTGGGTCCTCATTTTACCCACCTCGGAAGGATGGAAGGCTGAGTCAACCTTGAGCTGGTGAGATTTTAACTGCCGAACTGCAGCTAGCAGTCAGCTGAAGTAGCCGGCAGTACTGCACTCTAACCACTGCGCCACCTTGCTACCGGTTCGGCCCGGTCCAGGCGTACCAGTAGCGGCGGCCACCAGTGGTTCGGAGAACCGGTAGCAGTGGCAGCGCAAGGCTCCATCCACCCGCCCGGATGTCGGCATTTTCTTGTTTTTAACCCTCTGCGCATGCGCAAAGCATTCTGCGCATGCGCAGAGTGTGAAAAAACGCGCGTAAAGTGCGCGCTTCTGAACCGGTAGGGAAGGTAAGTAGATTTCACCGCTGACTGAAAGTCCCTCACTTCTTGGATACATATTTAACTCCTTTCAAAACTTTTTGCAAGTGCTGTTGTTCCTCTGGATTTGGGACATAGAAAAATTCTGGTTTTGTAGTGTGCTCATTTATCAGGTTTCTTTTGGCTAGTACCTTGATAGAGGTACACTAGAGAAGAAGTTATCAGTTACTATACTTTTGGAACTTTACATTATGGTGTCAACAGTTCATTGATTTTGTTGCTTATATTTAAGTTGCTGTGAGACTTTTGTATGTATCAGCAACAGAAATGCATAATGCTCAATAGCAATAGCAATAGCACTTAGACTTATATACCGCTTCATAGTGCTTTACAGCCCTCTCTAAGCGGTTTACAGAGTTAGCATATTGCCCCCAACAATCTGGGTCCTCATTTTACCCACCTCGGAAGGATGGAAGGCTGAGTCAACCTTGAGCCGGTGAGATTTGAACCACCGAACTGCAGCTAGCAGTCAGCTGAAGTAGCCTGCAGTGCTGCACTCTAACCACTGCGCCACCTCGGCTCTTGAAATAGTGGTACAGTCAAAATATTATATTTTTTAGGAGAAAAGGTTTTTCCCTATACTGCCTTATGGTATCCATTGAATGGTACTCATCATTCTTTTAAAAGTTCATTTATAGTATGTAACACTGTGGCAGAATTTTAGTTGGGCCAAAGTACTCCCAAATCTTAATTAGTAGGTGTTCCATGGGAAGAAAGGGTCATAAAGCTTCTTTTTTTTAAAAGATCCCTGTATAAATTTTGTAAATTATTGGGGTACAATTAATGCTTGCCATTATTTGTGATGGTGGTAGAAAAGGGGAGAAATATTCACGGAAATGAAACTTTTTTTACTTGTACCCTTTTCTCGTATGAAATTGACAACAGATTCTTTCTGGGATAACAGTAACAAGTACAACAAACTCTGATGCATACTTCAGTCCATCATACATTGTGGTTGGATTTTCAGTTTCCCTATTGTAGTAAAATCTTGAACAGTAGTTCTTTTTTAATTTTTAAAACACTTTGACATGGTTAAATTAGTTGAAATATAGAATTGTGATTGCTAAAAGGTTAACGATAGGCGCTCAAGCAAACATGTTTTAATATAACTCATGAGTCTTTTCTGGTGTTCTGTACTGTGGGGTCGTCTTAACATCTTGGGAAACTTACTATTGATAGATTTTAAGATTAATGCATAAATGAATTGAAACTTAAAGACAGCTGGTAAGTACCAATGCCCCTTCTCCATCGTGGGTGGAGTTATCATCCAGGATGGGTTGACCTCGTCCAATCATCCGAGGACTGAGTCTGTGAATTTGAATTTAGGGGTCCGCCTTGCCCATAATCCCCAGTTATGACTCAGTCCTCAGAGAGGTTGGACGTGGCTTCATCCCTTGCTGGATTGCTTAACTTTTACCTTTTCACAGTGAGTCTTCTTCTGCTGTCACAAGCCTTTATTATCAGCAGCCACAGGCACCCGCCCATAACATTGGCTACTGTGCCTGGATCTGCCCGTGTCACTGGTGGCATTGAGCCACAGGGGGCCTGTCCCTCGGCTCTGCAACGGGGGTTTGCCTCTCCCCCCCCACTCCATTGGGGGTTATTAATCCATCACGGATTGACACATCTCTGGGCAGCAAGGTGGTCTAGAGAGCTTCCGCGCTCTCCCCCTCCCAATCAACGAGCCTCTGGGAGGTTGGTGATTAAGGATTTCTGAGCTTCAGGGCATTCAAACTGATTTCCTGACTCCTGCCCAGCGCGATCGCCTCTGCTGCGATCTGACCACCGTTTTCATCACCTATGTTAGTCAGAGGGTGATGGAATAAACAACGGAATTGTTGCTGTTTTAAAGTATCTATTTACCGAAAATAAGTCCCATACAGGGATTCAGTGTGTAACTTCAGAATGTACTTTTCTCTTGTAATGTTTTTTCCAACTTATCTTTTTTCAATATAACGATCTGAGGACTGATTAGCCTTCCTAAATGAGATTTTGGTCCTTCATCCACCACTTCATTTGATGACTTTTTCCATTATCCCATCTGTCCTCAGGTACTCTCATTGGCCTCATTTCCTGAGCTTAACCTGTGCTCCCTAGTTCGTAGCCATTGACCCAGGTTAAGAAAAAAGTCAATAGCCAGGAACCAGTAATTCTTGTCTCTCATGAGGAAAAGGGATTTTTCTGTTTTGTTTTTTTGTTTCTTATAAGGAAGTAATCAGGGGTGGATTCTAACTTACCTCGCTGCCGGTTCGCTTCCTCCCGCGCCGCGTGGCCGTGCCTCGTGCGCACGTGCGCATGCGCAGTGCAAAAAAATTAAAAAATCCCCCCAAAATAAAAAAAGCCAAAAACAAGATGGCGACGCATGCGCAGTGCTGGAAACTCGGCTTCTGCGCATGTGCAGAAGAAAAAAAAACCCGAAAAAAATCCCCCCCCCAAAAAAAAATTCCAAAAAAAGATGGCGGCATCAACGGACTGGCACCGACCGAACCGGCTCCGTGACGTCATCGTGACATCACCAGCGGGTCGCTACCGAACCGGGAGGAACCCACCTCTGGAAGTAATATGCAAATGTTGACTCTGTTCAAAGTTGCTTGCTCCGAAATAACATTTAAGTTGCATTTTCTTGCCTGTTAGCCCGAAACATAAGATGCAGCAAACAAATCGTGCTGAAAAATTATTTTTGTATTTTTTATGTTTATGAAGATCATTGTTCCCTCTTGTTCTTTTTGCGTTTAAACCATAGCTGTTCATTTCAAGTTGTTGGAGGGATAATAGTGCTGATGAATGAGTATTTAGTCTGTCACATAAAAGATTAGCTTTAAAGAAAATGAAGCAAAGAAAATTACAGTGGCAAAGGTTTCTAAATTACACTTGCACAGGAAGATGTTCATGATAAGGAAGCAGTTAAATAGTTCCATTTGGAAAGAAACTGCAAGCTGTGGCCTACACTTTATGTGTCAGCATAATGAGGAAACAATTGATTCATAAGGTTAGTGGAGGATTGTAGGTGCTAACAAAATAGAAAATCTAAGAGATAATTTAAAGCAATGAATCCTTTCTCTGTGTCTCCTTATGGAGAAATAAACGAGGCTGCCCGAAGCAGGTTGTGGAATTCCAAGGAGAAAGCAGCCAGAAAGGCAATTTACCACTGGTAAATCTATACCTTTCCCTATTTTTCATATTAAACAAAACTTCCAATTTATCAAAGTCATTGGTCAGTTTCATGGGTCCTGATATTGATGGCCACAACACTTGAAGATTTTCACTTGGAAATGTATGAAGAGTATATGATAAAGCATATAAATTAATGAAGGAAGTGAATGAATGCACATGAAGCACGCGCGCAGCCACGCGGCGCGGGAGGAAGTGAACCGGCAGCAAGGTAAGTTAGAACCCACCCCTGGAGTAATCTATATAATTGTGAGTATATAAAAATAGAAATTCATATGTAGATGATAATTATATACTCTCCAGTGAATGGTAGTAATAAAAATAAATAAATAAATAGAGAAACGACCAAGATAAAATTACATCACAGAGTACCAGAGAAGTGTGCGGAATTACAGTAATGGGAAACATGAAGACAGTTGCCTGATAGAATGGTATATTCTATATATAGAGAGCAAATAAATCAAGTTTCAGATGTGGAGAAAAGGGCTGAATAAGAAGAGTTCAGCAAAGGTAATATAATTAAGCATAAAAATGATTCAGTGATTTGGAATGGAACTGATATAAAGAAATGCTGCAAGAACTATTCTAGAGATTTGGATGGGAAGAATAGTAATAAATCAAAGGGTGAAACTGAAAAAAAGTTATACACGTCCAAGAACAATTATGAAAAGCAATAAAAAAAAAGATGAAAAGGAATTTATAAATGCTGTGAAAATGTTAATGTTGAAAATATAGATCAGTGGTCCACAACCTTTGAGGCTTGTAGGCCTAGCTGGGGGAGGGGGAGATAGAGGCTGTGCCAGTGGTGGGCTTGCGCATGCACGTGCACACACAGTCCTTGCATGACAGGTGAGCTAGTGCGCACGTGCGCAGCTTGATTTGTGCAAGCGTGGGCATGCGCGCGTTCCGGCCACCACTTGCACGGCCCACTTCCGAATAGGCCATGGCCCTGTACTGGGCCATGTCCTGACAGTAGGGCCACGGTATAGTATAGGTGGTGTAACTACAAAAATATTAAAATATGGATGTCATTTGCTTATGAGTTGGCTGTGAGACTTATTTATTAAATACTAAAATCCGTTGTCTGACAATTTGGAGAATGCAATTGTTACTTTATGCATAAATAGCAAAAGTAAATGCAAAATGTACAGGCCTCTTTCTCTCTCTGTTTTCTTCAGTGATCGTCCAGTTGTGTCAGTCCAAATGTTGGCAAGTCTATTGCAGAAGTATTTGCTTATAAAGTGTGTTTGGGAAGATGTTCATCAGAATTCTGATAGAAAGGATATGAAAAGTGGCAAATTTGGAAAGGGCAGTATGCTAGTCAAATGGTATACAGGCCAGATATTAGCTTCTTAGCAATCCACTGAAAATGTAGGAATATAGGATTTCGAAAAGAATTTCTTCCTGAGATCCACAAAAGAACAGAATATAACAGCTGAAAGAATCCCATCTCTTTGCTTAAATATCAGATTTTTGGTAAAACTTCTATTTTTATATTTTAATAAACCTTATACATTATAATTAATCTTTACTTAACCTTGTATTTTGTTGCAAAACCATTCATCCACCCTCATTTTTGCATTTATTAGCCATACTTTTAAATGTAATATGTATTGGATTAACAAAACTAGTATGAGAGACGATAACCATGGAGGGAGAAATAGTGTGAAGGACTAGAGTGAGATGACAGTTCCTGAGGAAGGAGGAGACAAATTCTAGAAATGGGTGCCAGACAAGAAACACCACAGCCAGGAGCTGGATGGGACACAGAGAAAGAAAGTAAGGATGGCCACTGCAAAGAGTCTCCCAGGATATATCTGTTAGGCTGAAGTTATTAAAGGTTTAGTCTGACAATTCTGTCCATTACATGTAAGCAAATAAAGAACTGATTTGTTCCACATCATTCTTGGGCTTAACCTGACAAGTTTTAGTAATGCATTTATATTTAATAGGTTATATTTATTTATTTTCAAAATTTCTGTTTGATGAAAATAAAAATATTTTAGAGCCCAGTTTCAAAATATCCGCATATTTTATATCAGAAGCTAAGTAGAGCAGATCTGCTAAGTATTTTGATGGGAGACCTCCAGGAAATGTCAGAGCTATTGATTAACCTGGAAAATTGAAAAATATCTAGAAGAAAGCTAACCACTTCCATATTTTTGCCAAGAGAACTACATGGAGATGTTCATCATTTGGATTTTAAATCAATCTGAAAGATTTTCCCTAATCTACTTCCTTGTTAGAAATTTAACTACCCCTTTGAGAGGATAAGATAAGTAAACTTGAGAAGCTAACAAATTTGGAATCTATATCTGCTGTCATCAAGGCATTGATCTGAAGGTCTTCCTGTGAAAATATAGAGGCCATTTTTATCCATAGTCTCTTTATTAGCCTTATATATATTCATTATCTTGCAGATCTAGATATTTTTAGTAGCTTTAAATAATGTGAAAATAAATGAGAAGCCCTTCGTAGCAACTGAGTAGCTTTTGTAAAATTGTAATAGCTTTAATTCATAAATCAATATTTTGACTTTTTCCCATGTTTCAGAAAATGGAGTAATGGAAAATCCCTTCTGCCAAATTTTATCACCATAATTAAATTTAAAGTTATCTTTTCCTATAGAGTTTGCTTCTGGAAACCTATCTTTAAGTCCATTGTAATAGTACTTTACCCTGGGTTATAGGTAGCCCTTGATTTAGGACTGTAATTAAGCCTAGAATTAGAGTTGTCAGTCATGGCGGTCATACAGTGGATCAACACATGACTGCACCCTATTTTACGACCTTTTCTGCAGCAGTCATTAAGTGAAATGCCGGTCATTAAATGAATCCATTTTATTGAATGGGTATTTTTTTGCCAGAAACCAGAATTAAATGGTGGAAGCCAGTAAAAAAACAATGAAAATTGCAGTGTTTTCACGTGACTACGGTGCAGCTGTTGCAACTCCAGAATTGGGTCATATCTTTTTGTGGTTCCAAGATTGAATGGTCACTAAGACACTGGTGGTTAAACAAGGACTACCTGAACTTGCATTATGGTTGACTTTAATTCTGGTAAAACAGAATTAGTAACTCATTTTGTCAGTTCTGAATTGGATGAAACAAAGGATTGACATTTTTCAAGTTAGTGACTTGCTAAAATGCAACCGCTAATCAGTTTTTCAGACTGCTGAATGTTGCTGAACAGCTATCAAAGAAGCTTGCTGAGATAGGACTGCTATATCTGAGCTGCAAAAGAAAACTCTACACAGATTGCACTTTGAATTGTAATTGTTGATATTCTGTCAGCTAAATACAGACTATATGGAAGCACTTGTTGTATAGAAGAACACAGACTACGGTGGAATATGGCCAGATTCCTCAGTTCTGCATTCATGCTTATCTTCATTTTCATTATGCAAAAGCAAAGGTCCCCAAACTTGGCAATTTTAAGGCTTGTGGACTTCAACTCCCAGAATTCTCCAGCCAGCATAGCTGGCTGGAGAATTCTGGGAGTTGAAGTCCACAAGTCTTAAAGTTGCCAAGTTTGAAGACCTCTGTGCAAAAGTGTTGGTGAGGTCAGTGCCTGCTAAGTTCAAAGACTGAAATGATTTGCAGCAGTCGCACAACTAACAGTATAAGTACTACATGTATTATTCATAAAATGTGCCAGATTTTCCTAAAGTTTATAAGCCAGTTGCATATGGCAATGTTTATCTCGGTTATGTCCCATCTTCTTTTGCAATGCATTGCACATGGAGGTGCACTTGAAAAGTTCCAGCTGGTGCAAAATGTAGCAAATGTAGTAATTAGGCTGCCAATCAGTAGAAGATCCAAAGATCGTGTGATGCCTACACTGAAAGACCTAGATTGATGCTTTCACAATTTAAGTGGTGGCATTGGCATTGACCTTTGAAATCCTAAATGGTCTGACTAAGAGACCTTCTTTCTTTGTAAGCATCATCAAGACAGCCCTCTCAGGGATGTCCCTGCTGTCTGAAGCTTCTGAGTTTGGATAGAGAATTTTTCCTGCCTTGCTCCAGGCTACCTTTGACCCCATTTTAAGGAAATCTTACAACAACATGTCTCACTTGCTAGACTTTCCCATTTTATATTAATTTAGTCCATTCTAACTTATATTTGAACTTTTTATGGTCTGTTGGCCACCTGGGACTGGCCAAAGCAGAAAGGGAGAATGTAAACTATTGTTTTAAAGAATCCCGTGATATGTAAAAGATACATTGTACAACAGCCTTTCAATATTTAAAATTCAGACTATTGTGCATCATACCAGGGTTGTTTAGATTGTGACCAATCTATTCCTCCATCCAATTTATTTTTTATGATAATTCTATTTTTTTCTTGGTTGTGGGTAGATGTAAAAGAAATCCTTAATCATTAAGTTTATATCTTTTCCTCTGCATCGTGATCCCAGTCTGGATTGAATCACCATGCATTAAATAAATTGGAAGAAGAGGCTGTATTTTACATATTGCATAATGTGCCTTCAGGATGACAAATGCAGTTAGTAAATTACATCATTCTAGAGAAAAATATTTGAATGTTGAGCAAGAGGCATTTGTGGCTGATTTTTATTTATATTCAGATATTCCAGATTAGGACTGAAATATTATTTTATTTTTCTTTCAACTCAATGGAATGTTGAATTTCTGTCAGTAGGGCAATTCTTCAAAAACTGAACAGAATGGATTTTCTATTACTGGGAAAAAAAACCAGTAATAGAAATATCAAGCTTGAAAATGGAAGCATTTAGGCAGGGGCTGTGGAGGAAAAAAATCCTGAAATTTCCCTCAATGCATCTCTATGGGAGATGCAGTTGGAGAGTAGTTCTGATTACATGACGATCCAGAGTGGTGTGTATGCTCTGTGCTTTCTGTTGCACATACACCCCGACATAGCTCTGTAAACACAACAGGAAAAGAGAAATACAGTGACACACATGGCCACAATACGCAGCTTTGTTATGATTCAAATGCCACGGCTGGTAAAGGGAATGGAAAGAATTCTAGAAACTATGTTCTGCATGCTTTGCCTGTTTTTTTTTTTTTTGGTTAATTTATTTTTGGATCAGAAGAGTTACCAGTAGCCATAAATAATATCTCTTTTGAGAAAGTAAAATTTATATATTATTTATTGTCTTTATTGTCTGTGGTGGTACAGTGGTTAGAATGCAGTATTGCAGGCTAATTCTGCTGATTGCCAGCAGTTTGATCCTCAAGGTTGACTCAGCCTTCCATTCTTCCGAGAATGGTAAAATGAGGACCTAGATTGTTGTGGGCAATATGTTGACTCTGTAAACTGCTTAGAGAAATCTGTAAAGCACTGTGAAGCGGCATATAAGTCTAAGTGCTATTGCTATTATATCACAGAAAGAATATTATGAAAGTATATTGTGAGACAGCCAAATAGCAACTCTGAATTACACATCCATTTGTCTAAACTACTCACATAGATCTGTGAATGGAGACTGGTTTCTTCAGGTGAATGAATGAACACATGGTTATTTTTCAATATAACTTTTTTTTTTTTTACATTTCATAGTATTAGTTCTGATATTGTTTCACATTTCCACATCCCGGAGTTGATGGGAGGCAATTTGGTTCATCAGAGAGTAACAAGGGGAGTTGCATTGTTCACATGAAATGTATCCATAATCATCCAAGGAGTCCCCTTCTGCCTTTGTAATTTTCCCATTGTATAATGGCCTTATGATGCTGTGATTGATGCCAAATGAAGTAATATTGCCCTGGCAGAGTTATTATTGCCTTCTTTTTTTAAGTATTCAGAGACTAGGTTGGAAAAGAGTGAGTTGTTGCCTTGGTAGTTCAGTGTGTCATCAGTTCTATAAATATCCATCTTATTTAATTCACTTGTATAACTTTTTCACTTTTTGTATTTTCATCATATGGCACTTCAAAACCACATATGCTAAATACTTGCTGTTCCTTTTTATAAAAGCTACTGCAGGAAAATGTGAATTTCCATACGGAGCATTTTATTTTACTTTTATCTGACATTTATGAGAGTATTTGGAGGCTAAGATAGGTGAAACTGGTGGTTAAACATTTAACAATTGGTACAGATAATAATTCGTAATGATTATTAGATAAGAGTATAGTTTTTAAAGTTATTTTGAAGACTGTTTCAAATTCAGCCTTGAGAGACTGGCTCCACCTAGTGTTTTACTAAAATTACAGTTGTTGAATTACAGTTTTCAACAATAAAGATAAAGAATGGGACACAATCATGCATACAAATCTAGTTATTGCACTCATTGTTGATTGGTGTCTCTCTGTGTATATTATACACGTGATGCTCTGTTGTTGAGATTGAAGTAGTAGTATGTATTCATCCAACTAAGTATTTGCACTTTTTTCAAATATCAATAATACTCAATGACCAAATGTTCCTATTGCTATGAATATTACTGTTATTATTCATTCCACAACCCAGGAATGGCAACTTAATGAATGGTTAAATTGATAAACTGGAATAAGTAACAGAGCCGTGGTGGTGCAGTGGTTAGAATGCAGTTTATCAATATTTTCTCCTAATGTTTAACCCATCCCTTCCTTTTTCTTTCCATTTGTATGACTGCATTCATTAAGTTGCCATTCATCACTGAACAATGAAAATATATTTTATTAACAGAGACTGACTTGTATTCATATCTTAGCTCAAATTTGCCCAGGCTATAAGTGACCCGAGAAAAAAGATTTTATATATGACAATCTGTTGGACCCAAAAATTTAGGTGTGCCCTTGGATCCAACATTAAATGTATATGTAGGAACAAGATACCCTTGAATCCAAGCAATTCTTTTATTTATGTAATGGCTTTAATTCCAGGAGAAAAAGACATTGTTCAAGGAAAATTGGCATATTCCTGAAATGGTGATTTTTACACAAGCCTGATAAAAACAGCATGAGGTACACTGGGTTGCAAGAGAGTAAAAGACCCCAAATCAATCATTGTGTTTCACAGTCAAGAGGAGAGCCAGCCCAAGTAGATCAACAGAGTTTTTGACTTCCAGCGGAAATGATACGAGGGGGAGAGAAAATTCCTAACACCTCAGTAGCTTTAATTCATAAACAGGACTTTAGTGGGGTGAAAAGTCAATTCTGTAAGCTTAACCTCTGCCCACTTACAATTTCAATAATGTATGTATTACCAAGTGAATATTTTCTCCTCCATACGTATATTCAGAATCTATGAAAGGTTATGCTAATTTTATTTCATAGGAGAAAATATTGCATGACTCATAATCACAGAACACCAACTCTATATATTTAATCTGTAGAAACTTTTGATATCTCTGCTGTAACTAGTGGACAAATTCATGTGTCCTATTGCATTGAAAGAGCATTAACTGTGCCCTTTTGTACTCAAGAATTTTTGGCAACTCATGTTTGGATGACTAATTTAAAAATGTGGTAGATGTTTACTGATGTAAGGAAAGCATTGTTGCTAACATCTAACAGCAAGGCAGACCTCTTATGAGTCATCTATGCCTTTGAAAGTAGCACAAAATGAAAAATATTGACAAAAATAGCACAGGTTTTTTCTAAGGTATGTATTTCAGCCTTTGGAGGAGAGGGTGAGGATGGGTGGTAATAGCTGTGCTTTTAAATAAGATCTAAATAAGAACAGCACATTAAGAAACACATAATACTGGTCTTCCTTCTTCAACAGAAGAGAAAATGGAAAAGGTAGTGTGCTGTATGTACAGTATTGCTCTATTAACTTCCCAAATCTTAATATACAAAATGTAGAAGTAGAATTGCAATAGAAACTAAAATAACAGGAGTTACACAGAAAATGCATTATATTAACTTTCTATCAACAACCTAATAAAAAAAAACCAATATCTGTATAAGTGTACCTTGTATGTAAAACATAACATTTTTAAATAGCATTCTGTTCTAATACTTGAAAATGATCCTTTCCCTAGCTGGGATTCTAAAGGCAGTTATCTTCTGCGTGACTTTAAAGAGCCTTTTGCATATCTTTTCCCAGTGTAATCCTGTGTTTTTTTCAGCAAAAGGCATTATGCAAAATTAATAACAGGGTTGGGCAAATTTCCAGGAATCAGGCAGCTCAGTATACAGTAATTGTGCACAGTGTTCTCTGGTCTGAAAATCTGATTTTAAAAATGAAAATAGACTTTGCACTCCAAAACCTAAAGAGGCAGCATTTACTAACATTTACATTAATGTTATTAAAATTTGCAGCCCCCTTTAAAATGGATAAAAGGAATAAAAGGAATGGAAGTACAGTACTTGTAATAGTAGAAAGATAATTCTCCTTAAAATAATTCTCCTTTACTCTTCTAGTAAAGCTAGAAGATAGAGAAACCCCAAAGTGCCATGGGGCATAGCTCCAGGGGTCTGCATCTAATGGAAAGAGTTGGCAAAAATTAAAGAGTTTTAGTTATGCTTTTTACCTAGGTCACCATTAAAGCTTCATATAGAAACTTAAAACAAAAAAGAATGCATTTGCATATACTATTCTGCTGCATACAATATATGGTAAAGTCCAGTAGTGAAATCTACTTACCTTCCCTACCAGTTTGGAAAAGCGCGCTCTTGCTCCGCTCGTGCTTTTTCGCCCTCTGTGCATGCGCAGAATGCTTTGCGCATGCGCAGAGGGTTAAAAACAAGAAAATAGCGACGTCTGGGTGGGTGGGCGGAGCCTCGCGCTGCTGCCACTACCGGTTCTCCGAACCACCGGTGGCCACCGTTACCGGTACGCCCGGACCAGGCCGAACCGGTAGCATTTCACCCCTGGTAAAGTCATGCTGCCCTAAAAGGGCAATATTAATGATAGTTTGGAATATGTAATATGTAATTTAGGGATCCTAAACTCTAAACCTCAACCTTTGTTTATTATTCATTTTGCAGAAAGTAAACAGATAGTGGTCTTCCAATAAGTAGATGAATTAGCAAGAAAATATAATCTAGTAGTAAAATATCATTTTGTTTCCTGCAACCCTAAATGCTCTACCTCTTCTTTTCCAGTCCCCTCCTCATTTATTTGTTCTCTACCTGCTTTAACCATAACACTATTAGCAATAGCAATAGCACTAGCACTTAGACTTAAATACCGCCCCATAGTGTTTTACAGCACTCTTTGGGCAATTTACAATGTCAGCATCTTTCCCCAACAATCTGGATCCTCATTTTACCAACATCAGAAGTATGTAAGGCTGAGTCAACCTTGAGCCCCGTCAGGATCAAACTCTAGGCTGTGGACAGAGTTTGCCTGCAATATTGCATTCTAACCACTGCCCCACCAGTGGTAGTTTACAGGAATGAAACATAACAAATAAAATATCCACAATAAAACAAATTAAATTATATATTTATAAAAGTATGAAGGCCAGACCTATTGGGCAGTTATTCTTTATAGGTGTCATGCATCACCATAAGCCATTCAGAACAGCTCTCTTTCACTAATTTCTGGAAGGCCAGAACTCCAGTTCAGATGGAATACTATTTGATAGATATTTCTATTGGAAAGCATTGTGTACCAACCTCCATGGTACATACTGTACCTTGCAGAAATTTTTGGCAGTTTCTTCATCCTGGCAGTTTCATCTGGGATGAAAAAGTCAAGTCGGGAGTCAATATTGATTCCAGTTGGGGAGAGTGGTTACAAAGAAGCTTCAGGGCAAAGCCAGAGAGGCCTGTTTAGATAACAATTAGCATCTTAAATTGAACTTGAAAGCTAACTGGAAGCCATTGTGGGGATTGGAACACAGGGGTAAAAATTGGTGGTGGCAGGTGGCAGCTGATTACTGGTCCAGTGCATTCTAGATGAAGCTTTTGGACAGTTTTCAAAGATAGCAAGCATATTGCCATGTGCAAGATGAAAGCATATGCTATTGTTCTAGGGCTCTCCCAACCCACGTAGGGTTGGTATGATTTCACACAACAGTATAAAATCTTAGGGTCGCGAGGCTGTCTGACATTTCTAATGATGGTTATATCAGTTCAGAACACTCAAAATTGTCCTCTGTCAGAAAGCAGTTGCCTGAGAGTTTTGTTCCTATGGCAACACTCTACCTTTATTTGCTTAATAAAGGAACATGTTAGGCTAGCTTTCCTTTGAATAACCCAGCTCAACAGGTCTCCTCTGAGATTTCATATACTGTAGGCATGGCTTAATTCAAAAGTTTAGATTCTTGGACATCAACCCTCCCTTCCCTGTGGCTACCTAACAACAGGATTTGGGGGGACTCAGACCTTGTACCACCTGACTGTCCATTTTCATCTTTCCTTCCTCCTTGAACCAGGATGTCCCAGCATCATCTATTTTCATGAGAAACTGGAAGGCATTGTGCTCTTCTCTCTTTTTCGATCTATAAGAAATGATAAACATGGCTCCTTTCAGCTGTTTTTATCCCTTTCTTCCTCTTCCTTCCTGAGGATTTTTGGGCAGAAGAATTTCCGTTACTTCTTTGGCTGAAGTCAGAGGTTTCCCTGATTCTGGAGTTTTCCATCTGTCCACCCCTTCATCACAACACTCATTCACTCACTCACGCACGCACGCATGCACACACACACAAGCGTTTCTATATATCAGACAATAAGAAGAGGGGAACATCCAGCTCTTCTGCTTTTCTGTCTGCAACTTTCCTCAGTTGTGATCAATCCTCCATTTTGCTTGGGGGGAGTCTCCATGTTTTTGTCTTACGACTTAGAGCAGCAGACAAAAGACATAATAGAATAGAATAGAATAGAATAGAATAGAATAGAATAGAATAGAATAGAATAGAATAGAATAGAATAGAATAGAATAGAATAGAATAGAATAGAATAATAGAATAGAATAATAGAATTCTTTATTGGCCAAGTGTAATTGGACACACAAGGAATTTGTCTTTGGTGCATATGCTCTCAGTGTACATAAAAAGACAAGATACATTCGTCAAGAATCATGAGGTACAACACTTAATGATTGTCATAGGATACAAATAAGCAATCAGGAAACAATCAATATTAATATAAATCGTAAGGATACAAGCAACAAGTTACAAGTAATGAAAACTGGGTAAGAAGTAGTTGAAAAGGAACAGGTTAAAATATTATGGGGTATAGTAAATAGTTTGACAGTAGTGAGGGGATTATTGGTTTAGCAGAGTGATGGCGTTTAAAAAAAAACTGTTCTTGTGTCTAGTTGTCTTGGTGTACAGTGCTCTATAGCATCGTTTTGAGGGTAGGAGTTGAAACAATTTATGTCCAGGATACGAGGGGTCAGTGAATATTTTCACGGCCCTCTTTTTGACTCGTGCAGTATATAGGTCCTCAATGGAAGGCAGGTTGGCAGTAATTGTCTTTTCTGCAGTTCTGATTATCCTCTGAAGTCTGTGTCTGTCTTGTTGGGTTGCAGAACCAAACCAGACAGTTATAGAGGTGCAGATGACAGACTCAATAATTCCTCTGTAGAACAGTATCAGCAGTTCCTTGGGCAGTTTGAGCTTCCTGAGTTGGCGCAGAAAGAACATTCTTTGTGTTCTGCCCCAGCGACGAGCCACCAATAATATGCAAAACTGCAAAACACTTCTTTTACTAATAAATGTCTCCTAATAACTTCTTAGGAGCATCATAATAGTTTGAAAACAAAACAAAATAAAGGCAGAATAGGTTTTTTCAAACCTCCGCTGGTAAATGTCTAATCTTAACAGCTGGCCGGAGTCCAAGAGATAATATGAGCAGGTCTGACTGTATTTGGCAATACTCCCAGAGCTAGGAATGCAGGAAATAAGACCCGTACTGGAACAAGTACACGAGCAGACTGGACTCACAAAGATCAAGAGTGATATTAAACGCTGTTTCCTGCAACAAGGCTCCGCGTGGTCAGGGCTTAAATAGTCTAAGGGTGTGGCAACTTAGTCTGCAGCTCTACTCTCGAGGAGACCTCCTCCTGAGTAGCCACTCTTGTCTTCTGGCAGCCCTGCGTGCCCGAGCATTGAGAAGAAGAGGCTCCTCCTCTTCTTCTTAGGCCCTGATGGGCTCCTCAGGAGGTACAGAAGGCCCTGGTTGACTCTCAGCCTCCTCGCTCTCTGACTCGGGTGCCAGGTACACGGGCCAATGGTACCGTGCCACAACCGCCTCATCGTCCTCCTCGCTCTCTGACTCGTGCGCCAGGTGCACGGGCCGATGGTACCTCGCCACAACCGCCTCATCGTCCTCGGGATCCATGAGCACC
>QLTV01003390.1:2232691-2251446 GCA_003457575.1 Thermophis baileyi
GTTGAAAAAATTAAGTGGTTCTTCTTTATTAATTCTGTGCTGCACTATCCAGAGCTGCAGGCAGAAGAGACTGCTTGTCCTTTCTTTCTCTAGCCAATAAGATGGTCCAATCCTGTCTTCGGTGGTCAGACCAGGAGGGCAAGAAGAGTGTCAAAGCTGCCCTTGCCGCCTTGTTTCCATATTTATTTGCTGCAGTGGCAAAGCGTAGAATAAAATAGTAGTTGGAAGAGAGCAACCTAGGAATCTTCTGGATGGAGCATCTCCCCACCCCTCTTTTCCAGTCTCTGATGAAGAGATGACAAATAACTGTTGGGTGTTACTCAACCGGTTGCTTTTCCATCAAAACAAAGTAGAAGCGGCTAACGCCGTTTTGCAAATGCAGACATCATGCCATGTATAATAAGGCCTGGGAGACCCTCTTTGATAATGAAGTGTTCATGGTACAGCATCCGGTTCTAAGTAAAAGAATTGATTTTCTACTTTAAAAAAAAAACTGGCCGGATGTAGCTCCTACCTCATTTAGGTCGGTCGGGGGTCTTAGAAGCGCTTGCACATTTCTGATTTGTTGAAAATTGCGGAGGGCTCGTCCTGGGCAGAGCCCGGCTGTGCTGCTGCTGCTGACGCGTGGCTCTGACTGCTGCAGCTGCTGCACGTCCTTGTGACGCGCTGGAACAGACTTCGATCCCCGGGTCTGGGTTCTGCGGCTGCGGCTTTTTGATAAGGTACGCAGACCTCCCCTCTCGCCTTTTGCATGGGTTTGTCACGCAGTTTGGGGAAAATCTCTTATGTAAAGTAGATTTGGAGAAATGGGGAAGATCAGAAGCTTCTAAGGCCTTCCTCTTCTGCATTGATTTAAATCTGTAGTGATGTATATACTAGGAGCCATTTTTAAGTTAACAGTTCGCGGTGAAAGGTTTCGAGCGGGATCGGTCCGCAGAACGCCGGTATTGCATGGGATGGGCGGATATGTACGTTTGCGTCCCGTGTCTATGAGGTGGGGTGGGGTGGGGAGGGAAAAAATACTTGCGTAGAAGTCGCTGCACATTCACACAAGCACTCAAACGAGAGGAATTTATGGCCTGGGTCCAACTGGCCAATTCATTGGATGACTTGGCTAAACTAGGTATGGATGACTTGATTTAGATGGCGAAGTACGCTTTATTTGCTAGTCCCGGCCAAGTTCTTTCTGCTGATTTACGTATCCTCCCGGTGTGCCCTGAAGATTGGGGCTGGGAAAGAGGGCGCTTGGGGTGGGGGGGAAACCGGGGGGAGGGGAGCGATAAATGCTGAAGGGCTCGTGGAGGAATGGCACGCTCTGCATCGGGTCGCCGAGGAAACGCAGAGGCAAACCGCAGCATGAATTGGCTGGAAGTGGCGGTGTATTTGTCAGAGTGGTCCGACAAATGGTCTTGTTTGTAATGATCGCACATGCAAGTTGACTTTTTTCTTTCCTTCCCTGCACGATTAGGGTCTGCAGCGGCTCCCTTTGGAGACGGTGGAATTCCGAAGGAATACAGTCGCATCGTTAAGGGGAGGGGGAAGGTGGTATGTTGGCGTCGTCATTTCTTTTATAGCCCTCATCGGCGGAGGGGAAATTGGGAAGAAGTCCGTGTGGAGCCGGAGTTGGGGGCAGGGTTGAGTTTTGCTCAGGCGCGCTTCGTGCAACCCGCTTGTGTCTCTCTACATTTGGCGAAAGGGTCACCTAGCAAAAAGTGCAGGCGAACGCGAAGCCGAGTCTGGGTGCATCCAGCCCGTCAGCTTTTCATTCCCCTGTTTTTTGAGGGGAACTCCCCTGGCAATAGGACACCCGCAGCCCCAACGGTGATTTACTTGATGGTGCGGGGCTAGGTTCGTTCAGGCGGTAGTGAAGATTCCCGGTGGCCTGATTTTCCTCATAGGGAAGTCTTCGCTTTGCTTGGGTGTCTGGAGTAAGTCTATTGAGTTCTGGATCTAAAATGAGAGAAATGCGCGGATGAGTCTTGGTGCCTCTGGAGTTCTGCACAGAACCTCGCTTTCCTTTCTGAGGTTCCCCCCCCCCCCCGTAAGTGGGACGAATTCTTACAGGAATTTCCTTTCCAAGGGTAGCAAGGTCCTATTAATCGTTCTTTTTGGCCGTCTGCGCTCTCAATGTTTCTTGATTTCTGGCGACAGCCATGCGCCTCGCCTTGTGATAACTGCTGTCCGTTAAGCATCGTCCCTGATTACCTCTATTAATTATTGACGGTGATCCGGCTTGGGTCTTTTTAATGCTAAGAAATGGAAATAAAGGGGTGGGTGGGTCGATACTTTTTAAAAGAAGAAGAAATGCCTCAGCTTCTGTGACGATGCTGCGAAGTAGTTTTGGCGGCAGAAGAAAAAGTAGCTTCATCCCGCCTTAAATGCCATGTGGTTTTTACTCCGCCGCGCTTGTTTAACTTAGAATTGTTCACGTCCCTGGGTTTCTTTCAACTTGACTGCTCTTTTGCAGGATTCGCTGCACCCGTCTGGCGTGGCTTTTTGGGGGGGGGGGGCACTCGGTTGGTGGCATCGTGTTCTGTCTCTCTGCGTGGGCTCCAGTCTGCCCCCCCCCGCCACCCCGTCTCCCCCGCTCATGGCTTCTGCAATGCGGTGGGTGTGGTTATATAGTAAATTGTAGATCTGGACCTCTGCAGTGGAAGCGCTATCTCCTCCTTTTTGCATTTCCAATCCCAAGGCCCTTGTGGCTGTATGTATTTCGGTTGCAGAGTGGAGTTTAAAGTTGAGAAAGAAGGCTCCTGCGGGCTTCAATGGAAAGATCGAGGGAAACAGCTGGTATTAATCAGATGTATAGGATGGGGGGAGGAAAGTAGAGGGAAGCAAAGAAGCAGGCAAACTTGTAAGCTGAGAATCAACATATGGTGCATTGTGTTTAAATCGTGGTGCTGTCTGGCAGTGTTACTTTTCTGGTTTTTGAGTGTAACTTTCTTTAAAAAAAAAAAACCTGATGACTCTGGTTGATGACCACTGAGTATTTGATTGCAAAAGTCGCAATGAATTCTGCATATTTTGAGAGAAATGCTAAATGTAAAGTTGCCCATTTCATATAAAGTAATGAAGCTGTTTAACATTCTTGTGTGAACTGTTATAAAATTTCTGTTAAACATATTTACATTCTATTTTACATTTCTGAGAAAGTTTGAATTTTAAACTTGTTTTTGCATAGGGTTCTATTCATGCCATTTTGCACTGACATTTCATTGCAAAATACAGTATCATTTGCAGCTTTTTATTAGTTTTATTTGTCTTTGTTTTATTAACTAGTGTAAGTCAGTTGATAAATGATACGTTAAATATGTAGGGTAATTATTTGTGCAATACATTAAAAATAAAAATGGTATTTCACTGTAGCCTTTTAATGATTTCATTGCCATTGTTAATAGTGTTCTAAAAGAGAAGAATGACTATAGATAATTTACTTATATAGACGGGCTTGTATTTAAATTCTGTTTGGACTTAGTGCAATTTATAAAGGAGGGTTGGAGTAGATACAACATGGGTTTTGCTTTTCATTTGTCATATTTGATTGGTACCTTTATAATATTGAAAAGTGGGATTTTATTCTAAGTCATCTTCTATTTGGCTTGGTGTAGAAGTTGGAAGGTAATACAGTACTTTTAACCTTTTGCTAACTCTTCTATCCACATCTTCCATTGAATTCCCCTTGAAAATATATAGCTCTATCTAATTTAATGCACTTTCTCCTAGATAAATAAGTGTAATAGGTTAGCTTTAATTATTTTAAATAAAATTGTTTAATAGAATCTGGAGTCCAGAGTGGAAGTAAAGTATCTAATGTGAAATATGATTTCCTTTCTTAACCTGATACGGAGGCATTCAGCTATAATTCTATTATCTCCCATTAATATGACTATGATGAATGAGGATGGTGGAAATTGCAGTGAAACAGCTCAAGAGAACATATTGGTAAAGGACAATGTAAAGTAAAACTATTCTTAGAGAAATAAACTTGCAATAGCTGCTCTTTTTTCCTGACTTTCTTTAGATAGCATGATTGTCAGCCTGGTAAAGCTAGTCTGATTCTTTTGCTAGTAAAGACAGCCGTATGTGGTTTCAGGGAGAACCATAATCTTGTCATAGTTTGTTTTGTTTGTACTGAAACTGCTTTGACTGGATTTGTTTCTGAATTATTGCACCTCCTTATTATGGAAAGTGAAAGTTTGTAAAATGTACTGCTTCCATTGTGTCTGCCCTAAGAAAGGTCACTGATGGCCCTCTTATTTTTGTAGTGTCATGCTATGAAGAAAGAGGGTGGAGGCTACAGAAAAAACTGGAATTGTAGCAATGAAGTCTTAATGCTGTTTTGGACATGACATCACTTTGGCTCAAGAAAATTAGGGTGGGGCCGTGGGACGGACTGTCTGGGCTATCATAATAAATCCAATAAATAAGATTACAGATGTCTTGGCCTTTCATGTCTGTATATGTTTAGAAATAAAATGACAGAAAACAGATGCTATGCTATTCATTTATTTTTTTCCAATAATTGTCCCCAATAATATTATATAAACTTATTTGACAATATATTTGTGCCAATGTTAGTGCACCTTGTGCGTGTCTACTCAGAAGAATGATCCCATATGCCCAGTTGGATTTATTCTTAGGTAAATGTGTTTTCCGTGATAACCTAGTAATGCTTATTTTTAAAATATGTGAATATTTACTAAAATTAATTGAAAACATTATTCCTCAATATATCCTAATTTGAGCATTCTTGTAAAAAAGCAAGAGAAGATAAGCGAGTGAGATTAATTATTGCTGGTGCAAAGTACACAGAACAAGATTATATGATTCATAACTTGGGATCAAATAAGTATATGTTTTATAGCATTAAAAGTATTAAAGTAGTATGGAGATAATTATGAGTTCATTCAACAGAGAATGCCAATCATATTTGTTACGCTGCAGAATTCACTATGCAAGTTTGTTTAACAAGTCTAATCCAATCAAATAAATGTTAGCCAAATAATATTTTATATATGGATCTGAAGGCTGTCTATCATTTGTCTGTCTTATCAGATTTATAGCCCCCTACCCCCTTAATCTCACCTAAAGTTACTCTGGGCAGTACACAACAATCAGATAAAATAACAAATGTAAAAGCAACAGGTATAAAGTATAAAAATCCATACCAATAAATATCATAAAAACCAAAGATATAATCTTAGATGAAGGGAGGATAAGAATGGAATCTCAACAATGGAGCCATCAAAGCAAGTCGTTGATTCCTTTGGAGTCCCAGGCCTGATAATATAACCAGTTCTTGGAGGTCTTTGGAATATAGAAATTTATAGAGCTAATCTAATTTTGGGGTGAAGGATGTTCTATATGGTGGATTTCCCATTAGAGGAGGCACATGTAGGTCCCTAGCCCATGGTACCCATAATATTCCTTCTCTGCCAGATCTAAGGCAGGCTGAAACAATCCCTCAGTCGGGTTCATGTCCAAGGAAACAGAGAAAGAAATTTTGAAAACTGTTAATTGTGAACTTGTGAAACAAGATGCCATGTGATTGTACATCTGTCGACATTTCAAAATATTTTCCCAAGCCTTTAAACTCTGTTTGACACAAGTTGAAATAAACACTACAAGTACAACTGTGCAAATACTATTTTCCATCTGTGTTAAGCATAAGTCATACTTAGCTCACTAGATTGTGTTAGTACTGCAGAAATATTGATAAATTTCTTTCATCAAAAGTACGCAAGCTGAGAAAACATCAAGAAACGTATCTGGGAGGAAATTTTTTTAGCAGAAATTAAATTTCATAATCATTTGTTTTTCTTTAAACTTTAGGCTTCCTACTTTTATTTTCCAGAACATTTAAAACATGCTAGTTATTTTAAGATTTTTTTGCAGCTAAATATTTTTGTTCATGCTTGAGGAAATAACTGACAATAGAGTAATTTGCAAAATTGGATGTGCCCTCTTTCTATTTGTCAGCTACATAAGACAACTCAATTATTTTATTTCTTCATCTGAAGGAAAAAGCAAAAAGTTTTAATCTTGATCTCACAATTTTATCATTTTAAAAACACATCTTATTACATAGGTTTTATTATCAAGTGTTAAACTCCTGATAACCTGAAAATGACTTCAATAGACATGTAATGACAAAAGTCTTGCTTCCTAGTACTTTTGACATATGGTAGAAGGAGGAAAAGTAGGCTGCAAGAAGACATCATATGGCTCACCCATATGTCCCTGGCAAGGACTGTCCTGCAGGCTTATTGTTCTAAGCCTTGCCATTAGCAGTAGCTGTCATAATGATATTGGAGGAGCAACTTGCCAAGAAGTGTAAGGAGCAGCTAAAAATAAATAACAATTTGAGATAGCTTTACTATATCTGAATGAATCTTCAGTGTTACTCCAAATAAATAGATTTGTTGCTTTATCATTTAGGTGTACAGCACAACATTGGTCTGTATCAACAAATCAGGTCATTGTGAACTCTAAACTTTTAGATAAATTATTGAGACTAATCAAAATATAGCATCAAATTAGTTAAATTTCATCTTCCTCAAAGCATCATTCCAGTTTGTGATGCCAGCTCAATCAAAGGTATGAAATACATGTAGAACCTTGCTGCTTACATAAATTTGGTCAAATCTTTTAACTGCCCACTATAAATTACATGTGAACTATCATAGCCAAATACTGTAAGTTGTCTTCTCTGTAATAATCTTTTCTCAGATGAATGTTTGGAAAATGTAAGAGCTATCCAATTAAAGACCTCACAACATTTTAGTCTTAAAGAGCGTCAGAGGTGGGTTCCTCCAGTTCGGACCGGTTCTATAGAACCGGTAGTAACTTGGCGGCCTGGGTCGCTAGAACCAGCAGCGACCCAGGCCTGCCACGCCCCCGAACCGGTTCTTTTGGCGACGCCTATGGTGCCGCCATCTTGTTTTTTGCTTCTGCGC
Source organism: Thermophis baileyi (assembly GCA_003457575.1). Lineage (NCBI taxonomy): Eukaryota > Metazoa > Chordata > Lepidosauria > Squamata > Dipsadidae > Thermophis > Thermophis baileyi. The sequence continues at coordinate 2,239,648 of QLTV01003390.1, forward strand.
ATGCACAGAAGCTTTTTTAAGCACCACACATGTGCAAAGCACGCGCACACCCGCGCAGCGCGTCACTGAGCGAACCGGCAGTGAAGAAAAGCAGAACCCACCCCTGAAGAGCATGTATGTTCGGAGTGAATAAAATAACTATATTTACATTGCCTACTCATTTCCCAGTGCATTTCCCCCAGAATTAAATATTTACCACTTGATTTTTTAATGTACCCATTGCAATAATAAATCTTGTCAGAACTTGTTGGTTAAGATGTTACAGTATTCAGTAAAAATTTCTGAATTCCAATGGAGTGGGCTAAGGGGGAAATCTCATGTTTAAATTCTCATCTTTATAGTTTCTAAATCACACTTTCCTTTTGAGTTTGTTTGTGTGAGATCACAGTTTAGACTGGCAGTTGGTAACTTGTTCACTGTTGTCGTTTTTTAAAATGTTAGTATTCACATCACTGTTTTATCACTTGCATATATCAAAGAACCAGTTTTTTATAGTAGGCAGCAAGCAGACTGATTAGCCACGGTAGCTACCAGTGATCATTTCTGGCTTGTATAGCTGGTTTGCTTTGAAAACCAGGGAACTGATTTGGGGTGAGTTTGGTCTAATCAGCTAACGGCATGAATGTGGAGAGGTAGCAGGAGCATGAGAACAAAATGAGGTGAAGTTAGTAAACTTTGGCTGGTGACTACAGGGAAGCTGGAACAGAGCAGGTAGTAGATTTTTATAGACAACCATTTGGGAATCACTGCCTTTGATCATATCTGTTAAGTTAATTTAGATTTTTTTATTATTATTATTATTATTATTATTATTATTATTATTATTATTATTATTATTATTATTATTATTATTATTATTATTATTATTATTATTATTATTATTATTTATTAAATTTGTATGCCGCCCAACTCCCAAGGGACTAAGCAGTTAGTCTTATAGATAGTCTTTGACTTATGACTATAATTGGGACTGGAAATCTGGTCATAAGTTGTTATGATTATAAGTTGAGGTACCCACATAACCAGAAGCAATTTTCTGGCTTTTTCGCTGAGATCCTTAAACAAACACTGTGGTCATTAAGTGAATCGTGGTTATGTGCTGCAGAGTGCTGCAATGAGTCGTAAAGCTAACCTGTTCAGGATATGGTCACGGGATCCTGGGGGCACTGTACGACCACTTACCATGGTCAGGAGTGCTTTATGGGCTACAAAACACACATTCCATGGCTGTCATAACATGAAATGATCGTAAAATGACTTTGTAAGTCAAGAACTACCTGTACACAGTTTCCTTCCAATATGTTTTTAAAATTTAGTTTTATGTCTCAATTGTAAGAGCTGTTATAATTTGGAGTGGTGGTGGTGACGATGATGAATTTCTCTTCTGTCTTCCATCTATCTCTCTTTTTATTCCTACTAGAGAAAACAACTAAAGGATAGTAATTTGCCTAAATGCATCCATGCAACTCTGTAATTGAGGGCAGATTTGAACCAATTTCGTCCCTTAATCACTATTTTACAGTTGTTCCCCAAGCTGACTTGTTTCTACACCGAGGATTGAAGTAACTGGAAAGGGCTTCCGCTTACATAAGATATTAAGTCACTTGATCCTCAATTATCCTTCCCCATGGCCAACGCCTGTAGCCACTTTCTTCTGTATTCTAAAAAAAGCAAAACCCAACTCTAAGTTTCAACTTTTCTGAGATCATGAGTAGGATTGTAATAAGACTGCAGTGAGGAGGCTGCATCACTTATAGGGTACATCAGTTCTTGGACAAATGGGAATACTTTGTCCTGGTTTTGAGCCACTGTCACAGGTACTTTTGTCCTGTTCTTGAGCCATTGTCACATGTACTTCTTATCCTGTCTTGAGCTGCTGTCAAATAGAGGCTTTTGGTTCTGCTTCGGGTTGTCACTTCTGCTGCTTATTTGCTGGCCCACTTTGAGTAAACAGTTAATGACAGGGGGGAAAAAAGTAATGTGCAATAACTAACCAACACTTTACTTGCTGTTCTTGCTGATGGCTCATGGACGGGTAGAGGGGATGAAGGCAAAGAGAAATGGCAGCAGCAACTATGGGTAGGAAGAGATGGATTATTGTGGGGAAGACAGGGAGATACAGAAAGGCACCTGAAAACTCTGCACGTATACAGTATGTTACAGTATTCTTTGGCAATGTTAAATGTGCGTATACAGTATGTTTATTTCTTTGGCAATGTTAAATGTGTATCTGACTTTCCTGCTTTAGCCAATCACAATTAAAAATGAAACAAAGATTGCACTTCTCCTGGGTATAACTCTTATTCTACAGTATAAGACCTTAATACCTGTGTAAAGTTTAAGTTTTGATTTTTTTTTTTAAGCTGGAAAAAAAAAAAAACACCAAGAGTTATCTGATAATGATACATAAGTGACTGTGTGATTTATATCAAACAATTGGTATGACAGTTGGGGTAATATGATTTATATCTAACAATCAGTTAAACTCCTTGCAAACTGCTGACAGTTTTTGTACTTTTGAACACACTGTATAAAAGATTGTCACTGATAGATGAAAGGAAATATGTTTGTAGTTGAGATTGGATAAGGGGGAAGATGCATGGAAAATATAGCATCCTTCAGTTCTGTTGTAGTGGTTTCTCTTGTAGACTTTTCAGACAAGTTATTTATTTTTCACAGAAGAATAGTGGTTTTTGTTTTGTTTCTGATGTTTTTCTGTGCTCCTAAGTCAAAGGTTTTATTTGAATGCAGCAGCATATTGAGACAGAAGTACCAAAATATTGGTACTGGAGCCTGGGGAGGGCGAAAAACGGGCCTACCGGAAGTCTGGAAACGGGCCATTTCTGGCCTCTGGAGGGCTGGGGGAGGCCATTTTTGCCCTCCCCAGGCTCCAGGAAAGCCTCCGGAGAATCACTGCAGTTTGATAAGTTAGTAACTTGGTTGTTAAGTGAATCTGGTTTCCCCATTGACTTTGCTTGTCGGATGATTGCAAAAGGGCATCACAGCAATAGTCATAAGTGTGAACCAGTTGCCGAGCATCTGAATTTTGATCCCATGATTATGAGGATGCGGCAAAGGTTGTAATTCTGAAAAACGGTCATAAGTCACTTTTTTCAGTGCCGTTGTAACTTTGAACGGTCACTAAATGAACTGTTGTAAGTCGAGGACTTCCTGTATTCCTTTCTTGCTCTGCAATTCTCTGTTTCTGATTTTAAATAAATAGTTATGAGGAAATCTGGGAGTGTTATGAATGGAAGATACATGGAATCTTTCAAAACATCATGAATGAAATATTAGATTGAAAAATTATTTGGAAACTTTGATTCTGTATAGAAAGATTTCTGTTTCGAAGGGGGTTTATCAGGGGTGAAATCCTCCCGGTTCGGGCGAGTAGGTAACGATTGCAGCAGCTGGTTCGGAGAACCGGGATGGCAGAGTGAAGTTCCACCCACCTGCCCTGACATCATCACTTCCTGGTTTTTTTTTAAACTTTTTAAAGCCTATTTTCCCTGCCAGTTCCCCTGAAAGAAAGAAAGAGAGAGGGGGGAGGGAGGGAGGAAGGGAGAAATCTTATATGGTTCTATGTTTTTGAAGTTTTGGGGTTTGTGCAATATGGGCTTTGTTTCTAAAAGGGTTTGGGTGATTCCCATTGTGGCTAAATGACTTTCGTCCTGTGTCAGGTCTTGAGTGTGGGGCTGCTTATTGTGATTCTACTACTGTGTTTTGTTAGCTGCCAAATCTTGCCATGGGGAAATTTCAAAATATCCCGTCTTGAATGGGCTTTCTAGGGATCTGTTTGCCTGCTTGTGTGAATGGAGCCAAACGTCAGGCTTCCACTTTCTATACGGTCATTATCTCTTATCGGGCAGGAATGTGGAATGAGCTTCAAGCAGGTTCTTCTTTAGCAACTTGATTTTTTCTTGTTTTTCTGTGAGCCTTTTATTATGAGTAATATTTTATTTGCGGGTGGGGTTGCTTCCCACAACACAAAAGAAAGAAAAAGAAAGAAGGGAGGGGGAAACCTGGCTGGCACTAGACACAGCTTCAGAGGAAGCTTTGAAACAGCACAGCAAAGGCTAGAAGGGACCTCAGAGGTCATCTAGTCCAACCCCCTGCTCCCTGGCAAAATGGACTGCTAAATTGGCTGCACCCACCCAGTCACATGGCCACGCCCACCCAGTCACATGACCACATGGCTACGCCCACCTGAAGCCACGCCCACCTGACCTCCAAGCCACGCCCACAAAATAAGCCACGCCCACAGAACCGGTAGGGAAAAATTTCACATTTCACCCCTGGGGTTTATGGCAACAGATGATAACTTAAAAGCTTAAAACTAAGTGACTGCAAAAAGACTGCAGATTTGAAGTGAGAAACTGGCATCACGTTTCATTTTCCCAGCTTGCTTTTTAAGATGGCTTGTCGTTTGTTTTCTTTGACTGACACAAATTCAGATAAGAGGGCAAGTTATTTCTGCACAGAAAGTTGGCTTGGTTTCATCTGTCATTGCATCTTTTGAATTTGACCTAATAATAACAAACGGTAATAAAAATAAAAAGCTTCAGGTTGTCACTTCGAAGAGAGGGCCACAACATATAAACAGAATACTGCTACAACAGATACTGCTACAAACTGTATCTTTCTTGCTCTAAAAATAATGTTGGAGTTATGCTCTTTTACTGGACAAGTGTTTCTCAACACCAGCAGCTTTAATACGTGTAGACTTCATCTGCCAGATTCACCAGCCAACATGCTGGGTACATGAAGTGAAGTCTTCACATCTTAAACTTGCTGAGGTTGAGAAACACTGGACTATGCCATTGCTTTTCATTAGCTTCTTCCCACATGAAGCCCTTTATATGTGTTGCACTTCAACTCCAGGAAGTGACACGATAAACTTTAGCAATTCTGGCAAGGACCATTTGTTTTGTTTTCCTTTGGTTCCCTTTATTTTGCTTTGCTTCGTTTTGCTCTATATGCGTATCCTGATACCGAGTTGAATAGAGATGCCCCAGATATCAATGTAGTGACTAGCTGGCCACCATTTTCCTGGGCAGTAATGATTATATTGATACATCTCTAAAGGTGAAGAAGGCCCTTAGTAGTGATTTTGTCCTACACAAATGAACATGGGAGTGGGGGCTTCTATTAGCAACTCTGTTCACTATCGTTAACTGATTATGACATAGCTCAGATGACTTGGGGGATTGCTATAGTAGACCCAATATACAGAAAAAATAACAGATCTTGCTAATTATTGATTTTATAGCTTTTTTAAGGTAGTAACCAAATTGTATGCTAAGCATGAGATCCAAGAGCTCCAAGATGGAGTGGAACTTAATTGGAGACGAACAACTGGATTTAATGGAGGAATTCAACTACAGACCACATTCTTGTAGTTAATTGTTCAATGGAGAAATATATTAATAAATTGAAACCAACCTTATATGTCGGTTTCTTATCAAAGTTTGTCTTTGACTCTGTATTCAGAAATAACGGAGGGGGAAAAAACCCTCAAAAATACATCACTCCATTGAGATTTTCTTTTCCTGATGTACAACTGATACCTATTTAAGAACTTTTCCACACTGCAGTGTTCAATTGTTTGTCTCTATATATAAATAAGCTATGAGTGAAAATAGCTTAATTATTCCTTTTTTTGAATTTCAGTCCTTTCCTTCTTTTTGGCCACGGTACTGCCCAGGAGTTCTGGTCAGAAAATTCCTGATTAGTGGATTTCCCTGTTTTACTTCCTTCCTCTCCCTTTCCTCTATGACAGTTGACTTTCCATTCTGTGAGCATATCTTTTCAGAGATAGTTGAGGGAGGGGAGGGTGAAGTAACTCTTCCAGTACTGAATCACGAGAGGAAAAAGGTACAGATTTTCATTGCAGGCAGCTCAATACTGTATGAAAGGCCCATCAAAGAGTGGGAAGGGAGGGAGGTGTAGCTCTCAGAACACAACTCACCCGCCAATTGGAGTGAAAACATTTGAGTAAGATGGAACTAAGTGCAGCAGAATTGCTTTGCTCACATCAGCAGAGTAGAAACAGTACTGTTGATACGGAGCAAAACAGCTTGGGCAGAGGTGAACTTCCCAGTAGCTTAGCTATGAGCTAAAGACAACAGTCAGTCATTTCTGCTCTCCTGAAATGGTAGGTAGCTTGTCCTCATTCTGTGGCAAGCTGGAAATGCAGATTAGTCCTATTAAGGGAGGTAAAATCCCCAAGACTGCTCTCAGGAAATACACATCACACACACATGCACACACACATATACACAGAGAGGGGTGAGGCAGGAATGTATTTGGTCTGTTTAACTTCTGCACTGACCCTGTGGCAGAACCTTTAGTCATCTGAAACGTCCACATTTCCAAAAAGTGTAAAATGTAACATTCTCCTATTGAATGCATGGATGCACCCATTGTCTTGCATACCTCCACTGAGATCAAGAGTAGTAGACTCTTTAATCCAGTATTTAAGGCAGGATAAGCTGGTTGTTAATTTGCAAAATAGAAACAAAACTTCTGGTACAGGTAGTCCTTGACTCGTGACCACAATTGGGAACGGGATTGCCAGTGTAAGTTGATGTGGTTATAAAATGAGATGTCACATGACAACACCAATTTGTGACGGCAATCCCAGTATTCTCTGTTGCAGTTGTTAATGGAGAATTGTGGGTCATTACATGAGTACCCATTTCCAATCCAAGCCATTCCATTGGTCCTTCTCAGCCCGAAGCCTCAATAAGGTAAGGGACTGTCTCCAACCCTTCCCTTCCACCTACATTCTCACCCTCGCTGCCAGTTTGCTCACACTGCACCCTGCCTTGCTTCATAAAGCTGCACAAAGACAGGACAGCTTTCTGAAGACAGTGTTGTCTTTGGAAAGAAGGGGGGGGGAGTATGAAATATTTGCCAGAAAAGCTGGGTCAAAAAAGGAGACAGCAGAAGGTGAAAGGTTGGTGCAGGAACTGGAAGAGAAGGCCGCTGGGTGAATGAATGCTTGGTGAGGTTTTCTGAGGTATGGCAAGCAGTCCCAGAGCCATGCAGTTCTGCAAGGCAGAATACAGGGTTACCAAAAGGGAAAATATGGCTGGGGCGGGAGATAGGTGGTAGGGAGAGTTGGAGGAGGTTCCTTGTCTTATTGAGGCTCAGGGCTGGGAGGGACCAAATGTTTACCATTGTTCTATTTACGGTAGTGTGTGAGGTGTCTACGTTTGCTGATTGGTAATCATAAATCGACATAGGATCGTTTACCTTTCAAGTAGAAGCTGGATGGTCCTCTTTTGTGAATGTTTTAATTGGGATTTCTACAGAAAAGAATGTGTTCGATTTCATAACCTAAACAGCCTCTTTCATTTTTATAGTTCTGTTACGCTATTTTTAAAAAATGAATAAAATTAACCCTTATTCAGACAGACAGAAAATGAAAAAAAAAATACAATGGAAAAAAATAGGAAGAAAGCAAAACATAAAAATATGAAGGTTTCCCCCTCCCCTATATTTTGTTTTTTTATATAAAGTTACACAATAAGTTTCTGTAAAGGATCATCATATTTCATTGCAATTTTTGTGCGTAATCTTTATGAACAAAGCATAAAGCATTATGACTATCCTTAAATTTACAATATTTATTCAATTATATTTGGCTTTAAAAGTAAAATTGCCTTTGATTTAGTTACAGCTTTCAGTCATTTACGTGGACAGATCTGTGCATCTTAGTATGATACTGAGGTATTTTGCTATAGTGCCTTTCTTGGGGAGTTCTCCCCCCCTTCCAGTCTCCCCCCTTCCAGTCTGTCTTTCTAATGAAGCATTCAAGCATTACTTGGTCACTTTCTGTTAATGCTCATACTACTTCCACTTCGTTGGTTTAGTTTTCTCTGTTCATTAGTATCAAGTCATTTTTCTGGGTCGTCTTCACCCTGCTGTCATGCATCTTCTTATGCAGGCACTATTTTCAAGATTTTTCTCTTCTCTGTGCAAGGATTAGAAAAATCTGTGCAAGTCAAAAGACCAGTGCTGATTTCTTTCAAGGCACTGTTTGGGGCAGTTTGGCTGGGAGGCATATAATTAAACATGTCATTACAAGTATCATTAAATTAGTGTAAAAGTCAGATGACCATTCTTAGCCTTTGCCCAAAATATTTCTAAAACAGTGTTAAGATTTCATTTCTCATTTACAGTTTGTGTACAGGTAGTCCTCGACTTACAACAGTTCATTTACTGACTGTTCAAAGTTACAACGGTACTGAAAAAAGTGACCGTTTTCGTAGTTACAACCTTTGCATCCCTGTGATCGTGTGATCTAAATTCAGATGCTTGGCAACTGGTTTACACTTATGACCATTGCTGTGCCCCAAGGTCAGGTGATCCCCTTTTGCGACCTTCTGACAAGCAAAGTCAATGGGAAGCCAGATTCACTTAACAACCGGGTTACTAACTTACTAACTGCAATCATTCACTTAACAGCTGTGGCAAAAAAGTTCATAAAATGGGGCAAAACTCACTTAACTGTCTCGCTTAACAACAGAAATTTTGGGCTCAATTGTGGTTGTAAGTCGAGGACTACCTGTATTAGCTGAATTAGTTTATATAATCCCGTAGAACCTGATCTTGAAAATCACAACAGTAATACACTACTTGCACTTATGCAGTCTAAATCCCTTGTCATGATTATACTGATTCTAGATTGTAAAATATTTTTTTTCAGTTGCCATGGATCCCATGAATTTGTGATGGGGGAAACAAGCAATTATGTAAGGAAATGGCAGTATCATGTGATGGCAGGATGAGGATGAACATTATGTGGGAATTTCCATGTTGAAGAAAACTTGGTTTTGAAAATTTAGAGTAACTCCTTTCACATACATCCTTTGTTGAAGGATCAGCTACTTATTTTAAAAAGGCCTCACAAGTTCAAATTTAGTTATTAAATTTATATGCTATCTATCCCTCAACTTCTAGCAACAAAGTATATACATATGTCTGTATAACTGTATAAAATTCATTTGTATACTGCTTTAAATTAACAGCATTTTAATTTGGGGGACTTGCTTAAAGGCACTGATTAACTCCTACATCAGAAGCAGTTGTCTCAGTATGGAAATGTTGCCCACCCTTGTTTTCAGCTTCTGTTTTACTTTTATTTTCTCTTTAATTATCTCTTATGTGAAGAAATTGTTATCTTCCCCATTGTCTTATTTTTCTTAGAAACGTCACTGCCAAACAATAGAAACAGTTCTGCTTTCGCTTAATTTTATTAAGGCACAGGTGTGCACATGCATATAGCGTGTGATTTTTGTATAAATAGCTTTTAATACAATATTGTCAAGTTGGAATACTCTCATAAGATGAAATTGTGTTGAGCAAAATTGTTAAATGTGCATATATGCAAATATTCGTACATATTTATTGAAGTCATTCCATTTCATGCTGTTTTGCACTATCAATTTGGACTTCTATTCTGGATTAATTATCTAAACTTGGGCAACATTTGCCAGATGTGTCACAATATAATGTTCTTTTGATAAATTTACACATGATCTCTGCCATAGGCTCTGCTAAATCAAGTATTTCTTTCAACAAAATAAATTTCCACATCATGTATTATGAGCATATTATGCTGAAGTTTCTTGTGTGATGTACTTGAGTTTCCTTGAAAAAAAATAATCCAGTTACAATTGTGAATAACAGTTATCTCCCATTCTATGGTCATATGTGGATCTTACATACTGTTTTATGGAAAGCATATAATGAACTGGCAAACATCTGATCAATTATCATTTGCTAAGTTGCATTTTTGAAGTTAAAAATTGTTAAACATTTCAGTGGTTTGATTGTTACATACAAATAGATTTGTTAACACAATCTAATACCCTGTTTCCCCCAAAATAAGACATCCCCTGATAATAAGCCCAATCGGGCTTTTGAGTGCATGGCAATAAGGCCAAGCGCTTATTTCAGGGTTCAAAAAAATATAAGACGGTCTTATTTTTGGGGAAACACGGTATTGTAATGATATTTTATCCTTGTTTAAATTGGAAAGTATCTTTCAGAAGGGGAGCAAGCATAGATTCATTTTAAAATGGCCAATGTTTCTAACATGAATGTTAAATCCTTGGAGACTTTGAGTTAATTCTGATAGCCTGTACAAAATGAGAAATCAAAAACGAGGGGATATTCTGGGAGTTCTACTGCACAGCTCTGCTGAAGCCTTGATAATGACATGGAATCAAAGGGTGGCTGAGGCTCTGGACAGGATTGTGCCTGTGTAGCCTCTCCTGACCCATTGCTCCCGACGCTTCCCATGATTCACGGCAGAGCTACGGGTTCTCAAAAGTGTTAAGAGATGCCTAGAACGCCACGGAACGAAAGCAAAGGATGACTCCAATTGGACATGACTTGGAGCCACTATTAAGGGCCACCTCATAAGAGTGGCAAAAGAGCATTATTTCTCTGCCCTTGCTGCATCCGCAGAATGTCTCTTGGGCTCCTGAGTCAGGAGGGCTCAGGTAGTCAGAACACCTGACTAAAAAAGTTGCTCAAATTCGTTCCCAGTTAGAACCCATGCATGATGCAGGTCCATATGAAATGCTTGGGAAAAGGTCTTGCTCGGTTATCTGGGAATAGTTTGATCTTGTTGGACCTGAGGAAATGGACACAATATTCGAAACTATCAGTTCAACTACATGTCAGTTAGGCCCATGTCCTTCCTGGTTGGTGAAAGCCTCCAAGACAATGACTAGCAGGTGTGTTCAGGCAGTGATAAATTCCTCACTTTAGAAGCGGATGTTCTTCGAGCCTTTTAAGGAAACCCTGATTCTCCCCCCTCCTTAAAAATCCATTGCTTGATCCCACATGCCTGGACAATTTTTTGTCCAGTCTTCCATCTTCCCCTTTTTTAGAGAAAGTGGTAGAAAAGGTAGTTGCTTAGCAGCTTCAGAGGGTCTTGGATGAAATTATCTGGACTCCTTCCAGTCAGGATTCAGGCCCAGTTATGGGACAGAAACAGCATTGGTTGCAGTTGTCGATAATCTCTGGTGAGGGGGGGGGATGGGGATAGTGCAACCTTTCTTGCTCTCCTTGATCTCTCAGGAGCCTTTGATACCATCAGCCATGTATCCTTTTGGGCCAGTTTGCGGGGCTTGTGACTGGACAGCACAGTTTTACACTGGTTTGGCTCCTTTTCTAAGACTGGTCCGATCAGTGTTATAGGGTGTGGGAGACATCCATCCCACAGCCGCTCTTTTGTGGTGTGCCGCAGGTCTTGATATTCTCCATCCTGGGGAGGAGCCAGCATTCAGGATGGGTTGTTCTCATCCAATCTGGTTTCAGGACTGAGTCTATTTTTTTCTTATTTAGATTAGGGTCCGCCTCCTGCAGCCCCAGATTTGACTCGTCCTTTCAGGAGAAGGACGCTGGTAACTGGACTCCCATCCTAAATTCAGTAAATTCACCAAAATTAGGTCTTTTTATTTTCCAAATTCAATTCTATCATCTGAGCAATTCTGAAAGAGCCACTAGGTGGCTCCATCGAGTGGAAATTCGCTGTCTCCATTCAGGCAGGAAGGAAGGAACTCGGCTCCGCCTCCTGCAGCCCCAGATTTGACTCGTCCTTTCAGGAGAAGGACGCTGGTAACTGGACTCCCATCCTAAATTCAGTAAATTCACCAAAATTAGGTCTTTTTATTTTCCAAATTCAATTCTATCATCTGAGCAATTCTGAAAGAGCCACTAGGTGGCTCCATCGAGTGGAAATTCGCTGTCTCCATTCAGGCAGGAAGGAAGGAACTCGGC
>QLTV01003390.1:2254910-2281446 GCA_003457575.1 Thermophis baileyi
TGACCTCCGTGTTTCACAGGTCACAGGAGCTCGTTCTTCCATCCTTTTGTGTCCGACCGGTCCACCGGAGGGAGCGTACTTGGCATGCTCTGGACGTCAGGAGAGCTCTTAAAGTTTACATTGAACAAACGAGGTCATTCCGTAAGTCAGAAGCTCGGTTTGTGGCTTTTCACCCTCGTTCCCTGGGCACCAGGGCGCCTTCTTCCACCATTGGGCGATGGATCAGGAGCACGATCGCGACGGCATATGACCTGGCATCCTTGCCCAAGCCATCGGGTATCACTGCTCATTCCACCCGCAGTGCAGCCACTTCCGCCGCTTGGGCCACGCAAGCGTCTTTAGATGAGGTGTGCCGAGCGGCCACCTGGGCCTCTTCTACGCCATTCATCAGACATTACGAAATAGACACATATGCTTCTTCAGATGCGGCCTTTGGCCGTCGTGTTCTTCAACGAGTGGTAGAGTCTGATCACCAAACGGTTGGCCAGGACAGGTCCCTCCCTTAGGGGACTACATGCTTTGGTATGTCCCATCCTGAATGCTGGCTCCTCCCCAGGATGGAGAATAGGCGTTGGACCTACCTCATACGCCTCTTCTCATCCGGGGGGCGCCAGCATTCAGTCCCGCCCTTACCTGTCCAAAAATTTTCCATTTCAATCTACAATTGGTGGATGGGAGTCCGCCAGGTGCTTACCTGGGTTAAGAGTTACCACGTCGAGTCTAGTCTTCAGAATTCGTTAAATCTGGGGCTACAGGAGGCGGACCCTAATCTAAATAAGAAAAAAATAGACTCTGTCCTGAAACCAGATTGGATGAGAACAACCCATCCTGAATGCTGGCTCCCCCCGGATGAGAAGAGGCGTATCAGGTAGGTCCAACGCCTACTCTCTCCACTCTTTTTTACATCTGCGTGAAGCCGCTGGGTGAGATCCTCCGTCACCAGAAATTGAGTTGTTATCAGCATGCTGCTGCTGATACTCAACTCTTTATCTCCACCCGTGTTGATCCAAGTGATGCTGTTGCTCTCTCACAGAGCTTGGAGGCTGTGGGGGCATGGATAAGGAACAACAGGATAAGAGCAGGTAGCAATTACGGCTAGAAAAGCTTTTGCACAACTTTGGATTGTTTGCCAGTTGTGACCTTTCCTAAATCAGGATTTTCTGTGCTTAGTTTCAAATCCCGGCCATCTCATGCCTGGACTACTGCAATGTGGTCTACCATTGAAGAACATTAGGAAGCTTCAACTGGCATGGACCCCCTTTGGAGCCCCTAGAATGGCCCATGTTCCATGAGCTGCACTGGATACTGTTTTGCTTCCAGGTGCAATTCAGGATGTTGGTTATTACCTTTAAAGCCCTGCATGGCATGGGTTCAGGTTTCTTGAGAAACCATCTCACTCCAACGGGGCAGGTTTGCCCCACTCGTGCCAGCAGAGGAGGCATGCCGAGGATCCCTTTGGTCAAGGAATTTCAGCTGGTGGAATCCAGGGTAAGAGCCTTTTCTGCCATGGCCATCACCCTTTGGAAGATCTTACCACAGGAGGTAAAATCTGCCCCCTCTCTTAACCTTCAGGAAAAGCCTTAAAATCTGGCTGGCTGGCATGGTGTCCCAAAGGAGAAGCTCTTGGCTGGAGGTGGTTGGTGCACTAACAGAGAAGATACCCCCAACTGTCCCATACAGACCCATGTATTTTAGTCAGTTTTAATTTTTGTTATTTTAATCTTCTATAATTGTTGGATATTTATATATTTTATCTTACTGTAAGCTACTCAGTCGCCTTGAACTGCTAGATGGGTGGCAAATAAATTTAATAATAATAACAAACAACAATGATAACCATAACCTAAATAGAACAAAAATATGCAGAATAAGATTGTGAAAAGATTGTCATTTCAGAGAACATTTCAGAAGTATGATGCTGTGAGAGATATTAGCTTTCCAAGATTGAGATGCCTTACCTTCCGAAAATAATAAGTGGGAGAGCTTTTCAAGGATATTTTGTACAAATTTGTTGATGTAATTGTTTGTGACTATTTGTAATGCGTGAAGATAAAACTTTCAAGCAGGAGACAATATCTGTCTCTCTAATTATTATTTGGGCCTTCCATTTTTGCCTTAGTAATTTTGTGGATGTGCTCATTCTTTTTAAGTTGGGAGGTTTCTATCACATTCATTTTTAATTCCTTTTGGATATGTAGTAATTCTTATCACAGATCTTTTTCTGTCATCATTCAACGATCATTAGTTTTTGTAATTTGTTACCAGAAATATATAAGGATCTGCTGATAGATATACATTGGTGGAACAATCTTTCTGTATAGAGAGCTATCTATCAAGGATGGTTTAATTGATTTTCGGCACATTACATAAGTTCCTTACAATCCTTTCCAACTCCACTGTCCTACATTGTATGACCAATTCCAAGCCTTCCTTCACTTGAAAGGGTTAAAAAATTTACATGCTTCTCAAGTTATGAATCATGCCACATTGGATACTCATCAGTTCATTGAGTGTTCTTAATTTGAATAGCTACAATCTAATTCTATTATATTCTATTGGAAATGAAGGGATTTTTTTGTGCAGGAACTCTTCTTAAATAGTTTCATTTATCCACTGAAGTTTTTCAGCTCCGCCTGTATGAGTAATGTTACATATGAAACAGATAATATTTCTAAAAGGCTGTCTGGGAGCCTGTGGGAATATAAGTAAATCAAAATATACTGTATGCTTGTAGATTCGGAATGTGATAACATTTATGTATAACATTAATTGGTTATAACAGAAATCATAATAAACCATTGACACTTGAAAAGTTTTTTAGAATCCACCTATGGACTCACAAAGAGAATATTAAACAAATTATTCTTTCTGATTCAATCTGGCACCAGCTGGAAAGTTTAATAATAGGATTGGGAAACCCTGCTGGGATTAAGGGAAATTAGTTGAAAGGGTGAATTAATGACAGATATTTGCCATAGTCCCCAAGAAGCAGTTTATGGGGGCAGTAAAGTGTAATGTATAACATGTGTGCTTCAAACACTTTTGAATGCCAGATGTTAAATTTGTATAGAATAGATCAAAAATACAAATATGTATTTGTTTATAACAGAAATGATTTTCCTTTTTACTTAAGATAAGATAGCACACTAGCATCCAAAATATGACTCCTATATAAATATACTAGCTGAATACCCGTGCTCCGCTACGAAACTATGTGATTGGGCTTGATAAATCGACACTTACAGCTTGAAAATTAATGAGTAGTTACGATTGGCCTCTCCTCTCCCCTTCTCTCCTCAGGCTTGCCCCACAGAAGCCTCTCCTCTCCTATCTTATCCCCTTCTCTCTCCCAGGCTGGCCCCATTGATCCTCTCTTATCCCCTTCTCCCTCAAGCTTGCCCCAGAGAGGCCTCTCCTATCTTATCCCCTTCTCTCCCTCAGGCTGGCCCCATTGATCCTCTCCTATCCCCTTCTCTCCCTCAGGCTTGCCCCACCGAGGCCTCCCCTCCCCATTCCCTTCCTCAGGCTGGCCCCATTGATCCTCTCCATTCTCCAGTGTGCTGCTTGGAGAATCCAAGCATGGGTTGACTTCTATCTATTTGCCAGAGACTGAGTGTTGTTGTTTTTTTCCCCTTTGTTGGCCACGCCTCCTCTGCTCGGCTGAGCTCCAGTTTTTCGACTCAGCCTAGCTAGAGAGGCATGTGTTAATTTGCTCTGACAAATTGATCGGAGTCTAACCTTTCAACTTGAATTTTCCAACCATTGAGGAGCTGAAGAATTAGGAGCAGAAAAAAAGGGGGGCATTTTTACCGCGTTACAGCCTTCGGGCTGTCTGAGCGGCTCCACATCTGCCAGCGAGTGTGTGTGTGTCTCCCCTGAGGCTCCAGGCCGACCGCCACCGCTTAGCCTATTGATCAGGCAGCATCCGGAGTTCAACCCGTCCTACGGGGCTCCTCTGGTAAGTGCGGGCGTCTGTCCCCCCGCTTTCTCCTCTGCCGCCGGTGGGTGAGCTGGTTCCCTGGTCTGCCGGCACAACCGCCACCACCACATCAGCTCCTCCTATCAGGGCGGCTCCGGAGTCACTGCCTGGCGTGCCGGGGCAAACTCTGAGGACTTGTCAGTCTCCGAGGCGCTGGGAGAGCCGAATTCAAGCTCTCGCCCCATTTTGCTTGCAATCTAAATGGCAGCGGCTCTTGCATCATTTTTTAACACTTGCAAGCCGCGGCGGCGTTGGGAGAGCCGGATTTCCACTCTTGCACCATTTTTCAGTTCTTGCAAGCTGCAGCGGCGCTGGGAGAGTCGGATTTCGCTCTTGCACCAATTCTTGCAATTCTTGCAAGCCGAAGCGGCTGGGAGAGCAGGATTTTTGCTCTCGTGCCATTTTCTTTTTGCTTGCAGCCGCAGACAGATTCCGGCGCTGTGGTTTAACCACTTATCGCGCCTTGTTTTCCCCGACTGTTGCAAGGCTGCTGGAACTATCTGCCTAGCCATGTGTTCATCAGTCCCTCGAGACTGCCACAGGGACCAGCTCAGGTCCGAAGACATCTGACTGGTCTGTATACAGAGGGGTGTAAAGAGGGGAGTAAAATGGCTGAGCAAGAATTGTCCTCAGACATTGAACAAGCTGATCCCTCCCCCCGGACTCATAGGGCGCATAACACTGGCCCCAGGAGTTCTAGACAGAACACCAGGGGTAAAACAGCTGGAAAAAGCAGATCCCAAACCCCTATGCCTACAAAGGCGTCCTCTACATTGGACAAGGACGCCAAAAGGCGCCATAAGGCATTGGAAAAGCATTTACCAAAGCCCAGCAAAAAGCTCTGACCATGGAAGACCCAACTGCTTCTCCCTCATGGTGGATATAGCAGCCAGGAATGGGTTAAATCCGTCTGCTCTCTGATTGGACTGAGTCTGTAAAAAAAGCTGTTCAGGTCCCGCCCTTGTCACTATCCTTGACAGCTTTTTCACTCAGTCGCTCAGTGAGGAAAGTTGTGTCACATCTCCCTCCTGGTCCATTAACCTATTCCAGGTTGTTATTCCACCTTTGGTAGCCCTGAGTGAAATTGCCTGGTTAGTAGGGATAATTCTGGTTGTCTTCTGCATTGGATGATTATTTCTTCAGACTGTAAGTTACTCCGTTCCGTGTGACTTGCCTACGATCTGACAGCTTTGAGCTGCCTGTCATTACTACCTCTGGGGAAACGATCCCTATTGTTATTGCAATTTCGGATCGCTGTTGTTGCAGCTAATCTTCTGCCTTCACCTGAGCATCTGCCAGGGGGGGCATCGGCCCCTGTGGCTGCCCTCCTTGGAGGGACTGTCGGAAGGGAGATTAGAGGCTCCTTGAGGGGAACGGCAGTTGCACCAGCCGTTTTGGAGCTGATTTTGGCGTGAAGGCAGAGGCTTCTTTTAAAACGACACCTTTTTTTCTTTGGCTTTAATTTCAAAGCGGCCCAAACGGATGGGAGTTTAAAGTCCATAATTTCACTGCCAGATGATCAAGGACTATTCTACTCTTAATTACCTTCCGTGCGAGCTACATTAGGGAGCGGCAACCCCTCCCTGTGGAAAACTATTCAGGCAGCAGAGGGAGGTTTTCCTCCATCACAGAGCATTAGCGCCTCCCTGTGGAGATATCCGGCAGCATAAAGAGATTTATCTCCAGCTTTATTGAGAGGATTGCTTGCCCCTAGGAAGGGTGTGACAGCCTTCCTAAAGCCGCCCCAAAGGAATTCAAGCTGCCAATCAGTCACAGCTGAGGCGAGCTTTTGCGCTCACCGACTGGCAGCCTGCCACGCCCCACAAAGGCACGGCAGTGGGGGTCAGGCTGCACCAAGCCCCAAAAAGGGCACGGCTTCCTTTTATGCCACGCTTCACCAAGGCACGGCTCACTGGCCAGATAACGGGCATCTTGCTGTGTCTCATTCAACAACATTTGGGCTGCCTAAACTGTCACGTGGCCAAGCCCTACCAGGGCACAGCCTATTAATTGGCCAGATTGCTTCTTCCAACTTACACTTGCACATCTAAACAACACAGCATTTTCCCTCAGGAAGTCTGCAGCCTCCCTGACTATTGGCCATTGTCATGGCATCCAAGGCTCCCCCCACTTCTAAATCTGGCACTAGCAGAGGTCAGAAAGGCCGCCACAGGTCTGGGGAGTCTCATCGCTCCTCGCATGAGGCCAGGGATACTCCCTCGGATTTTGCCTCCTCTACGGCTCTGACATCTGCAGAGCGCCGTCGCCACAGAGTACTAGACAAACTGTGCGACAAGGCGGCACAGCGCATCAGCACAAGCACAGGGCCTTCTACATCGGCCGCTTCTACCATTGCGATGTCAATTGATCCGGGAGAAGGCACCTCTCGCCTTGATTCAGTTGTACCTAGTACCAATACGGATCTGTGGGGAGCGGGTTCCGCCTTTCTTCCCCTATCGGCGCGTACATCGGCTCCTGTGGCCAGACAGTGGCCCGCCCCTGAGGCGACCTTCACCCCTACGGCCGCTGGCCAGAGGCTTATGGAGGAGAGCCGCCCGGTTTTGACCGAGGATATGCGGGCGATTGTCCAGGAAGCTATTCGCCAGTGCATTGCAGAGGGCCTTCAACAGTCATGGCATGGCCGTCATGGCGACAAGGCTGGCCGCTATGGTCATGGTCACTATACTGAATCGCCTTACAACCAGGAGGACTACGAGCAGGGGTCAGACCAGTCCTCAGGAGATGAGGGATCTCCGGTATCCGAAGCGGCAGGGGACTCAGAACTTGAGCTTTCTGAGGATGAGAGCCGGCCTGTAGAGCAATCATCGGTTACGGGACTTTTTCCCTTTCAGTTGTTTCATTCGCTACTACACAAGGCGAAGATTGCGGCTGGTTTAGCTCCGCCATCATCTGAGCCTGAGCAATCGTCATCCCAGGATCTTACCGATCCCTTGTTCCTAGAACGTCCCTCTGAGGAAGAGGTGGTACCATCTCCCAAGCTCTTTGTTGATATCATTACCCACCAGTGGTCGGCTCCGGGCATGGGGCCCAATCCATCGACCTCGGAGAGGCGGCTGTACAACGTGGCCCCTGACTTGGCTAAGTCGCTTCAGGTCCCTTCTGTCGATTTCCCGGTGCTGGCTCTGCATACAACTTCTGCCATGCCTGGTGACCCAGCTGAGGCCTTACGCCCGGAAGACCGTAGGTCAGAGCAGTCCTTGCAGCGGTCTCATCAGGCCGCGGCGTGGGCTGTTCGCGCATCTACCACGGCGTCTTTTTTCTCTCGTGCATCCTTAATTTGGCTACGTCAATTACTGGAGACTACTCCTCCCTCTGAGGTGCGCCTGAGGCAGGACATCAACAAACTGATTGCAGCGGCTCAACTGACCGCAGATGCCACACTAAACACGGCCCGGTTCGCATCTAAGTCCATTGGAGCGTCAGTCGCGGCACGACGAATGCTGTGGCTTAAGTCCTGGCAGGCAGACGCGCGCCACAAATGGAGGTTGGCAACTGCTGCTTTCGCCGGGGACCGTTTGTTTGGCGACTGCCTTGAACCGCTGTTGACGGAAACTAAAGACCGTCGGAAGATTCTCTCGTCAATCTCCAGGCGTGGGGACTCCAGGCTGTCTCCGTACTTCCGTCACTCATCTTTCCGGTCTTCGGATATGGGGGCCTTTTCCCAGAGGGCTTATGGTGGTCCTAGTCAACGCCAGAGGCCTCATCCGGACAGAGCGGACAGGGGTCGTTCCTTTAAGGGTAAATGGCCCTTTCGAGGGGGAGGAAGTCGTTCGTTCCGATGTCCCCAGTGAGTGTATTCCCGAGCACCCCATCGGAGGCCGGCTGGCCTATTTTGCGGACCGATGGGGGGAGTCCACTTCGGACGCTTGGGTGAGACAGACCATAAGATCCGGTCTGTCCCTAGAATTCCACTCCATTCCCCCTAGATTTTGTCTCCGGTGTCCGGTTTCTCGGGTACCGGCCAAGAGGATCCTCATGGAGACAGCTATTCAGCATTTGCTGGATATCCATGCCATCGAGGGCGTCCCTGAGGATCAACGCGGACAAGGATTGTACTCGATCTTGTTCCTTGTTCCCAAGTCTTCGGGGGGATGGAGACCGGTTCTGGATTTGAAACGGCTTAACCGTTATATCATCTATAGACGGTTTAAAATGCACTCACTGTCCACCATCTTGGAGGGCGTTAGGAAGGGCGACTTCCTCACTTCGATTGACCTCACAGAGGCTTACTTACATGTGCCGATTGATCCACTCCATCGGCAATACTTGAGATTCCAATTTAACGGGTCTCATTTCCAATATAGAGCCATGCCATTCGGCCTGTCATCGGCCCCTAGGGTATTCACAAAATTGCTGGTGGCCCTTGCGGCCTCTCTAAGGGCTCTGCCCGTGCGTGTCCAGTGCTATTTGGACGATATATTAATTCAATCTTCGTCCTATTCTCAGGCCCAGAGGGACTTGGAGACCACCATCCAGGCACTGGAACACCACGGGTTCTCCATTAATCAGGAGAAAAGCCATTTGACACCTTCCACTAGAATACTCCATTTGGGGGCCCTTATCGATTCAGTCCAGGGTATGGTCTACCTGTCCCCAGACCGACTCGAGGCAGTTTTCCCGCCCAGGACAATCTGCACTTTTGCCTCAGCCTATGCAGGTCAGGCAGCAGCATTGGTCGCCAGAGGTCGCTAGTGAGTCATAGCTGTCAGGGTTCCGAATAGCATCTGAAATTAAATCAGAGTCCGAGGCAAAGCATTCCTCAAAGTTCCAATTTATTAACAGAGCCATGTCAGCACGGCTGGGAGAAAACCCGAATCTGAAGTCTCAGGGGTTTCTCCACCCAGTTGAAAGTTCAAGCCTTTGTCCCCACACCCCCAAGTTCATCACATGAACCAATCTTCATCTGGCAACTTGGTAGAAACTCCCACCTCCTTCCGTGCAGGTGCAGGACAAAGGATGACCTTGACAATCTAGAAGGAATTTGTTATGGCTACATGCAGACATCCCTCATGCAACTGCCCCTCCCAAATTCCCATAGCAAAGAATACATTTTAAAATAGCATAAAGTGTGGCAGGCCAAAGATCCAAAGAAAATGGCTTCGGCCTGACAGGCGGCCTCCCCTCAAGAAAAAAACGTGTCCTACAAGAGAAGAGAGAAAAATAACATAGGGGGTTAGTATAGCATCCTTCTCTCACAGGCTGCTTTCAGGAGAATTTTCTCCCTCTGCCCTGCCTAGAAACTGCTGGTCTGCAATCAGCACCTTCATCGAGAGGCTCAGCTCCTGCAACCTTCACCCCTACAGCAACGGGGCTCCGCTCAGGGAAGGCTTAGGGCCCGAGCTATCCCAGTGCATTCAAAATCTCATTTCTGAGGCCATATCAAGAGGGATAGCGGCAGGTTTGCAACAGAGAGACCTCTCCCTCTCTCTATCTCCCAACCTGCATGCACAGATCCCAGCTCATATCCCATCAATGCTGGGACCCCTCTCCCCTGAGGCATCTCTGCCCAGCGCAGATTCAATGATGGAGGAGGAAGATCAAGGGGACCAAGAGTTCTCAGATGACAAAGGGATGTTACCTGACAAGCCAGCCTTCACAGGCCTTTTTCGCCAGTCCTTATTTAAGTCTTTACTCCATAAGGCCAAATCAACGACCAATATGGGTGTAACCGATTCCTCTGCAGACAACACTCAGGGTCTTCCAGATCCACATGAAGGCCTATTCACAGAACCAACATCTGAACAAGATGTAATCCCTTCTCCCAAGCTATTTGTTGATGTAATTCAACAACAGTGGAACAACAGCGGGCACGACAAGAGACTTTACTGTACAGGCCCAGATCTCAAGCTCCTCCACCTTCCATCGGTGGATGTTCCAGTAGCTACTATAACTTCTTCCACCATCCTCCCCACGGACATAGTAGAAGGGTTAAGGGCAGAGGACAGGAAAACTGAGATGTCCTTCCGCAAGACGCACCAGGCAGCCGCCTGGGCTATTGGAGCTGCGACATTGCCCTCATTTTTCAACCGTGCCTCATTGCTCTGGTTCTGCCAGATGCAAGCAAGGCTGCCCCCTGATGATACCAGGCTGCACCAAGATTTAAACAAATTGGTGGTGGCCACAGAATTTTCTGCCAACGCAACCCTTGACGCGGCAAAATTTGCATCCAGGGCTCTGGCTTCCACAGTTACTTCCCGCCACCTCCTGTGGCTATGCCACTGGCAGGCTGATATGAAATCAAAGGCAGCCATTTAGTTCACCTGAGGCCAGTTCCAACGTACCTCAGTTTCAGCGGTCTTACCCCCAGGGTTTTGACCGTCCTTCCGACAGACAGGCCTTTCGGGCTAGAAGCAGGCGGCAACCTCCGGCCAAAAGACCATTTCGTGGAACCAGCAATAGGTCCTTCCGTCGAGGAAAGTGACTCCCAAGCCACCCCCATTGGCGGTCGGCTGCAAAATTTTGCAGGGCAGTGGGATCTGACCACCACCGATGCTTGGGTCCTACAGACGGTGAGGCTAGGCCTCATGCTGGAATTCCTCTCCAGCCCCCCCAACCGGTTCATCCATTGTCCAGTCCCCAAAAATACCATAAAGAAAAGCCTGATGGAAGCCGAGATCCAACATTTGTTGGATATCCATGCCATCGAGCCAGTTCCCACAGGTCAGGAGGGACTGGGGTTTTATTCAATCCTCTTCCTGGTATCAAAGAGTTCGGGGGGCTGGAGAGGAATTTTGGACCTCAAGAAGCTCAACACTCACGTAGTATACAGACGCTTCAAGATGCAGTCCCTAACTTCCATCTTGGGCTGCATCCGAGAGGGCGATCTGTTCTGCCCCAGCTGCCGACCCAAAAGAACACAGCACACACAGTGTCCGTACAAACCTTGGTTTACTAAATAAGTACTACTAATGAGCTTTCTTAGTAGTCGTTCAAACACAAATACAGTTTAAATCAGTCTTTTCTGAACCACGGCTGTTAATTCAACTTCATTAACAGCTGGCAAGAGTCCAAGGAAAAATAACTCAATTCTGAGGGAACAGTCTTTCAGATAACAGTAATCTTACTATGGTTGGCAAAATGCCCAGAAAGATGACGAGAGAGAGAGAGAGAGAGAGAGAGAGAGAGAGAGAGAGAGAGACGATCAGACTTTTCTGGAATCCAGACACGAAGGAATATGAACCACATTGTTTCCTGCAATTTGGCTCAGTCATCGTCATCCCTTAAATAGACTAAGGGAGTGGCCAATTAGTCCCAAGCCTTACTCCTGAGAAGACCTCCTCCTGAGGAGCCATTCCTGCCTTTTGGCAGCTCTGCGCGCCCGTGCATTGAGAAGAGGCTCCTCCTCTTCTTCCTCTTCACTTATGGGAGCTTATGGAAGTTCTGAAGGCCCTGGCTGAATCCCTACCTCTGGCACCGAGTCCTCTGCAGCCTCCTCACTGTCCGACTCGGGTACCAGCTGCACAGGTCGCTGGCGAATAACCACACCAGCCTCCTCGCTGTCGGAATCAGCTACCAGCTGCACAGGCCGCTGGCGGGCCACAACACGATCTATTAACATCAATAGATCTCAAGGAGGCTTACCTCCATGTTCCCATCCGCTCCTCCCATCGAAGGTTCCTGCGGTTCTCATCTCCTATCCCCCTTCTCTCCCTCAGGATGGCCCCATTGATCCTCTCCTCTCCCCTTCTCTCCCTCAGGCTTGCCCCACAGAAGCCTCTCCTCTCCTATCCCCCTTCTCTCCCTCAGGCTGGCCCCATTGATCTTCTCCTATCCCCTTCTCTCCCTCAGGCTTGCCCCATAGAGGCCTCCTATCTTATCCCCTTCTCTCCCTCAGGCTGGCCCAATTGATCCTCTCCAAACTCCCAGCCCAGAGGCCGGATGAGTCATGTGCTGGCCACGCCCAAGTGATAGTTGGAACAGAGTTCTTTTCAGGTGGGGAGGGGGGAGTAGAACGTCTAAATCCTTAGCATCAGAGCGTGTTAATAATAATATAAGAAATACTAAAGCTCTGATGGTAGTTTAGAAAAATCCTTTCTAAGCAAGCACCTAGAAGCCAAGAGGAACATACGTGCCAAATTTCAAGTTTGTAGGCTTTACGGTTCTGGAGATTTCGTGATGCGTGTTTTTTGCTTTTATATATATAGATTGTATCTTGCATTGTTTTATGCACACCTCTGGAATAATTTCATTTATTTGCATTGTGCTTCAGTAGGTGGCAGCAAGTAGCTGACTTCAGTCCCACCAGCTAAAACGAGGTAGGCCTTATTAATACTTAGATGGAAAACTAGGAAGAGGTGCAAATTTTCTTGGAGGAAATTACACAATTTCTATTCCACCATACTCTGATGTATATCGTTTTGCATTTCAACCAGAAGGAATGATTGGGTATTTGCCAAGCTCCTGTGGGAGAATCTCCCAGACAACTTACGGTAGTGTTTTAGCTACAGTATATTACCAATTTTAATTATCTCCTTTAAAATATGTAGTTATGATTCTTAAGATGTAATCAATGCTTAAGATGCAATCACTGAAAATGAAAAATACGTTACTGAAGTAAATGCTTAAGTACTTGAAAATTAACTATGTGCTATTATCAATAATGGTCTTTTTCTTAAAATAAGCAGCATTTAAATGTAGACTCTAAGCATTAAGGTTGAATTTTATTCTCACATATTGCACTTCTTCCATTTGGTTTCTCTCTGACCTCAATCTACTAGTCACTTGAATGCATTCAGAGTCAATTTCTTTTGCAGGTTTATTTATTAAATTTATATGTCGCCCAATTCTGTGTGACTTATATATCATAAAAAGATAACCAAAAAAAGTAATTAAAATGTTTAAACTATGTAAATTAAAAAATATAAAACTATGAAATTTAAAACTATGAAAAAAAAAATCCAGAACCAGGAGATGGACAGCACAGAGATGAAGTCGTCTTACCTTGTCAACCACCTTTAGTGGTTAGCACTCCCCTCGGGGCCCCAATCTATGGGGCAAAGCCAAGCTTTACTACCCTTCCAGAAGGCCAAAAGGGTGGGCACAGATCCCACCCTTGTGGTAGTGTGTTCCACAGAGTTGGGGCCACAGGTTGATGGACTCTAATCCATCCAAGATAATCTCATAGTGAATATGTGAGTTTTTAGGTGTTACAAGATTCTTTCGGTTTTAGTTCTTTGCTATAAAAATGTAGTATGGCTACCTCTTTGCACAGTATATTACAATCAATTTGCAAATCTGTTTATAATCTGAAATATGGTTGGTACTTCTGTCATACCAGAAAAGTAATGTAAAAATGCCCAAGGAAAAAAGATTAGAGTACCATATTAGAAACCTATTTGCCAAGATTTACAACTTTACAAATATCTGACTTCTGAGTGTAATGCAGTTACTATTAGAAGTGTAGTTCTCTTCTTCCTCAGCTTTGCCCTTTGTTGCATTTGTTCAGTGAGTATAAAGAAAAACTGTCTTCTTCTTGTCAATATTTTTTAAAGTTCTGTCTTTTCCAATAATATAATATAGAAACAAATATGCTGAGTAACAAAAATGATAATCGTGTGCTAACCAAGAAAATAATTGTGTCATTGTAGAAATTGTGTTTGCAATTGTTCTAATTTCAGAATGTAGTTGGAATTTTTAGAATGAAATGATTCTCCTGAAGGTACCCAAACAGGACAGGATTTAAGGACCAAAAGCTGTTTCTTCTCTTCAGGGCAGGTTACAGCATATAGCCTTTGAGATGGTATGATGCATCTGTGCTCTGCTTTAGAATAGAATAATGAATAGAATAGAATTTTTATTGGCCAAGTGTGATTGGACACACAAGGAATTTGTCTTGGTGCATATGCTCTCAGTGTACATAAAAGAAAAGTTCGTCAAGAATCACAAGGTACAACACTTAATGATATCCGGGTACAAATAAGCAATCAAACCATAGTAGGAACCAGTCAATATAAATTGTAAGGCTACAAGCAACAAAGTTACAGTCATACAGTCATTTGTGGGAGGAGATGGGTGATGGGAACGATGAGAAGATTAATAGTAGTGCAGACTTAGTAAATAGTTTGACAGTGTTGAGGGAATTATTTGTTTAGCAGAGTGATGGCGTTCTGGAAAAATGGAAAAATTGCTGAATAAATTTTGAGGGAAGAGGAATTGCAAGAAAATAAGTGAAGTATAAAATCAGAGGCTTGTATTATTTATGAAGAATACTGAAATAAACTTACAGAATGTCATAAAAAAGATTACTAGAGGGTGGTTCATTGAATTCCATCATGTTATAAAATATGTAGATCTTAGACAGAATGCCTACAATGTTGAGGTCTCCTGGTTTGTATTCCTTGTGAAGAAAAGGCAGAGGCTCACTGATGCTGCATTTAGAATTGGGAATCTTACATGCAACCTGACCCAAAATCATCAGACACATGGCTTCCAGCACCATCACCCTGAATGTAGCAGTTCCTTTTTGAGATTCATCCCTCACAATCTTGGCCAGCGTGCTACTATTTGTTAGTGACAAATATTCAAGTTCATAAACAGTCAGGTTTCTGAACTTGAATATTTGTCACTAACAACTAGTAAATAGTTCAGAAGTCCGACTATAAATAAATAAGAGCCGCGGTGCAGCAGTGGCTAGAATGCAGTACTGCAGGCAACTTCTGCTGACTGCCGGCTGCCTGCAATTTGGCCGTTCGAATCTCACCAGGCTTAAGGTTGACTTAGCCTTCCATCCTTCCGAGGTGGGTAAAATGAGGACCCAGATTGTTGGGGGCAATATGCTGACTCTGTGAACCGCTTAGAGAGGGCTGTAAAGCACTGTAAAGCGGTATATAAGTCTAAGTGCTAAGTGCTATTGCTATTCAGTTCCAGGTTGTTCCGGTCGCACCACAAGGTTAGTTGTTCAACCTCCCGTCTGTATGCGGATTCATCATTGTCTCGAATGAGACCGATCACTGTTGTGTCATCTGCGAGACTGAGACACTGTTAAAATAATATGAAAGGGTTTGATTTAATTAATTAGGGCCCACTTCTATAAAGAAACATGGATTTACAGCTTGCTAAGTGTATGAAATGTCCTGACTCAGCTCTCCCTTTGAAATAATGTCTGACATGGATTCCTCATTTTGATTATTTTAGATCTGTACAGTGAACTTAGGGTAGAAGGAAAGGCTGTTCTGAATTCTGACTGCAAAGCAAGTGGCTTCATTTGGTTTTTGAATTTTTGCAAAATATTAACATAGTACATAATAATGATACAGTAGAAAAGGCTTCCCCTAAAATAATTAATACCAAAGACTGAATGTTAAACTGATTTTAATCCAAAGTGATTTTCCTCTGCTTGTCAACAAAGGTCGAAAGAAATTGTACTTAACACTTCTGTATTTTAGTGTTAGTGTTATTTTTGGTGCATTTTCATGGCACCAGCAGAAAACCTTTCAAGAACTTTATGTTCAGGGGGGGAAATTATCAGTAGGGTTCTTGAAATTGAACAGGAACATAATTTTTATGGCAACTGCTTTGTTCTAAAAATGCCTTTTTTACTTCTAATGTCCTTAAATAATATGACCTGAAAATTGAAATTAATTAGCAATTTAGTGTGCTTTTTCATATTGTCGGTTTACAAACTCCTGGTTTCAAAATTATGATCTTCAAGATAGTGGGAAAGGGGATTGTATGTATTTAAATTATTGTTCTCCTCTTCTGGCCAACCCAACACTTGTTAACATGGTATTGTCTGAAAGCCTGCTAAGTTGCTATAACTTAAAGTCTTTTCTCCACTACCACCTAACCATAATATGGATATTCCTATCATCCTACTGTTCTGCTGTAGCCTCATGACATTGATATTATCTTCTGCTGGATCATAGTTGAGACAGCTTTAAATTATCCTTAATTCCAGTTTTAAAGTATTATGTTCTTTTTAAGATCGCATCCGGTGACCATTTACCACAGGCCCTAAAAGAGCCAAAATAGACACCAACATCCTCAGCTAGCCTAAGCAGGATACAGACATAGGGTAGGAATTAGCACAGAGGCAGCATATTTTATGGTGGTTTAATTTTCTGCAATCGCAAAGATTGAGAACACTTTTAAGTGAGCCATGGGGATAGATCCTATAATTAAATTGTAACAGGTTTACAAAAATAGTTACATAAAGCACTCTTCTAATTTTCAAAACATTCTGCTGCAATAGCTAAAGATTTGATAATTATGCAAATTTATAGTAAGAAATGAAGATAGCAACATGAAAGAATTACAATGGAGGCATCAGAGGTTTTGTGCTTTTTTTTAAAAAAAGAAATGGCTATTTTATTAATTGAAACATCTTGTGTTACCTTTGCCATTTCCTAGAATGTCATGCATACGAATTACTACATTGAATTCCAATTTTGAATATTGAAAACCAATTTAGGCAGCTATATATAGCACTTTAAAAAGTATGGAACAAATGAATGATTTTAGTGCCAGTTAATCAAGAATGATATTTTAAATGACATAAGAATTTTGACATTGTCTAATATCTATGAATTTCAAACTTTGGATGAATTCATTAGAACTGTTTCTATTTTATAATAGATTTGTTTTGTAATAATCGACTGAAATACTTGGTGTGGCAAGAATATTTTCTCATACTCTCAACGTCAGTAAAACTTTAGATTATATAATAAAATGCTACTGCTAGTTATCCTGCTTATATGTAACATCGGCTCAATAAACTTTTTAGCATGAATGTCCTCACTGTTATCTGTAGTGCTATCATTCTAGAGTAAATTGTAGCAGTATATAACCAGCATAACTGAAGCTTGCAAGCAGAAAAGGAAAAACAAAGAAAACACTGTTGTACTCTCTTTTTCATTAAGAGGCAGTAATAACAGTAGAAAGTGAAACTGTAGAATAAACCCAGTATGATATGATAGGCTCTGCTTATACTTATGGCCGTTATATTTTTATTTTATATGCATTTATTTACAGAGACAACACTGATATAAATTTTTCAAGTTATTGCTTTTTCTCATGTTGAAAAGATACTTTGTGTCTTGACTAAATTATTAATGTCTATGCATGCATATTACCAGAAGTGACAAGTCTGAGTAATCCTTATTAATGTACTTATTTGTAGTAGAAACCACTGGATTGCGTAGCTCCTAGTATAAAGTGTTTTCTAATGGACATGGGTTTACTCTTATCATATTAATAAATTATAGACCTAACAATCCTGCATCTGAGGTCTCCTTATGTCTTAAGAGTTTTTGAAATCCACAAAAGATGGGAGTAGTTTCATAGTGCTATCAAAAGGCAGACTTATGCAATACATTATCAAATCTAGTACAAAATATAAAATACAGTTTCGGTTGTATATGTGGTAGTTGATCATAAAAAAGCAAAAATGTCATTTTCATGCATGCTATTTCATTGTTATTTGGTAAAATGTCTGTTGGTGACTTCTAATTTTAACAACATGCTGACTTGCTTAATGGCATTTGCCATGTTAAAATAGAATTTTCTATTCTATTCTATTTCTATTCACATCACTTTTTTATCTCTCTCAAAACCCCCCACAAAACTTGATTAAAAAAAAAAAGGAATTATTGATATCTATATGGTACTATTCAACCAGAATAAAACAACATATTGTATTGTGTATTACATTACACGGTATTATAATATAATGAAGAGCTGTTACATTATATGGGCTATAAAATTTGGAATCTCCCAAATGCTTGTAGTAAAATAAGAACAAAAATGCTGGAAAATGCAGTCAGCTTTTCCCTTAGCAAACAGATACTTTCGTTACATACCATTTTCCTCATGTCTATGAATACAATCTCTGTATTGGCATTGTGCATAGTGTCACTATGCACCATCTAT
This sequence comes from Thermophis baileyi, assembly GCA_003457575.1. NCBI lineage: Eukaryota > Metazoa > Chordata > Lepidosauria > Squamata > Dipsadidae > Thermophis > Thermophis baileyi. Next base: position 2,272,777 of record QLTV01003390.1, read on the forward strand.
TTGCATAGATATCTGAACAGGTGTGTGCTCTGTGGAGACAGATGAGGAATTAACGTTGTTTTTCACAGTTAGGGAATCCATTTGCCTGATTTATGAATTGCCCTTCAGAAATTAAGGAATAACTTCAGTTCAGAAGACTATCCAAATTATATATTTTTAATTTTTATAATTAATATGTTCATACCATGGTACGTGAGTTGATGTACTGTTTTAGTAGTTCCACTTTGATCTCTAACTTTCTGTCTGTGTTATAAAAGGAAAGAAGGCAATGTGAAAATAATAGGGCACAGGTTGCCATATTCCTGAAGAACTTTGATGCTTGTGGAAATGGTAAATTGAGATATAGTGATGGATTTAAAAGATAAATGGAGAAGAGATGGAATATGTGGTTAATTTGTTCTTAGCTAGGGAGAAAATAAGGACTTGGACAACTTATAATTAAAAATAAAAATAAAATACAGACCATACCAAAAGCAGATACAGACTTCCATATTATATCAAACTCTGCTGTAATGTTTGCAAGAAATGTGTCTGCAGTTTGACCTCATCCTGTCAGTTGCAGTAGCCAAAACATGCCAAATGAAATATTTAGGTCCTGATAGCTTTGAAGAATAAAGCTTTAATTTTGCTGTGTTTTACTAACTGCTGAAAACATGTCCTTTGCATTTGTTTGCCAAAATTAATTGCCTAAAATAATTTTTAAATGTGGTTTTATTATAGTGCATGTTAATATCGTGATGTAAGAAAGAATATATCTCAGTGTTAGGCAGTCCAATGCTGTTGTCTGTGCCCATTTCATTATTTACATTTCTGTGTTACCCAGAAACATCCATAGATGAATTCATGTGTTCATGGTAAAGTTGAAAAGACCAAATTATTTTTAACTATTATGAAAGATATGCAAAGCTTTCCAAGGAAAGGTTGTGCACAAAAAGAAGCATTTCGTTGGTTGGTTTAGAGCTTGAAATAAACTGCTGCGAGCCCCAAATTGCATCCAGCTGTTTCAATTTAGCTGCAGTTCAGTGAAACAAAATTTGAAAGTTTAATGTTTACTGTTCTCATCAAAACAGTTCTAGGTGTTTTGGTGATGGAAACTATGAGGTTCAGAACAGGCCACCTGCATTGGAAAACATCCAGATAGCCACTAGACAGCAGCAAAGAAATCTAGAAAAATCTAAATTCTTTTCAGCTATCATGTAAAAGAATTTTTGCTGTCCGTATGTAGAAGTCTTAGCCCTAGCATTCCTTGAATTCAGTGTAACAATCATTTCCCTTGGAGATACAGGTATTTTCATTAAAAGGAACATAAGGAAAAAGATTAGTAGATGGCTTTATGTTTTAGGTCTTTTAGAGAACCTTTTCAATTTCCTTCTGGGAAGGCACCCTGGCAAAAAATAATACATTAATTCTAACCATTACTTCAAAATGTTCTAGCACAGAAGAACTGCTGTTCTAATTGTTTTGTACACTCCTGTCCAACTGCACTTCATCAATTATCCCTTCAAAGTGTTGAATCAGCTTTCACTGTTAACTTTGAAAACTTTTCCAGATTACAGTATTTCCACAAGCACATGCACAAGTAACTACTTATTAAACTTTTCCATGTCCATGTAAACTTAGGCACGGACAATGTGGGAGAGTCTTCAAAGCAGCTATGCCAAGCATCCCAGATGACTCAGATGCCTATAATATTGAGGAGGAAGTCTCTTGAAACAGTCCTTCAGATGTTTTCCACAACCACAGCTATTTACTGTGTTTCTGAATAGACTTTGATACGAAATATGATGTACTGATTTTATACAAAATGTTTTGGATTGTACTCTTGTTTAGAAGCATTAAGTAGCATTTTTAGGACTCCCTCTTATTTTTCTCCACAGTAACAACCCTGTGTGATATGGTGAATAGATAGGTCTGTCAGCTGCTTTGACACTTTTAGTATCTTGCCCAACTACTCTTATTATTGAGCTTGGTCCACCATGATAGAAACAATCCTCACATCTTTCCCATGATGGATATTTACAATTATAGTCACTGGCAAATGTGTTGTGTGTAGAAATTGCATTGCTGTCCTCTTTCTTTCTCCAGAAGTCCTGTAAGTGTTCTGCCCAGTCAAGCTAGCAATATGCATTATGCACGCACACAAGGAACCTCAGCTTCTAAGCCTTCCTCTCAAATATCCCATTGCCTCTGGTGTTATCACCCACATGTGTCCTTCTCTAAATTCTGACTGGCCTTTGGGTATACAAAGACTCCATGGCAGGCAGCTGGCAAACATAGCACATGCACATTTCTCTTTTTCCTCTCGCTCTTAATTTAGCTATGCAGTTTTCACCCCTATCCTGTTGCACTTGTTCTGTTACTTAGTCCTTCGCCTAAGTGCATACCCTGCACTTTCTCACGGTTGTGCATTGGAGTTAAATATTTTCCTTCTCATACATGTTGTGCTAGTACTACAACTTGTACTGCACCCTGCCTAATCTAGAAAGCTCCGTAAACTTGGGTGTGCAGCAGCTGACTGCCACAGAAGGCTGAAGACTCAAGGCGTGCTTTAGCACTGCTCTGCCTCTTCCCCAGACTACACTCATTCAGGCAGGAAGTCTGAAGCAAGACTGTATTTGCAATCCTGAGTATGACTCCTTGTATAAAAGGAAAATCCTGGCTAGGTTAGACTGTTGAACTAACTTTAAAATTAATGCCAGTACAACTTCCCTACATATCACACATCTGAATAAAAGGAATTTGAAGATTCTCTAACCAATTCATGCATTTCCCTCTTCAGGCAGATGGCTGAGATATATTCTCCAACAGCAGGAATACTTTGCAGAACCAGACATTAGATTTTCCTGGGATTATGTTTTCAAAGATAATCATGAAGAATTATTGTTTATCTGATTTGGTTTTTTTTTATTGTATTTTGCAATTCTGAACAAGCATTGAGGCCCTAGCAAATTAATTTCTAGCTGGTACTTTCAGTAACTGGAGTTAGGAACATCCTGCATTCAAAATAAATTACCCAGCCCTTGCTCAGATTGACTCCATGTGAAGGGAGGGTAGAGTTGGAGATAGTAACTAGATGGAAAGGAGTCACTTTCTCCTTACTTGCAAGTGATCCTAGTTTGGTGAACTATACATGCGATATTTGTAACAATGTTGTATAAATATTATTATATATAAATATTTTGTAAATCAACCTTTCTTGTATGTTTTTTAGATTGTTACAATTCCGAACCTCACAATTCTTCCTTTTATTGTAGGATAATCAACCATGACTACAGAATCTGGTTCAGACTCTGAATCCAAAGATCAGGATCAAGAACAGAAAGAAACAGCTGGTGAACAAGAAAAAGCAACCCAAGAACAGCAGTCACAGCAAGCGAAGGAAGAGCACCAGAATGCATTAGAACAGTTTTCCAGTGTTGCAGGCCATAGCACTCCTGTAAAAAAGAAACAGGCAAGTTATTTAGGGAATCGCCTTTCCTCAGTATGGCACTAACCTAATGTGTTAGAGATTAGGATTATTATAGTGACAAGTTTTATAAATAATAAATATTACAGCATGCATCATTTTGAGCTGGAGTAGCCTTCCATGAGAATTTTATAGAAATGATAGTCGAGCTCATTTGGAGAATATTTTGCAGGGAGAGGTAGCACATTGTCACTCACAGAAATCAAAATGGATTCTAGAAAGTATAACAAAACAAAGGCTCAGTGTGTGTTTTTTTTCTTTTAAGGCTATTTTTATTAAAATTATATAATTACAATGAAGCGTTTTTGTAGAAATGAGGCAAATTATGTTAGAAGTTTTTAAATTTATTTCAGACACATATTTTGGGGGTAATGAGTCCAGTTGTCTGCCCTCCAAAATTGATCTTTTTCGGTCCATTGCTGTTATGAAGAGGAGAGGATCTCCCAATATGTAACATAATTTAGATTTGTTTGTTAGATTTTACTTGTATCTTTTGTTCCATTTTACTGGAGCGACTAAAGTAAAGTATTTTCTGAAATTAGTATGAATTTATTTTTCATGATTAACATGTCACACAAATGCCAATGAGACTAAAGTTAGGTCTTAGTTCCTCAGTCATGGAAGTTTACTCAGTGACTAGTGTTAGTATCAGTAACTGTCAGCAAAAAACCATTTCACAAGAAGATGTGCTGTATATACTGCATTGAGCTTCTGAATAAAGGACAGGATATAAATCTAAATTCAAAGGATTGCCTATAAATGTTTTTTACTAAAGACTAAAGGATGTGCAATGAACTTAACCTCTACATGAGCTGAAATAAATATATTGGCATGTCCAATTGTTTCATTCTACTTGGAGAGCTGTAAATTCACACAACTCCTGGGTTCCCAGGAGAGCCTATGCAGAGTTTCAGGAATGAGGAAAGTAAAGGTCTTTTTGCTTGAAGGGGACATCATTCATACTACATTCCACATTGAATGTAGGCCAGCATATACACTGTGTTTGTATGTGTGTGTGTATGCATGCACAGACAGTAGTAATGCTAATTGCTGAACACATACATTCTCCAGTGCGCTGCTTGGAGAATCCAAGCGTGGGTTGACTTCCGTCTATATGTCTAGAGACTGAGTTGCTAAGGTTTCTTGGCCACGCCTCCTCTGCTCGGCTGAGCCTCCAGTTTTTTGACTCAGTCGAGCCGAGAGAGACGTAGAAATATTTACTCCAAAAAACTCAGATCTCAGCAACCTTTTACGCTTGGATTCTTCAACCAGGAAGCTTTCAAACAGATATCAGAGGAGCAGGCTGGTTTTAAACCGATTTAGCCCAGCAAGTTGCGGGTGAGTGTGTTGGTCTCCCCCGGCTCGTCCTGCATGACCGCCACCACCCAGGGATCCTCAAGAGGAGGCAGCGAAACTGGGGCCAACCAGTTTATTCGGGGATCCTCCATGAGTTACGGGTGCCTGCTTCCTCCACCTGACACGCCGCCGGTGAGTGCGCTGGTTCCCCCGGCACGCCGGCATAACCGCCACCACCCACGCAGCCACTAAATCGCAGGGCGGCTCCAGAGTCACTGTCCGGCTCGTCTGGCCAAACTCCGAGGACTTGGGAGGCTAAATTACCGCACGGCACCTTGAGAGTTGGATTTCTCACTCTCGCGCCATTTTGAATCACCAAAAAAGGCGCGACAGGGACATCGGTGCGGCGGCATTCCTGATCTTCGCATTTCGAGTCCCCTACTTCTGCGAACATACTGGCCCCTCACCTGAACTCCCAGAGGTGATTTCCAGCAACCCTTCAGCCTCCCAGAGCGACCAGCACCGGACAGATCAGTGGACTGGTCTGTATAACCGTGGGCAGTGTTAAAATGGCAGAGAGAGCCCTGTCCCCGACCAAGGAGCAGGCAGATCCTCCCAGGGCCCATAGAACAGAAGGCTATAGCCCCAGGCACACCAAGGCAGGTGCCAAGGGTTCCAGACCCAAAGGCTCTTCCAAGCAGCACCTATCTAAAAGGGCTAAGACTGCTGTGGATAAGGACGCAGAGAGGCGCCACAAAGCCTTAGAAAAACAATTTTCCAAAGTGCAGCAGCAAGCTCAGGAGGCCAGGCCTCCATCTGCCTCTATTGCAGAAGCAGTTTTTTCCAGCTCTTTGCAACCTGATTTATCACCTCAGCTTAGTGAGGCTGAACAACAAGAGTGGTCACTAGAGGGCGCCGGTGAGCTTCAATCTGCTCCCACAGCTGGCTATAAAGAGGAATTTCTTCCACTTTCATGCTTCTCAACTGCTGACTTGGAATCAGTGCCTCTACTTACTAGGTGCTCAGTCCCTGAGGCAACATTTACTCCTACTGCAGCGGGGCTCCACTCGGAGGGCCAAGGGCCCGGGCTATCTCAGGATATCAGAAACCTCATTTCAGCGGCCATATCACAAGGGATAGCGGCAGGTCTGCAACAGAAGGGCCGTTTTCACCCCCGGCCTCCCAGCCTGCATTCACATATGCCTGCACATATGCCATCTCTGCAGGGACCTCCCTCTCCACATACTTCTCTGCGCAGCTCAGATTCCCTGATTGGAGAGGAGGATCAAGGTGACCAGGAATTTTCTGATGATGGGCTGATCCCAGATCGACCTGCCTTCACAGGTCTCTTTCATCCCTCTTTATTTAAATCTCTGCTTTACAAGGCAAAAACAACAACTAATATGGGAGTGACAGAACTCTCTACTGAACACTCCCAGGGCCTCTTAGACCTGCATGAAGGGTTATTTTCGGAGCCAACCGTAGAACAAGAGGGCATTCCCTCCCCAAAAGTGTTCCTAGACGTCATCCAGCGTCAATGGAACCAACCTGGTTCCCTCGCTGCCCCTAGCGGGAACAACAGGAGACTTTACTGTGCAGGACCGGATCTAGAGGAGCTCCTCCAACTATCGACGCTGGATGCTCCGGTGACAACCTTAATATCATTGGCCATCCTGCCCTCCGACATTGCAGAGGGGTTAAAGGCGGAGGATAAAAATGTGGAAATGGTCCTCCGCAAGACGCACCAGGCTGCTGCTCCCTTTAAGGGGGATAATTTATTTGGAGAGGCTTTGGACCCTATCCTTATAGAAAATAAGGACAAAAGGAAGGTCATGCCTTACATGCACAGGCGAGCGGACCGTAGGCCTTCTCCCTGTAACCAAAGACAGACATTTCAGTCAGCTGACTCCACCTCTACCGCCCCGCAGTTTCAACGGGGCTATTTCCAAGGACCCGACCGGTTTCCAGACAGGTCTACCTACCGTGATAGAAGAGGGTGCCAGCCCCCGGCCAAGCGGCCCTTTCAAGGATCCTCCAGTAGGCCATTCCGCCGAGAGAAATGACTATCTCACCAGCTCTCCCATTGGCAGCCGACTACAGCTTTTTGCGAGCCAATGGGAAGGGACCACAACAGATGTGTGGGTCCTACAAACAGTGCGACTGGGCCTCGCACTGGAATTCCTTTCCAACCCTCCGAACCGCTTCATCCATTGCCCCATTCCCAACAACATTGTGAAAAGAAGCCTGATGGAAACCAAGATCCAACATTTGTTGGATATCCATGCCATCGAACTGGTTCCCAAAGATCAGGAAGGACGGGGTTTTTACTCAATCCTCTTTTTAGTAAAGAAGAGTTCGGGGCGGGGGGGGGGCTGGAGAGGAATTCTAGATTTAAAAAAGCTCAACACTCATGTAGTGTACAGGCGCTTCAAGATGCAGTCCCTTCAATCCATTTTGGGCTGCATCAGGGAACCCGATCAGTTGACATCAATAGACCTCAAAGAGGCCTATCTCCATGTGCCCATTCATCCCTCCCACCAAAGGTTCCTGCGGTTTTCTTACGCAGGGCGCCACTTTCAATACCGGGCCTTGCCATTCGGCCTCTCATCGGCCCCCAGGACCTTCACGAAACTGTTGGCAGCGGTGGCAGCAAACATCAGAGCAATTCCCGTAAGATTACAATGCTATCTAAATGACATCTTGATCCAGTCGATCTCGCAATCGCAAGCAGAAAAGGACCTCCAGACCGTAATCCGGACTCTTCAGGAGCATGGATTCTCAATAAACATGGGAAAAAGCCACTTCGTCCCCACTACCCGCCTCCTCCATCTGGGCACAGTAATAGACTCAAAATCATGCGAAGTCTTCCTTTCTCCATAGTGGGTGGAGCTAACCTCCAAGAGTGGGATGACACCGTCCCTTCAGCCAATGAGGACTGAGTCTGTCAAATTGTATATCTTCGTCCTCTTGCCTCATTATCCCTCTTTGACTCAGTCCTCAGCCTGAAAGGACGTTCGTGTATCCTGCTCCCACTCTGTGAGGAATTTCCAACTTTCTTCAATTCGTGAGTCTCCCCAGCTGATTATCTCATCTGTCGCTGGGTCGAGGGCAGTCGTCACTACGGCTTCAGCTGTTGGTTTCGGCTTGAGCCGAGGGCCTTTTTGCCTCAGGGGGGTTTGATTCCCTCCGACCGTTGTGGCCTTGGAGAGCTTGTGAACTTCGCCTAATCGCTCCCATTCCGGCTCCTATTTTAAGCGGCCTGGCCTGTCAAATTTAGAAAGATCCGCTGCTACAGGAGCGTTCGCGCTCGAGTAGCCGACGGCCAGCTGAGCTTCGCGCTCTCCCGCTTGGGGGGAGGGCCGGCAAATTGCGGCCTGCCATTGTGGGCTATTTCACCCCCCCTTCTTCAGCAGTGGGTTTTATCCCCGAAACACCATTTCAGCCGCCTGCCGGCTGCCGCCGACCGCTGATCGAGCGAGGACGTGGACCCGGAGCTCCGGGAAGGCTGCGTTGAGGGCTTGTTCCCTCTTTCACATTGCAACATTCAGGCGGCTGCCTCCAGCCCTGCAGCAGTCCGATCGCCGCCCGCTTCTACCGCTGACTTCGTGGTAGCCGGCTTGCCGCGCCATTTTCAACGGCTCCTCTGGTGACAGTTCCGACGCTTCGGTTGGTGCGGGGCGGCCATTTTGGGAGTGTCTGAGCTGCGGCGGCCATTTTGAACACTTCGACATCAGCGGCAGCCATTTGCCTGGGCCTATTTAGGGGGCAGCCATCTTGAGAAGGTCTGCTCTGCTGGCAGCCATCTTGGTGACTCTTCCGATCCCGGCGGCCATATTGATAAGGTCCTCCATTGTGGTGGCCATGTTGGGGAGTTCCCCTTGCCGGAACGGCCAATTCTGAGCCTCACG
>QLTV01003390.1:2315007-2411616 GCA_003457575.1 Thermophis baileyi
GGCGGCGGAAGCGGGGGGCTTCGCCCCCCCGCCCGACGCCGCCATTTGGGTTCTTTTACCCTCTGCGCATGCGCAAAGCATTCTGCGCATGCGCAGAGGGTAGAACCACCCAAATGGCGGCGTCCGGGCTACCAGCTGTCCGGTGACCCGCAGGCACGGCCGAACTGGGACCTTTTCACCCCTGCAGTGACCAAGATGGCGGGCTAACGCGCGCGGCGACCCCTGTGAAATGGTCGTTTGACCCCCAAAGGGGTCGCGACCCACAGGTTGAGAACCGCTGAAATAGAGAATTGGAAGCAGCCTGAATCTGAGAGCAGGAATAGTCTACTACTAATATTAGGAGCAGTGGTAGACCTGGGAAGAGTGTGGAAAGTAACTGGGACTACTACCCATTGGGTCTGCTTGTGTGTGGGTTGCCTAGAGGCCAAGGAGGCTGGTGTGGGCCTTCTGGGGGTTTGGGAGCCCACTGAATTTGTATATAGCTAAAGGAACCTATGACACAAGGCTTTAATAATAGAACCTGACTTACTTTCAACATCTATATCCATCACTGCATGTACAGTTAAACTAGAGTGCAGCAAACAGGGAAAGTATTAAAATGTGATTAAAAGACCTGCTGATTGATGCTGTCAGAGCAGTACTTTCAGAATAAAATCCAGAGCTCATACAACAGCCTTAAACAAAACAAAGCTGACATGCTGTATTTTGTAATTGGTAAAACAATGTGTGTTGCCATTCAAACTACCCTTTCAAGACCATGCATAAGAATACATAAAACCATCTAGGCCAACGTCCAAAAACAGCCAGTGCTTCTAAAGTACAAGATACTAGGTTTTAAAAAGCCAGTTTCGGGCATTCCAGCAATGCTTACAAATAGCAATCTAACTTTTGTACAAAAGTTGACTTTTGCAATCTTGCTGGAATAAAATAGCTATTGTTTTTTAAAATGCAGTGAAGGAACTAAATCATCACTTAGTGACTATTCCATATTATAGACATTGTGACCAATTTGGCTCAATTTTTGTACTTTGCAGTACCTTGTGTATGCATGTGAATGAATAAATTAATGAGTCAGAGGAGAAATCTTTAAAAGCTCAGAATTTACTTCATATAGGCTAACATTATTTATGAAGTTCTGATTTTATACTATTGAGTGCTTTCAAGGTAGAAAAGAGCTCTTTATAAAATAATCACTGGATTCCAGCCATATCATTTGAAGCTTTTGGACTGCCTTCAAGGGACATTTCACATAGACTTTATTATGATAACCTTACTTGGAAGTCATAAGATCACAAATAACAAAGGCCAGACCAAGAAAAAAGTAGGAAACGGTTTGCAAATTGAAACTCTTAAAAAGCACTACATGAAATGTAAACGTTCAAACCACTTATGCTATACAAATCATTCTTACCCTATCAATAAGCAAGCCCAATAACATCCCCTCTTTTTCTTTACAAACTTCATTTATGCTGAAGGAGCACTCATAAAGGTGCTGATGGATGAGTTTTATATATATAGTTGTGTGTTTCACTGGATTATGGATGCAGATTTTGAAGCTCTACTGAATGCCTACTTATCCATGTGGTTATTTCCGTATTTATTTCATTATTTAACTATTACCTAATATCCACGCCTCCATCGTTTTATGGAAACTTCAGATGTTAATGGTTGCTGAATAAAACCCTCAGAAATATCATAGAAATGTCTCTGAGAATTTTAAAGAAGGAACAGGAGAAACAAGCATCAGTGTTGAAAGTAATAACACTATCTAGCTCAGTAAATAAATTATAGTGAGTGCAGAAGACAGAGAATCCCACTAATATTTTGTTTTATTTTAGGTGGTGCTTGGCATTTCTCGTTCAATGTTAAATTCTACCCTCCAGATCCTGCCCAACTTTCTGAAGATATTACAAGGTAGTTTATGCATTATCACTGAACAGAAGTTATTTCTAAAAAATCATGACCATAATTTGCTTAATAACAAATTGTTGCCATAAGGTCAGCTGATGTAAATCATTGAAGTATAAGGTTTCCTGCCTGAGCAGGTGGTGGGAATATATGACTTCGACAATTCTCTTATTGAGCTGATAAGTAATGGAAAAGCTGTCATACTTATTAGGATGTTGTTACTTCCTCTAACATTCACTCCTGGATGAGATTGAAATTTAGCCTCACTTCTAGGGGCTTATCTTAGAGCAGTGATGGCGAACCTTTTTTTCTTCGAGTGCCGAAAGCGCGCGCACGCTATTGTGCGAGCACGCGTGCCCACACCCATAATTTAATGGCCCTCCCGCGCATGTGCGCATGATCCCCCCTCCCATGTTTCCCAACTTCCGGTAGGCCCATTTTTCGCCCTCCAGAGGCTTTCTTGGAGCCTGGGGAGGGCAAAAATGGCCTCCCCTGACCCCCCCGGAGGCCGGAAACAGCCCGTTTCCCGACTTCCGGTGGGCCCGGTAGGCCTGTTTTCCGCCCTTCCCAGGCTCCAGAGGCTTCCCTGGAGCCTGGGGAGGGCAAAAACACCCCCCCCGCCCCCCTGGAGGCTGAAAATGCCCTCCCAGAGCCTCCACGCGAGCCGAAAATCAGCTGGCTGGCGTGCACATGCACGCTGGAGCTGAGCTAGGGCAACAGCTCGTGTGCCGGCAGATATGGCTCCGTGTGCCACCTGTAGCACGCGTGCCATAGGCTCGCCATCACGTTAGAGTCACTCAAATTTATCCTTATTGCAGAGTTCAGGAATCGTACAGCTCAGTTTTTGAGGCTTGATTACCTCTATAAAATTTTTAAAGTGTAGATTTCTCTTCTTCCTAATCCCATATATATTTAAAAAAAAAATACAATTCCCAGATTTCTTGGCAATGAGTGCTTCCAAGTGTAGTATATGTGGAAACCCAACTAGCTTGTTTTTAACCCTTTACATGGGGAATTATTGGAAGATACGTTAAAGAGCTTGTGGTAAGTTTCATTATTTTATTTATTTATATCCCACCTTCATTATTTTTATACATATCTCAAGGCAACAAACATATCTAATAGTCCAGCCTGAGTTGGGTTCAGAGAGATTAGCCAAGGTCACCAAACTGAGTTTCATGCGTAAGGCTGGACTAGAACTCACATTCTCCTTGCTTGTAGCCTGGTGCTTTAACCACTGGCTCTATCTCTCTTTCATTATCTACGGCACTTTACTGCAAAAATTCTCAAAAAGGTTCAATTGAATAAATTCAGAATAGATTTAATGTTGACATTAATAGATGAAATCGTTTGCAAGCAATTATTCATTTAGTTAATAATAACTAAAAAAAATAGAAATTGTCACTTGCTGTGCCTTGTATAACAAATAAAACTCTTGCTACAAACAGCATTTCAGCAATTGTGCATATTTTTGGATACAGGACAATTATTTTAGTTTCCAGATTGTGTGTATGTATCCATGGGGTGTGAAGTGCTTCCGCTCCCCCACCACCACCACCAATATTTCTTCTTGCTGCTTTTTATGTCCACTATTGAAAATAGCAATGTGTTTTATATAAATCGTGTATTTGCTTATGAACCCGTATAAATGTTTAAGTGCTTCTGCTTAAATAGAGAAATGTTAATTTGATTTTTAAAATATAAATTTGTTGCAGGTATTATCTCTGCTTGCAGCTGCGAGATGACATTGTGTCTGGACGATTGCCATGTTCTTTTGTCACACTTGCACTATTAGGCTCCTATACAGTTCAGTCAGAGCTTGGAGATTATGATCCTGATGAATATGGGAGTGACTATGTCAGTGAATTCCGCTTTGCACCAAATCATACTAAAGAACTGGAAGAAAAAGTAATAGAGCTTCATAAAAGCCATAGGTGAGACGTGCAGAGGGAAACTATGTTTATAAATAATGGGCCTATGGAATGTCCTGGTCTGCTTTGCTGTGCAAGTTGTCTTGACTCTAGTCATTCAGGTGCCTTAGCTTTAAAAACCAAAACAGTCTGCCTTAATACCTCCACTTAAAGCAAATCCCTTTGATACAACAAATTGCATAGCTTTAGCAAAAGTGCCAACTCATCGACTTTGGCATATGCACAGGCATGCATGGAGAACCTACATTTTGAAGAAAATATTTTTTTTGCATGAAACAACTTCACTTTCACTTGTTCTTATGTGGGGTTTTTTTTCATATTAATTTTAGGGGAATGACACCTGCAGAAGCAGAGATGCACTTTCTGGAAAATGCCAAAAAACTGTCTATGTATGGAGTAGATCTACATCATGCCAAGGTACATATTGTATTCAGCAGTCTAATAATTCAGTTTCTGTATAAGTCACTAACAGTTCTTAACAATCATAGATAGACCTTCTCTAAGGTGTTCTGTCACAGTTTGGCCCTTAAAGTTTGCTACTGGTGTACTTATTACCACTGTAATTCACCATTCAAGGTGTCCATTCACCTTGCTTTTAGTTAGCAATAGCAATAAGACTTATATACCGCTTCATAGTGCTTTACAGCCCTCTCTAAGCGGTTTACATAGTTGGCATATTGCCCCCAACAATCTGGGTCCTCATTTTACCCACCTCAGAAGGATGGAAGGCTGAGTCAACCTTGAGCCGGTGAGATTTGAACCGCCGAACTGCAGCTAGCAGTCAGCTGAAGTAGCCTGCAGTGCTGCACTCTAACCACTGCGCCACCTTGGCTCATAGTTATCATCTTCTCTTTCCTTCTACCTTTTCCAGCATTCCTAATTTTTCAGGGAGCTGGCTCTTTGCATAATGAGTCTTATATGAGGTTTGACAGATTATTTAAACACAATTCAAACAAGAATAACGATACATAAACAAAGCAAAATATTAATAATTACTAATAAATCATGTTAAAAATCACAAAAACATGTTTTGGTAAAACACGTTCTTCCCCTTCCTTCTATTTTTCCACCAATATTAACCACTACCTAAATATTTATATTGTATTTTGCACTTTAAAATAGTATTATTGAGCTTTGTCTTTTGTACCTTGAATGAGAAATCTGATTGATTTAGCAATAACAATAGCACTTAGAATTATATACCGCTTCTTGGTGCTTTACAGCACTCTTTAAGTGGTTTACAGAGTCAGCATATTGCCCCCAACAATCTAGGTCATCACAGCCAACTTTCATGCCTAAAACAGGATTAGAACCTGCAGTCTCTGGGTTCTACGCTGCTGCCTTAACTACTAGACCAAACTGGCTATTTTTTGTCAATTTATAATTGAAGAAGAAGTTAAAAAGTTTTGGATCATATCATTCTTCCAGTATCATTCTGAATAAAATATTTTCTAAAATGAGCCAGGTGCATAATAGATTTCAAAAGGTCTTCAGACAATTTGCAGGCAAATGCATAAATTAAGAGTGAAAAACAATCTTAACTTTCACCTGCTGTTAATTGTCTTTAACAAATAAGTTACAGAAGCATTTTGGGGCAAATAACTTTCCAGCAAAAATTTTGGCCACTTCTGCTATCAAAAGAATTCTGAAAGTAATATAATTACTTCTTTCTAAACAATGTATGAACATCAAAATTGGGATCATTGATGCCCGCATGATAGTCTAAAGACATAATTAAACATAAGAACTATATTGAAAATTTGTTTTCTTTTGCAGGGATATTAAAATAACAATTCTGTCCCCTCACTTCCAAGTATACAGTAGTTTATTAGCCAATAACCAAAAGGAAGTAGCAATTGAGAGGAAGCAGGAAAACAAGTTACTTCAACAATTACTTTTATATAATTTAAATATTTGTTACTGCATGTTATTATATGTTTATTAATTAGTTTTTCCCCCAAGAAGAGTTTCATACATATCATTCACCATATAAACAAATTGTGATTTCTTCATTCATAGAGAAACTTCGTTTCCTCTGGGAATTCTCTATATGTTTTGACTACATGCTAAATTAAGAATGTGATATTTAATTTACACAGTCTCATAGGATGTTAATAAACTTTATTCTATCTAGCTGATGAACATAAATACCAAGAATTGTATAACATTTTAGTGAATTGTGTTTTTCTAACACTCCATGGTTGTAGGAATAATTTTATATGTTTTCTAAAATTATGAAAAAATGTGAAAATGAAATATCATAGCTGATAAATGACCCTTGGAATTGATGTTAGATTTAAAAAAATTGTCCAACCTTTTTTCAGGATTCTGAAGGAGTTGAAATTATGTTAGGTGTTTGTGCAAGTGGTCTCCTGATTTATCGAGACAGACTCAGAATAAACAGATTTGCTTGGCCTAAGGTTCTCAAAATTTCATATAAGAGGAATAACTTCTACATCAAAATTCGACCAGGGGAAGTAAGTAAAATTGAATGAAATTGCTTGTCCTGTTTCTCTTGTTTCACATTTTTATTAGTTTATCAAAATATAAAATACAAAGAATAATAATAAAAATAATAATAGAAAACTAGGAGGAGGGGGAGGGAAAAGAAAAAATATATAAAGAAAGAGGGAAAAAGAAAGAAAAAAGCACTGACTTCCAAATCTCTTTAGCACTGTACAAAGTAACATTACAACCTCAACTTTTTACTTTTACACAACAGTATATACTAGCCATTTCTGTAACAACAATTACAGAATTGTTGTTAATTACAATTATCTAATTAGCAAAAACAAAATCAAAGTTTCATTTTTTGTTTCATTGCAAACACAATCTGGAAGAAATTTCTACACAGAAACAAGTTTAAATATCTTCTTTAGATAAAAGAATCAATTCGACCATCTCTATTTCTCCTTGCTGTGGGGAATAATATTTGCTTCTGTTTACTCATTAATCTTTATCATAATTTATATTAAGAATATCCCGAATTCAATTTCAATTTTTTCAGCCTAAAGGGAGAAAACACTTTTTCTAGTTTTGATATTTTACTAACTATAAAAAATACTCAAATATTACATATAAAGGGGAGGAACCCTTCATTTTAAACACAAAACTACATTAGAGCTTTGTCATGTTTCATATGTCTACGTATTGAATTTTACTTACGTATGTCTAGGTATTGAATTTTACAGTGTAATCTATTATATATTAGGCTAATAGTTTCAGCCTTGAAATACTTTGAAACTTGACTTTTCAGCTTCTCCCCTTTCCTGTGTACTACTGTTGTAATTCCTTTCTGTTTTCTGCAAAAACAAAGATTTGTAATACAGTATCCAACACACTATATTTACTTATCTGTTGTCAGTTTGTCTCCTATTAATTTAAATGTTATTATTATTTTAGTTTACTGTGGCAGTGCAATGCTTACAACCCATATTGCTACCCTAACTACAGATACTACCCTGTTTCCCCCAAAATAAGACATCCCCTGATAATAAGCCGAATCGGGCTTTTGAGTGCATGGCAATAAGGCCAAGCGCTTATTTCAGGATTCAAAAAAATATAAGACAGGGTCTTATTTTCGGGGAAACACGGTAGCAATAAATCCTTGTTTCTCCCAATGGAAATCACTTCTCCATCACTCTTTGGGTTGTTATAATGGAAGATAGGGAGAACACCTGTGAGAATCTATTGTATAGTAGAAAGCTAAACCTCTAACTTCCTTTAAAGAGACAGCTTATGTTGGAATTTATTTAATAAATAAATAAATAAAATCTGGAAGCAATTTCTAAACAGAAACAAGGTTAAATTGTTATTGAAGAAATGAAAGATATAGAGCAAATTTTATTTGATAAGATAGAAATGATATCAAAAATAGATTTATAACTGATAGGCCAAGGCAATAACTTGGGAAATGATGTTTCATTGGATTTACAAAAGAAATTGGCTGATGTTTTAAAATTCGAAAAGGAAACAAAAGTGATAAATCAAGAGAATGATTTGAACATTTTTTTCTTACTGGATTTACAAAAGAGGTATGTTAAAGCCTTGAAGAATTTTGTGTAATAGGACTAAAAAGAAATGAAGAGAAATCAAAACCTACAGTATTTGATTGATGTAAAGATTAAGATTGTTGAAAGTAAAAGGAAGAAACATACAGTAAAGTTGCTTTAAAACAAAATATGTTGATATGTCTGTGAACCTGGATTTGTTTTTCTTTCCTAGTTTGAGCAATTTGAAAGTACAATCGGATTTAAATTACCAAATCATCGTGCTGCAAAACGTCTATGGAAAGTATGTGTTGAACATCATACATTTTTCAGGTACATAGTCCTTTTTAACGGATTGCTTCAAAGTTTGTCACAATGTAATAGGATAACATTTTTCTTGATCTCTGATCACGGCTGAGCACTTAAAAATATAATAGACACCAGACATATTCTTCACAATGTTAGCAAATGTTAGTAAATTCTCGAAACTATAGTTGGAAGCAATGTTAGTAAACATCTGTTCTGTTTTTGATACCCAGTAAAATTAAAATATAAATTATTTAAAATATAGATTATATATATAGAAAACCCCCACATGTTGGATGTGGTACAAATCCATGTATCAAGTTACACTCCAGGAATGCTTTCCAGTTTGAACCAACTGGTACCTCAGATACGGAATTATTCTAGGCATTAAAGCATACTCTCACAACTTAGTGAGCATTCTTCTATTGAAGAGATCAAACAATCTTTCCATTAAAAAGCATATGATAACAAATTCATGGATTTGAAGGCCATGGACCTATCCCAGGTCATCCATTGCCTGACCTGGGAAAGTAAGCACACCACGGACACGATCTTCCTGTCGCAGCAGTGGCAATGTGATCTTGTGGAGGATTTATCATTATCTCCTCTGTCATGGTCAGTCCATGCCCTGCTGTCCTTGAGATTTTCCAGCGCTGCCCTCCTCCACAAGGAGGTCAGACCTATTGGAATGCTTCATCCTCGGTGACTGATACACGCACTCAAGTTCTAGAGGGAGCTAGAGCATGACCCAGGAGCTCTGCTGCATGGTCCTGTGGAGGCTCTGACTGCAGCCTGGAACCAGAAGGTGGCCGGGACCCTGGACAGTAGCATGTCTGTGCCCATCACTCTCAATGCTCCTTGTGATTCATGGAGGAATTGAGGGTGTTGAGAAGGGCCAAGAGACTGCTAGAGAACCACTGGAGGAAAACAAACAAGTCTGTCCGATCACAGATCATTAACGCTTATCTCGTGGTGGTAAAAACAGCAAAATGCAAGTCTTTGCTCGTATTACATCTGCAAAGTGCCACCCAGTAACTCTGTTTAAAGTCACCCAGTCCCTCCCTAGGGAAGGAGGGCTCATAAGAACATTTACAGGACCATGTGGGGGAATTTGTCAAGCATCTAATGGATAAAATTGCTTGAATTTGTTCTCAGTTGGAATCCAAGCATGGAGCAGGTTCCTTTCCCCATGGAGAGGGGACTTATCCAGTTATCTAGGAGCAGTTTGACTCTGTTGAACTGTGGGATTGTGGGTCTGTTAGTGCAGCTTGTTTATTAAATTCCTGCCTTTCCTTAGTAAAAGCCTCCAGGTGAGTCCAGGCAGTCATTAATACATTGCTGCAGGAGGGTTTATTCCTAATACCATTTAAGGAAGCCTTAGTTCATCCCTTAATCTGGATCCCACAGATTTTGGACACATTCTGTAAATTAGCCCATTGGAGGTATCTTGGTTCAAACGGGTGCATTGTGTTACCCAGTTAAAGGTTACAGGAAAGAGTTTTAGTACTATATAAATTTAATCTTGCAAGCTACACAAATTATTAATTCTGCACTGAGTGAATTTTTAAATAGTTGTTGTCTTCATTGAAATAAAAGTGAAGCAAGAGGGGAGAAATTAGGGCTTATTTTTTTCCTGTATTTATCCCAGATGTTCAGCTCGTTATTTATTATTTCATGATCTCTTATAGACCATTAGTTTCTGTTGATATCAACAAAAATATATATTTATGCAGACCATTTGAGAATAGATAGCTAGGCTGTAAGAAGATATAATTCACTCTGGAATCCATGTTAAACAAGTGGCATGATAATGCAATTTACAGTTTGTGACTGCCAGTCCATTTAAAACAAACAAACAAAAAAACTTATCAGTACCCTCAGAATATTATTATTCTGGTCTTGAAATGGAGATGAGCACTGCCCCCTATAGTCAGCAATGACTAGCAGAGTAAAAATCCGCAGGGACTCCTTTACCGTTTGATGTTGTTTCTTATATATCTGGAACAAATCCAGACTGATTAGAATATATTATTGTAGTTTAAAAAACTCACTTATTCTTTTTGCAAGTATTGCTGTGTTCATTAAAGGAATAACTCCATCTGACAAACACATTAAAGCTTGAAATATTTCATACACCATTTTATAATTGCTAATTGACAATAGTTTTTGCTATACACTGCATTTTTAATATTGCTTAAAGTGATACTAAATATCACATCCCTTCAATTCAAGAATGGGAGAAAATAGTTTTAAAAACACAATCTTTTATTTCAGTTTAGAAAACCAGTCATTTGTAATGTTTATCATGTGTGATATATTCTAGACTCTTGCTACCAGAAGCTCCTCCAAAAAAATTCCTCACACTAGGTTCTAAGTTTCGCTACAGTGGAAGGACACAAGCCCAGACAAGAAGAGCTAGTGCACTGATTGATCGCCCTGCACCTTACTTTGAACGTTCCTCAAGTAAACGCTACACAATGTCTCGCAGCCTAGACGGGGGTAAGATATTCTTAATAATCCTTACTTGGAGCTTTATCTCATTTTCTTTTTTAAATAAAACATTGCATTAGAGGACAGATTCAAGTTTCTTGTAATCTCATGTCCCCCGAGCTTCTTTGGATTACACATGTAAGTATGTGCATGATATATCATTTATTATGATATGCCCGTTAAACTTCCCTTTTGCTTTCTTCTGGCTTATTCATGTGGCAGTTCATAAGCTGTGGAAGACTAAAACTTCAGTCCTCCACATTTATTTCTTTAGCTGTTCTTCCTGCTACTGAATTGCTACCCTTTCTGTGCTTTTTTTAGGGTGCTATAGCTATCATTGCTAGGATGGTAAATGCACTCAGCTTGTAATGCCTGACACAATATGCAAACTGAATCTAGTCATGCTATGGTTATTTGTGTTTTTCCAAACTTTATGATATAGTTCCAGTGTTCACAAAAATAAATCACTCTGTGGAGTCATTGGTGCTCTTTGAGCTTGGATATTTGCTTGCTGATGTTTCATTGCCCGGCTAGGTAACATCATCAGGTTTGCTCCATGTTTATATACAGTAGCTTGCCCTGCCAGTGTCGGTGGAGTTTGCATTATTCAGCTGACTACAAAATCCAAAACCCAAAGGTATTACTGAAAGTTTGGCATTCAGACAAATCAGCCATTGATAGATACATATAGATAAACCACATTTACATACCATTCAAAAGAAGGAAACAAAATAAGAAAACATGAATACTTCCTCTCCATCAGCTAGTATCCAGATAAACAGGGATTAACAACAGACAAAGAAACAAGCAAGAAACTATCAAGGAGAAAATGAAACATCCACCAGCTCTGGCAGGGCAAACTACTGTACAGGTAGTCCTCGACGTACAACTATTCATTTAGTGACCATTCAAGTTACAACTGCACTGAATTATGTGCTGCTGAATTACGACTTTTTCAAGCTTAACCGTTGCAACATTCCCATGGTCATGTGATCAAAATTTGGATGTTTGGCAACTGGTATGTGTTTATGATAGTTATAGTTTATGTCCTGGGGTCATATGACCACCATTTGTAATCTCCCCAGACAGCTTTCGACAAGCAAAGTCAATGGGAGGAGCCAGATTAACTTAATGACTGCATAATTCCTTTAACTGAAAAAATTAGCTTAACAGCTATGGCAAAAAAGGTTGTAAAATTAGGCACAACTCATTTAACGACTGCCTTGCTTAGCAACAGAACTTTTGGGCTCAATTGTGGTTGTAAGTCGAGGACTATCTGTATATAAACAGAGACAAATATCATACTCACTAGCACTGATGATGGTATCTAGTTGGGTAATGAAACATCTGCAAGCAAACAATCATGCTCAGAGAGCACTAAGGACTCCACGGTTCAGCCCTAAGCTACAAATACGTTCTTCTATAAATCACCATATGTGAATGAATAATATTAAAAAGGCATTGCATTAGAGAAAATAGTTGATACAAATTAAGCAAATATGCCTACAAATGTATGTTAAAAGAAATAGTTCAATTGGTGTAGATTTTCATGTGGATTTTTATAAAAAAAACATCAAAGGTAATATAAAACTACATGTGGAAAAAGGACAAGTCACGGAAAACCAAAAATGATCAGTTTATCTGTTCTTAATCCTTGCATTTCAAAAATATTTTTGGCCAAGATAATAAACTAGTAGTTAGCATACATCCATACAAATGACCAATAGGGGAAAAATCTGGTACTATTGTTTATTACATACCATCCAAATTATTATTCAAGGTCTGTTACAAATTGGTATACATATACTTGCCCTGATGAGAAGTAAATAAAGAGTAGCTACCACATTTAGCCAAGAGAGCTAAAGGACTTAGCAGAAACTGAACAGACATCATCCTGAAAATATTGAGTCATCTGAATGACTCATTACATCTCTTTTTTATTATTAAATGTAGTAATTTGGGTTTCTGTACTATAAGGGATTTCCAACTGCAAGTACATGATCCCCTAAAATTGAATTTATGTGACTGTTGAGCTAGAATGTTGAGCCAGAAATAAATATGCCATATTAATAATTAAAGTTTAGTCATTGTAATAAAACAATGATAGAACTTACAACTTTGGAAATCAGCAACAAAATAAAATAATCCATGTATTAAAAGGAAAGGATGAACTTGCTTGTTTTGGCATAATTCCTGAAATCTGGATTTTATTTTGAAGGTACCCACTCTTATTCACTGAAAGAAAGGTGTATTCTTTCTTTCCCACTCATGTTAAAATACTGTATTTTGCAAAACACTAGCAGGTTAGAAGTTACTTTTGGCATTGTCTCTCAGCATATAGCTGCACCAAGATAACAGTTGTGGCTCATCTACTTTTTTCCCCTTCCAGCCTGATGCTTAGAAAATCCTTTCCCCATTCTTGCAATTTCAGTTCTCTCTTCCACTCTGTTGCAGACTGAGGGTCAAAGCTTTGCTTAGAAATCATGTCCCTTCCAGGCATGATTATTTGAAAGGCAGATGTGTTGTGTTAAAAAGACAAAAAAAAAAAAAGACACTAGGGCTTCATTAATGGTTCTGGAACTGTAACTTTCCTTGGAATTCCACATACTTTTGCATCAAACTGATAAACTTGCTGGGAATGAACTTGCACTCTTCAGCAGCCCTTCATTTATTGCTATGTGACCCCGCTGCAGGTCACAGCCTATGAATTGGGAAAGACTTACTCAGAACACAAGTTTGGGGTCATTGGTCTAAGTGGCTTTTTCCAACTCCATAGTTTTATTTACATTCTGATTTTCTTCCAAAGAACTCCAAATGACTTAATGTATAATCAAAGTTGGATTTATTCAGCAAAAGTACTGATTCATAATCCTTTGAGTTCATGAAGGTCACTACTTGTAAATGTAAAAAACTTTTTTATTCATTTAGGTTCATTTTTGTTTTTCCATATAATACAGATTCATTATGCTTCCACTTTATTATATAATACAAATTACTGCACAAAGAGTATTTTGTGCTAGCTTTCATCTCTTAATACAGATTTTTTAAGTTTTTATTTTTTTTATTCCATGTAAATCCTAAATGATTTGTATGTACTAAAGCCAATTGCACCTGTTTCATAGACCAGAAAAGAACTCATCTAGGTTGAAGTATTGAAATTATTTCCAATGGCATCCTTCTGATGGCAGATTGAATTCTCCCTGCCCATTGCAGCTTATTTTGCCCAAATCTTATAAATCTGTTCTGGAAAATTCAGGAGGCATTCTGGAATAGCAATAGCAATAGCACTTAGATTTATATACCGCTTCATAGTGCTTTACAGCACTGTCTAAGCGGTTTACAGAGTCAGCATATTGCCCCCAACAATCTGGGTCCTCATTTTACTGACCTCGGAAGGATGGAAGGCTAAGTCAACCTTGAGCCTGGTGAGATTCGATCTGCCAAACTGCTGGCAGCCGGTGATCAGCAGAAGTAGCCTGCAGTACTGCACTCTAACCACTGCGCCACCGCGGCTCATTCAAATTAGGAGGGAATGGAAAAGTCATTCTTGTATGAGCAGAAGTCTTGCATTAATGATAGAGAGCTAATTTTCATCATTTGCATACTTTATTTCCTTAAAAATGATTAAGATAAGTTATATGAGATAATAACTCTTAATCCAAGTTCTCTGAGGAATGAATGGTTAAAGGATCTGGATATTTAAGGGAAGGGAAATTATGGTAGTTGTGTCTAAATCTCTGAAGGTTGTCACATAGAAGAGGGAATGGACTTATTCTCTGTTTTCTCAGAAGGGAGAACCAGGTTAAAATCACAAGGAAGGAAGCCCAGGCTAGATGTCAGCAGGAATATGAGCTGTCAGTCAATAAAACAGATTGCCAAAGGATGTGCTGAGTTTTCTTTTCCTAAAAGATCCAAAAGTGCTTTTTTCCCAAAAGGCAAATGGACTTGTTTTTCCTTGAAGACGTTTTGCTTCTCATAAAAGAAGCTTCTTCAGAACTCAAGCTTCTTGAATGAGAAGCAAAGTGTCTTGAATGAGAAGCAAAGTGTCTTCAAGGAAAAACAAAATCCAGTTGCCTTTTGGGGAAAAAAGCACCTTTGGGACAACCATAACCTGGATGACTGAGAATCTCCATAGACACTTTCCTAGAAGAGTTGAAATAGAAGCTGGATGGCCATCTGTCATATATGTTCTAGTGGAAGGGATTTCAAACTTTTTCCAGCCGCAGAACCAGTTATTTTTTTTAAAAAAATTCCCATAAACCCTGATATGCAGTTTAAACCCCTCAGTTTGAGTAGGCTAGAAAGAAAGGGCACTTTGAGCAATAGTATCAATCACCTAGTATTGCTGACAGATGAAGCAGATGCATTTAGGAAACCCATCTAGGTGTATTAGATATCTAGATCAGTCCATTTTATACACTTCTCCATCTCTAGATGGGTTCACAGAAATTGCCCGTCTAAAAATCAAGTAATTAAAAATGGTGGCTGGAACTTTTTACTTTCAAACAATCAGAATTCAGGTGCTTGGCAACTATTTATGTTGGTTGTAGCATCTCTGCTTCACACGGTCCTCATTTTCTACCTTCCCAGCCGGCTTTTGACAAGCAGTCAATGGGGGAGGCCAGATTCGCTTAATGCAGTGGTTCTCAACCTTTCTAATGCCGTGACCCCCCCGCCGCCGTGACACCCCCCCGCCGCCGTGACCCCGTCCCCTCCCCGCGCGGGATGAGGTAACAAAGGGGGCGTGGCACCAGGGGCAAAATGCTCCGCGTTCGGGCTTGCCTGCAAGTCGCCGGACAGCTGATAGCGTGGAAGCAGGAGACTTCATCCGGACGCTGCCATTTGGGTTCTTTTACCCTCTGCGCATGCGCAAAGCATTCTGCGCATGCGCAGAGGGTAGAAGAACTCAAATGGCGGCGTCCGGGCTACCAGCTGTCCGGCGACCCGCAGCACAGCCAAACAGGGACCTTTTCACCCCTGCAGTGACGGTGGCACCAAAATGGCGGGCAAACGCGCGCGGCGACCCCTGTGAAATGGTCGTTCGACCCCCAAAGGGGTCGCGACCCACAGGTTGAGAACCGCTGGCTTAATGACTGTATGAGTCACTTAACAACTGCAGTGCTGCACTTAACAACTGCAGCAGAAAAGGTCATAAAAATCATAAAATTGGCTAAGCAACCATCTTGCTTAGCCAATTGGCCTTTCTTGTCCTAATTGTGGTCGTAAATTGAAGACTACTTGTATATGATTAGAAAATAATGTTGTTGTATTTATATGTGCAAAGCATTTGGAAGAACTATTTTGCAACATTTGGCAGCACATAAAGAAGTCCTGTTTTATAATTGCTCCTGCCTATTGTAAAACATCTCTTTGTTTTGTATAGCCCTATATTTGTATGCCTTTGTATATTTAGTGTGATTCAAGTTGGTATAATAAAGGCTTGGTGAAATGGCCATATTTTTTTTCCTTTCTGTAAATTACTTTTTAACCTACTCTTCAAAATCTCTTTTTTTCTTTCCAATGAATTAGTGATACTTCTTTGGGTCTATATGTCAAGCTCATTAGTATCTTGCGTTTTGAGATAACTGTGATTAATTACCTCTGGTTGCTAATTCATTATTTTTTAAGAAAGTACTTTCAAGCTGTATATATTAATCACCTGTATTATCACTTAGGTTCTTTACATAAGTGTAGTGCAGTGTGCTCAGATAATTTCATTATTTTCAAACTTTAGAAAAGAAGATTCTGGGTTTAAAAGTATCTGCATGCATGTGAATATATATCCGATTTTAATACAATATCTGTATATGCATATACATACACATACATGCATATCAATTTTATTGTTTTATATAGGTATTTAGTATTTATGTTTCTGCATGTTTTAGAGGCTTCCATTTCACTGGCATACTGCTTAATGCTGCAAGCCTGTGCTCACTTGCCTGGGCATAAATCCCATTGAATTTAATGAGATTTACTTTTGGGGTAGGCATGCACAGCATTAAATAATTAATCCATAATGTAGTTTTACTTCGCCTAATGAATCATCTGTTTAAGATTTCACCTCTTCACATTGCATTTGCTTTTTAGCATCAGTGAATGAAAACCATGAAATGTACATGAAGGATTCTATGTCTGCTGCAGAGGTTGGTACTGGCCAGTACGCTACAACAAAGGGCATCTCTCAAACAAACTTGATAACTACCGTGACCCCAGAGAAGAAAGCAGAAGAAGAGAAAGATGACGAACAGCTAAAAAAGAAAGAAGAGGAAGGCACTCCAGTTTCAGCAATACGGCACGATACTAAGGTATAGTTTGATGTTTTTATTTTAATTCTATCAACTAAGCAGTATTAGAAATGCCACACAATTTTGGTGACAGAAAGCATAAGAAAGTAGTGGCAAATCACCAGTGTTTAGTAATAAATAATTTGTGATTCTGTACAGTAGCTTTTTTTCTGACAATTTTAAGATGAACAGTGGCAATTTAGTTTTATATAGAGAACATGTTTCACTTTTGAATATGCTACATGCTCTACAATGTAAATAAGGATTACTGCATTTTATTTGCCGTTTTGAATTGCCTTTGAATTATTTGTCATTATAAGAGTGCTAACTTCCTTTTTTCCTGATCTTAGAATCAGTATTTCTAGTATAAATTAAACTAGAGAGCATATCATTGTACGTTTTGACATTCTACTTCTACGTTATTGTCATAATTCATGTGAAATTACTTTTAACTGCAGATCATGTTAATTCCAGGTCTCCTATTATCAAAAAAGTTGCCTATGGGTAGACCTTCAGAAAATACTGTACAAAATGTACAGCTATGACTAGAAAGACTAGCTTTAGTCCCAGATCCCTATATAGTATGTCACATATTTTACAGACACATATATAGTGGCATAGGAGTCAATATACCTGTATCACTTAATACAATAAAATAAATGTTTATCAAGGTTTGGGATGTGAGTCCACCCAGTTTAGACATTCGAGTCCAAGAATTCAAGGCGTTAAGTACCCACTGTGTTTCAACATGCTTTTATAAAGATATACAGATTTACTTTTCCATAATCCTGCTTGTTACATATTTCTCTCACAACCATTGTTTTCCAGTAGTTTTGCAGCACACCCCAGATATAGTTGGAATACACTCTCTCTACAGCAACGCAGCTTGAAATAGGCATCTTTTGTGAGTGCGGTGTTGACACAGGACAGACTTCCCCACAAAATGTTGTCCTTCCAAACTGGAACTCCCACAATTCCCAATCATCATAGGTAAAAGCTGAGAATTGAAGAAGTTAAATTCAAGTGCCTAGGTGGGATAGACTGCTAGATAGGTATACATTATCACAGTAATTACTTTGGTTATTAGATGGTAGATAGGCTCATGTTGCAATATCATCACAAATATATGAATTCACACTTTTTAAAAACGTATTCAGTTGCTAAAAGGACTTTTCATCTCTAAATATAGGAAATTATTAAAATAAGCAGAAATATTTATTCAACGTTGCATTTGCCATTCAATTATAGCAGTGTTTCTCAACCTTAGCAACTTCAAGATGTATTGCTGGGGAATTCTGGGGGTTGAAGTCCAGACAACTTAAAATTGCCAAAATAAGAAACACTGAATTATTGGCTAAAAATGAAGAGTGACATTTATAGTTTTAAACTACATTGCAAGAACTGTCTTGCCGTAACAATGCTTTTCATGTCCAATTGAATGCTCTTTTAACTTTTTTTTTTTTTTGGCAATTAAAGTTCACTAAGTGATAATATGCAGGAAATATGGTATATTCTAGGACCGTGCTGGCGAACCTATGGCAAGCGTGCCACAGGTGGCACGGGGAGCCATATCTGAGGGCACGTGAGGCGTTGCCCTATGTCAGCTCCAGCGCGCATGTGTGCGCTGGCCAGCTGATTTTTGGCCTTCTGGAGGGCGGGGGGGAGGCCGTTTTCGCCCTCCCCAGGCTTCAGGAAAGCCTTCGGAGCCTGTGGATGGTAAAAAACGGACCCAACGGGCCTACCGGAAGTTCGGAAACGAACTTCCAGTAGGCCCGTTGGGCCCGTTTTTCGCCATCCACAGGCTCCAGAGGCTTTCCTGAAGCCTGGGGAGGGTGAAAAATGGGCCTACCGGAAGTCCGGAGGCTTCAGTGAGGCCTGCGTGCATGCGCTCCCGGGTTGTGCACGCATGCGCGGGGGGAGGGCATTGCATTATGGATGTGGGCACGCACGCGCGCTTGCCCTTTTGGCACCCAAGAAAAAAAGGTTCGCCATCATTATTCTAGGGATTACATTTTTCTTCAAGTGTATATTCAAATTTTTGTCAATCATGATTTCACAAAATCATTTGTTTTTGTTTTTTAAAATTACTACTAGAATTGTGTTAGAATATAGAACTTTAAATAAAGTGCTTAAGATATTCACCTTTTGCAATAAATAGATACCACAATGTAGTAATTATGCCTATATTATTAAGGGATTGAATAATACAAGAAAAGAGGTTTAGAGAAAAATATAAGATAAGTAGTAACAAAACTAGGAAATAAATATTTTCCTATATAAATAGGGATTTATATCTTCCATTTTAGGACCCAGTCTACGATTGGTTTTGTATAACTGCAAATATCTTCAAGTGTGACTGTATCAAAACATGTAAATTTTGGACAAGGCCCACACCTGCTCATTGGTTTCAATCTCTGTCCTTCTGAAACTGGTGTCCAGAATGTCCATTACAACAGCATGGACAATGTTTATCTTCCAAATATTGTTGAATCAACTCTTAGCAGACCTAGCCAACACAATCAAGTGAGGTATACTATAATTGTAACATCTGGAGAGCCACCGATCACCAGTTCCTCTGTACAGGATGCACAGCTTAAACTCCTTCAGAAATACTATATGCATTACAGAGCATTATTTCTTCATACTATTCAATTGTTTTTGTTCTATCGATAGGAGTTCTAGAATTTTATTGGAAGATTTTAGGGATTTTTAATTAGAAGATCAATTGCAATGGACAATTTTATCTGAAAATCCATTTGATCAATTTATATCTAACCTCCCATAACACTGTTTCTGGAGTATTGGATGTGTAGGATTACTTAAATATTTAAATATTTAGTTTCTAACTTTTGTCTTCTGCAAAGGAATTGCTCTCATGATTTGCAAAATATAAAACCATTAACAACAATAATCAGTCATTACAAATGTTCACAGTACTTGAAGCAGCAAAAATCTAGCAGTGGGTAATGCTAATACAGTAAAGCATTTGCTGAAATTTCTACTTTGTGGAATATACATATGAACAAGATAAACCTAATTTCTTGGGGAAGGGTGTTGTTATAGACAGTATTTTTACTGAGACTATGTTTGTGCATATTTCTTAGATCAGTGCCTTGTAGTCAAATGGAGCAACTTACCCTAAAAGACTCTCGTGTTTTTATAAAAAAATAAAATAATTTTCCCACTAGCAAAGTCCCAAATCATTTAGAATTTTTAAATTGAATTCCATTTTTAAATTAGTTACAAAGATAATTTAGGACATGGTTAGTAACCTCCATAAATCAAAGACAATACAGGAGGAATAAATCTAAATGATACAGCAACAAAGAGACAGAAAATATTTGCTCTTGTTTATTAATCAACTAGATTTTATGGTCAGCATCGACAGTCCTGGTTGAAAAGGCCTCTTGAAATTCTCTATAATGCATATAATGCATAAGGTTTCTTTTTATTTATTTTTTTGTATTCCGTCATAATTATTTTGAACAAATGACTTAAGGCAGCGTACTTATTCAACACACCTTCCTCCTCCTATTTTCCCCACAACATTAACCATGTGGGCTGGGATGGCTGGACTGAGAATGACCATTCCAAGATCACCCAACTGGCTTTCTTGACTAAGGTGGGAATAGAACTCATGGTCTCCTGGTTTTCAGCCTGGTGCCTTAATCAGTAGACCAAAAGCATTCCCCATGGATGGAAATTTTGAAAATATTTGTTCTTTATTATCCAGCTGCTGTTTCAGAAAAATCAATTAGGAATTAAAATAATTGTCAGTATTCAAGGAGCAAGTACAAATTGCTATGTTTATATAGAATTCCTGTTCTACTGCTAGCAGTGATTATTATGCTAGTGATGAATATTATCTTCCATTAACAATTTTTATGTAAGGTACTGTATGTGCCTGAATTTAAGCACAATTTGAGAGATTCAGACACAGGTGAATACAGCCTATTAGTAGGAAAATTCTGGCATTCAGGTAAAAGAAAATATCCTGTATTCCTATACAGACTTATGGAAGCAGATCTATTGCAATAAGATATACTTTGATGTAAATTTGTTTTTATAAGGCATTGCTTATTATTTTTCAGGTAGATCTTGTTTAGAACCAAAGGGATTTTTTTGCAATTTAAGTCCTTTTGTTTGAGTTAGCTGTCTAGGACACTACAATTCATTCTTAACCTCCATTTATTCATTTTTCTCTAATTTTCAACATTCTGTAACGGTAAACATGGCTGGTTGTCAGTAGGCCGTGGAAGAAGACTTATTTCCTTAGTTTTTTATTTTGTTAATCCTAAATAATTTTTGCTCTCTTTTTTTTGTAATTAGTGGTCCAATTTTAGTAAGAGGTCTTAGTTAAATTTGTAATAGAGGAAGGAGTCACTCTTGTTTTCATTACAGCAATATATGGTATTACTATAGACGCACTCTATGTGTGTTCAAAATCTTATAGAAATTTGTAATGCAAAGTTTTATATCATAGTCTTCTCCAAAAATCGTAGGGAATTAGAACTTGACAGGCTCACTCAGTCCAATCACGGAGCAGACGGATTAACCCATTCCTGGATGCTATATCCATTATGAGGGAGAAATTTGTAATGCAAAGCTTTATATCATAGTCTTCTCCAAAAATCGTAGGGAATTAGAGGAATTTCTGGTTAAAGACTCAGAATGTCACAAAGAAAGAAATCCTTTTTTGGAAAATAAACTTGAAATGGTGAAGTATTACTTGCCCTTTCACTTGTTCGCATTATTGTCCTCTTCCATTTCCTTATCCATTTTACAGTGGTGATAAAATTGGGGAAATGATGGCAGAATGAGTGGTGAACCACAGATTTACAGTCGTGGATTCAGATAATGACCGACTGTGTAGCATTCCTGCTCTTTTTTTAAAATGCCAGATTGTATCTTTGGAATGCCAAAGAGGAAGGTACAATGAGCTAAAAAGGGAATGGTGTACATGTTAATAGCAGAAAGAAGCATATAACCTATATAGTTTCATTCCTTTGTAGGATGATTTTAAGCCTTTCAATTTGAGAATTTCTAGTTTGCAAACTTAATGTAGCAATTAAATGTGTATGTTGAACTTTTTAAAATAAGGTAATTAATAATGTATTTTAACAGATGAGTTGACTTTGTATCTGGCTGCCCTCATAGAATACAGCATGGAAATTGGTATAATTAATTCAATTAAACTTGTTCTTTTAACTTTATGCAATTAACTTTTATATACAGAGGAAATTAACCAATTATAATTTTCTTTTTGTCCTTTTGCTCTTGCATTTGCTATCTTTTCTTTCATCAGCCACTTTTGCCTGGCATTGATTCATTAACCCCCTTGCCATCCTCACCAACTGGTCCCTTTGCATCTTCAACAGAACTCCATAGGAGGAGGTGTAAGGAGAATAGTAAAAAAATATTAGATGGTGAATCATTAAAAAACACCAGTCAAAAGCACGATGAGACCGATTTGAACTTCAGCAGAAAAGGAAGAGCTTATTCTATTGAACATGACATGGCATTTAATTATAAGCAAAAAGCCAGAAAAGGTGGAACATTATTTTCTTTCTCCTTGCAACTTCCAGAATCATTCCCTTCTCTCCTGGATGATGATGGCTACTTATCCTTTCCAAATCTGTCTGAAACAAACATCCTGCCACAAAGTGTGCAGCATTTCCTTCCCATTCGCTCACCTTCCCTCGTGCCTTGTTTCCTTTTCATCTTTTTCTTTTTGCTTTCTGCTTCTTTCTCTGTACCCTATGCTCTCACTCTCTCCTTTCCCTTGGCTATGTGCCTCTGCTACCTGGAGCCCAAGGCGGCCTCCTTGACTGCTTCACTTGAAAATGACCTGAGTGACAGTTCAGACGAAGAGGTGTGTACCTCGACACAGAACACACTTTTTTTGTGTTCATTGTTTCAGTCCTAAACAGTGTTAGAATGCTGCACCAGTAGTCCTTTCAGAACCTCATTTTTGTCTGTGCCGATATGTTCAGATTTTTTTTATTTTTATTTTTGTTGTGTTGAGAGTGTAGCTTGAGCCCAGGGTTAGGCACAACACAAAGTGTATAAGATGATAACTTTTACAAATTGCTTCCAGGTAATGAAAGTTTCAAATAGTTTATTTGAAATACAATCCTGAGTTGTGGGTTTTCAACTGTAAAACGAGAAGGCATTCTGCTTGTTTATTGCTCCCTGAAAGTAAATAGTTTTATATGAACTTGCATCCAGCTTGAAATTTATAACACTGTAGCTAAATAGGAAAATGAAGTTCTAAATTACCTTTTATCCTTAAAAGGGATTTAATGTCAAAAAAGTTGTGTACTGAAAATGAGAATATCATAGATCCAATCTGAATTTCTTGGAATAATCCCATCTATTGAAGAATAGCCAGGAAATTGTGTCTAATATTTACTTCAGCCCACAAAGCTACATAGATGCAGGCACAAGGGTAGAGCACAACTGGAGGGTGTTTCTATTCTGTACTTCCCTTATTGCCTGAATTATTTATTTGCTTAGAGCATTTTAATAAGAGTTATAATCAAAGTGAAGAACATGCTTAACCAGGTTTAACAAAGAAGTATTCTAGTCTAGTGATAAATCTTTTATAGGATTAATGAAGCCTAGTTAAGACAAAATACTGTCTCCTACATCCAAACTAAATTTTTCTTCTATAACATAAAATTTGAAAACTGAGTTGTACCATCCAGTGAATAGTGTCAAATGTATAAGATGCAAGTACTTTATAAGCATCTTTTAAGTAAATCACAAGTTTTTGAATAGAAACATTTGCATTTTGCAAATTGTTTAATTAGAATTACTAATCAACCCAAATAATAATTTAAAAGCATATTTTATAATTCATTACAAAGCAAATTTGCTTGCCAGTAAGTGAAATTAAATCAATAAGATTTATTCTAAATAAAATTTAGCTGGGATGGGATAGGATGAGTTTTCTAGTTTGTTTGCTTTAGATTGGCTTGGTTCAGATGTAGTGTCAAATCATGATTTGGAACTCTGCAATTAGACTTGTGCTTGCTTTAAACTTTATACCAATTCAATTAATTATTTTGTTTGTATAGAAATTATAATGTGCTTTAATATTTGCCAATACAGGGCTCTGTGTATGCCAAAACATGAGTTTCAGATCAACAAACTAGTTGGCAATCCTGGGTTGAAAGGTATCAATATTGTAACACCAAATCATGTTATTATATATGAACCAAGCTTGTGATTAGACCAGGACTAGCAGTTGTCTGCTAGATTATACCGATTTGTGCCTAATCCAGGGTGCTTCTCTTGTTTGGATATATTGCATGATATTTTCTTTTGAATCTTGGCATGTCTGCATTACATCAGCAAAACAAAACACAGCAGTTATGAATATAATAAGCTAGGAAAAATGTCTGCTTTTAAATTCCAGCAGTCCTTCCAACAGACTTCAAGTTGGTCAATGATCTAGTAATTATTTTCTTTGGGGGAAAGTCCCTTAAAGCTGCTTAAAATCTCACTTTAGAGTTCTACATTACTTCCATGTCTTGAATCCATTTGCTTGGGAGTACAGCCCATTGAATTGAATAGGGTTTACTTCTGAATAGATACATACAGCATTGTGCAGTAAAATTCTCTGCAAGAGCAGAAGGAACTCCATTCTAAGTAATACATCTAAATAATAAGTAAATGTTTTGGATTTGAAAATGTTCTCTGATGTAAAAATGGTTAAAAGAGGATGCTTGAGCAATCTAGAATTTTAGCTAGCAACAAGCTAGCAACAGCTATAACTCTAGATGCAATTTGTGAGTTGCCTTTAGAGTTATAGTTGGTGAAAAGACAAGACAGGAAATGCAGGGTCATAGTGATATGATGGCACATAGAGAAAAAGAGATCAGGATAAACTGCATAGGTATACCATACGTTCCTTGCAATTTATTTAGAATTCGTACAGTAACCTTAAAGTTAAACGTTCAACTGCCATACTAATTAATAGACAGATATTATTTTGGACTGAAGAAATTCTTTGTTACCGTTACAAATTAATTGCTGACTGCAGTATATCTCTATTTAATAGGACTTATTCCCAAATAACTGCACCATGTTAGTTTTGACATTAATTTTTATTTTATACAATCACTGAATGAATGTGTGCTCCAAAATTAATACATTGATTTAGTTATTTTAATGAAATTGTGGTGACATACTTTTATGTTATTTCTTTGAAATTGTTGTCTTCATTCTTTATGCTGTAGATACATTTGACTGCATCTTCCTTTTAATAGGAATTAAGGGAGTTGTAGTCCAACATTCACACTGGTACTAAAAATTTTGTTTAAAACAACTTTAACAACTGTTCTCGGTAAAGTAAGGTAACATTTCATGTCAATAAGCACATTTGGATTTGAGAGCATTTCATTGATCATCTCACAAAATGTGTCCCATTGAAAAGGGAGCTTAGTTTGTTTACAAATAATTGCTTAGGAAATCATTCTGGACTTGGCCAGTCATAAAATATTGTAAATTAAAATAAAAAAAGAAATAAATGGTAAACTAGTAATGTTCCCCCCTTCCCCCATGCATCCCAGAATGTACTTTGTAGCTGCTAATGTTCCTGCACCCCTTGCTGTCTCAGTGCTATCCTAGTCTGTAACAAAGCAAATAATGCAAGAACTGGTGTTGGTATGTAGTATTTCTCCTTGTCAGATACATGTGAATATAGGTGTAGTCCAACCCAAAGCAGTGTGACAAAAAAAGGAATAGGCTGATTATAATTCTGGTTATATACTTTGAGTAGTCATTTCTATATTTATACATATGAATGATTTGCCAGCACAAAGACACTACTAGGAACTCTGTAGCCAAGGAGTATGTTTGGTAGAAGTGAGCCCTATGTTGCCAAGCCTCTGGATACAACTTCCAGTCTCTTCTCAGTTCCATAAGGAACAGCATGGCGCTTAAGGTACCGTGTCAGGACAAACTTTTGCTAGGGGAATGGAAGAGGTTCATAGGAGTGCACTGATGAACTTTTGAAAATCCATAATTATGGGTAAGCAACCTGTTCTTTTGTGAATTCGCTATGTATGGGTAACTAGCAGACTTACTTTGATATGAGGCTCATACTTCTGCTAAGAAAAAATTGTAATGTGTGCAGGTATTCCCCAAAATGTATCCTTATGCTTTTGAATACCCAAATACTGATGTGTTGTGGAATGTATTTTGGCAATAGAATAGAATAGCAAAATGATACAATTTTATCTGCATAAAAAGCCAGAGCTCACTTAATTTTATAAAGTGTGAAGGGCTTTCATTCAAGCAAACATAGAAAAACTATAAAGACCTAAGAGAGGAGTTCCTACGCAGCTTGTAGTACAGCAAGCCGACTAGTAAGAATGATAGGCTAGTAGGAATTACAGTGTCAGTTCAGTGGTGTAATGCCTGGATGGAAATCCTAAGATTTCCTGTAAAATGGAATGTTGTGCTACGAGTTGTAGCATATCTTCAATAACATAAGAAAACAAGATCCGAAAACATAACTTTCTAGGTCATATTCATACTACAATATCTTGAGTAAAGATGAAGAATTATATAAAGCCTTGTGGTAAGAAGAAACTGGATTACTGTAGAGAAATTATTCCTTCCATGGCTGAAAGAAAGCATTTCCCAGGGATATTTTGGGACAGATTACTGTTGCACAAATGTAGTGAGCATTTTAGGGTGACACAAAAACATCTGGCTGAGCACATCACTAAACAGATGTAGTAATCAAACCAAATGCAATCTACTTGCTTATACAAATCAAATAATCAATTTCTGGAATGAACAAAGTGAATTGCAATGGAGACAGGCTAATGTTAAAACTACAGCAGCAAAGCAACAAAAACGTAGATTCCATCCATCTTCTTTTATATAACAAAAGCTGGTATACCAATGGTTGCCATTTAAACTGTATGAACATTGAAAAGCACTTTAATGCATGGACAACTTTAGAAATGATAAAACATCTGAAGAAATTGACAAGGAAGCAGTGATCCTTTGGAGATTAATTGCTCTTGATAGACTAGATTCTGTTTTCAAACTTGGAAGGATTCAACACCAGATAAGAATGTTGCTGAAACAGGAGATACTAAAAAGATAAAGAAGAAATCACTACCATCATAGGGTTGGCAGAGGAGTGACAAAAGAAACAGATATAGGTAGTTGGAATATACATGGGCATTATGATCAGGGTAAATACAGCCAGATCACCCTTCTGGATAAGTGTGGCTAGAACACGCTGGCATCATTGTTAGCTTATATATTACAAAAACATGATTCAGTGCATCTCATCTTCTGGGGAAAGGCTGAATGGATCCCAGTTAACACAGTTCATTGGAAAAGTAAAGAAAATATTTATCTGAATGGGCAGAAACACAGTTTGCAGAGTAGTGGCAGAAATATGGAAGAACTGGTGTTGCAAAAAAAAAAATTTGACAAACGTTGTAGTAAGAACGTATGGTGCCAATGACAAGCCACATGGGCACAAAAGAGTTGGAAGTGGGTTTTGCTGGAAGCCAGCCAAAAGAGTAACAAATTGCAGTCATGTGACAGCAAGACACTGCAACCAGTCATAAATGCAAGTTGGTTGCCAAGCATCTGAAATGCAATCATAGGATTGGCAAGGGGAGATGTGGCAGTCATAACCTTGAGGTTAGGGAGTCATAACCGAATGGTCTTTAAGCAACTGGTCATTAAGCTGGGACTTCCTGTAAACATAATGAATGTGATACTTCTTTTTTCCTGCATTGAAATAACAAGAGAATTAACCTAACAATGCCTTGGCCAGGGGTGTCTTGTCAGCAGTGGGAGGAAGAAGATGGTGAAGGTCAGCAAGGATGGCAGAGTACAGGGCAACCAAAATGGCAGAGATGGGTGGATGGAGCGGGTTGAATCTCACATAGCAGTCATAAATGCCCAACTTTTCTACACGTGATTGTGGGGGTGCTGCAACAGCTGTAACTTTGAGGACCAGTCGTAACTACCATTTGTTCAGTGACCTTTTAACTTTGAACAATCACTGAATGAATAGTGATTAAGCGAAGGCTACCTGTAGGCAAACTGTTCCGTCAACTTAGTGATTGTGATTGCAACCCGAAAAGATGAATTAATCCAATTGCATGTTTAATATATTACATCATTTGCCCATGAAGAGATTCTGAACAACTGTAAAAGTAGGCGACCTGACACTATCCAGTTGTGTAGGCTTTCAATTCCTATATGTCCCAAACAGCATGGCAAGGGATTGTGTAGGTGTAGTCCAAAACATTTGGACTGCATGTTATTTATCTATCTACTTATATAAAATAGCCACTCTGTCTTAAATGAATATTTTAAAACATATTTCAATCCTTTGGATCATTGTATAGCTTGACTTTTTTCATAATAATGCCATTCAATGTTTTATACATTTATTTTAAAGTATTTTTTTAAAAATCTCTTTGTTGTTCATTTTGAGACCGTATTAATAAAATTAAAGTATTCATGATACATATTAGGATGTATCAATGCTGGATGGATAATGCTGTGCTTTGTTTACTTTGATCATTTGTACTTTCTAAATGTTACTTAAAATACACTGCTATGTTTTATAAACATTGATAGAAAATATAGATTTACATAACAAAGGATTCTCTTGCAGCTAGATCATATTTCAGTGTTGAGAGATGTTAATTCTGTTCAAGATATAGCTAAAATCGTTCTGTTTGTGTGTTTGTTAAAACTTTGCTAATGCAGACAGCCTTAAAACCATGTGAGAAAAAACATTTGTGCAAATAAGGGGATAAAGTCAAGGGACTGTTATAATAGATGTGTTTATAGATTTTCCTTCTCTAAATGAACAAATTATAGAACAATATTTTTTTATGTGTCATTAAAAGTACTGTACAGGGCTCCCCCCTCCCCGAAATTATAGAGAAGTGCAATTTTCACATTTTGTTGCTTATTAAAGTCAGTGGCTCTCTTTAGAAAAAATAAAGAAAAATATCTTCTTGTTCTGATTAAGTTTTGTTTGGCTAACCAATCTTGAGGATGGCTTAATTGGTGTTCCTGCACATTGCAGAGTATTGTACTAGGTGATCCTTGTGTTCCTTCAAGCTCCACAATTTAATGATTCTGTGTAACACAAAAGCCACTACTTTGTACAGTATGCCTTGATCTTAATGCTGTCTGATCTGTTGTTTTGGATTATGCTTCTTTTAAATTATCATTTGTCTGAAAAATGCTTAAAATGCAACTCACGAGAATGTAGATTTGACAATTCAACCTATGATTTTGTTTAATTACAAATTGGGTTTATTTCTTATTCTTGCTTTCTTCTTGGAACCTGGTTATATAACACAGACTGACAGTGAAAGGACTGACACTGCAGCAGATGGTGAAACCACTGCCACAGAGGTGTGTACCGTTGCTCTGAATTTGTTGTCAAAGAATGTATCATGTACCTTAGATATTCTGAATGTTAGCATAGTTGATACCCCTTAGTAATGAAAGCACTGTAGGATTGAATTGGCCAGGCAGAGGCAATGCAAGACAGGCCCTCCCTCAAGTAACCAGGCCCTACGCCATGTAGAGGTATGTCCTATGACAGTGCATAAATAGTTTTCTATATGAAAAAGTTTTCCACTAATTTCATTTATCTCTGTTTATATATACATTCTGGCAACTCTCAAAACATTTTGAGATAGCTTTTAAAACAGATGCATCTGGGTGGAGGTTTATGCCAGGAGAGGTTTCAATATCTATTATATATGTTGTTCATTCCATGAGTATGAACTGTTTAAAAACATCATGATCATTATTACAGTCACTAAATGATTTCTATTAGTAAAATAATATTTTCTGGGTTTTTTTCCTACCTAAACAGTCAGATCAGGAGGAAGATGGTGATCTCAAAGCACAGGCAAGTGAAAGAATTCCTTGCTTTTTTGTGTGTATGTTGTCCTCCATGGCTAAACTGCTTGTGTTTATTCATATTCCCACAATATTTACAAACATTGCTTAGAACAGCATTTTTACATTCTTTGAATATTGTGGTCCTCACATTTCCCTTTCTTTTTCAGTTTTTTCAGAATAGTCTGATTAAGCGCATACAGGGTGAAAATGTGTATATCAAACATAGTAATCTTATGTTAGAGGTTGGTATGGGTATATATTAGTGCATGTATTCTATGTGTGTTTTAAATATAGTGGTTAAGGTGTGAATTTGTATATGATGCATGATATGTGCATTTTTACTTGCTAATAAATCAAATAGTAGGGGAACTTACCAAATTTGCAGACGACACTAAGCTGGCAGGAATAGCTAACACCCCAGAAGATAGGCTCAAGATCCAGACGGATCTTGACAGACTTGAGCGCTGGGCCCTATCCAACAAAATGAAATTCAATGTAGAGAAAAGTAAAGTCCTACACTTAGGTAAAAAAAACCAAAAGTATACATATAAACTGGGAGAAACCAGGCTTAATAGCAGTGACTGTGAGAGGGATCTTGGAGTCCTAGTGGACAACTAGCTAAACATGAGCCAGCAGTGTGCTGCGGCAGCCAAAAAAGCCAATGCAATCCTAAGTTGCATTAACAGAGGGATACATAGATCAAGTGAGGTACGAATACCACTGTATAAAGCCTTAGTTAGACCGCACCTGGAGTATTGCATCCAGTTTTGGTCACCACACTATAAAAAACATATTGAGACTCTAGAAAAAGTGCAGACGAGAGCAACCAGGATGATCAGGGGACTGGAGACTAAAACATATGAAGAGCAGTTGCAGGAACTGGGCATGGATAGTCTAGCGAACCAGGGGAGACATGATAGCAGTATTCCAATATTTGAGGAGCTGCCACAGAGAGGAGGGGGCCAAGCTATTCTCCAAAGCACCTGAACGACAGACAAGGAATAATGGATGGAAACTGATCAAGGAGAGATTCAACCTAGAAATAAGGAGGAACTTTCTGACAGTGAGAACAATCAACCAATGGAACAGCTTGCCTTCGGAAGTTGTGGGAGCTTCATCACTCGAGACTTTCAAGAAGAGATTGGACTGCCATCTGTCAGAAATGGTGTAGAGTCTCCTGCTTGAGCAGGAGGTTGGACTAGATGACCTACAAGGTCCCTTCCAACTCTGTTAATCTGTAAATGTTAAGATTACAAAGCGCAAGTGCTCATGAAGGCATATTAACATAGGCTCAGTTGGCAGGGAGTTTGGATTGGCGGCAACCTCTAACAGGAATCCTACCTAGTGGCAAATGCCACATTGTTATGTGTGAAGTGTCCTAAGAATTTCTGTACACCTCTCCTTTAAAACACCAGTTTGCCAAGAGTGTTGTGTTAGTGCTGTGAGAGCTAATCTCATCAAGGCTTTTTTGCTGATTAACTTTGAAAATTTATTTGTTTTTCCATTGTGTCAATTCAAATTTTAAAAAGAATGCTGCACTCCCCTTTCCAAAACCAGGAACTAGATAAAACCCAGGAAGATCTGATAAAACACCAGACCAATATAAGTGAGCTGAAACGGACATTCTTAGAAACCACTACAGATATCTCAGGGACTAATGAATGGGAAAAGAGACTTTCAACATCCCCAGTCCGGCTTGCTGCAAGACATGAAGAAGCCCCTATGATTGAACCACTTGTGCCTGACGAGGTGAGTGCGTATCTGCCTATTTTTCAAGAATCTGTACTCCAACAACCTTCTCATGGATTTTAATGATAGATATCTTGTCCTGTAGACCAAAGAAGATAAAGAAAAATCTGAAAAACGTATATTTTTACAGAAGGAAAGCACGGCCGTTCTTGATTCTCAGGTAAAAAGAAAGTTTGTATTTTTGTTACTGAAAGATGCTACATCTTAAAGTGATAATTTGATAAATACATCACATTTCTTTTGGCAGTGCATTTTTAAAGGCTTGGTTAATATGTCACAAAGGTTTCTGATTTAGATTTGTTTTCAGATTTCTTTTCATTTTAGGTTTTCAGAGCTTAGAATCTCATTTATTCTCTGGACATCTGCATATATACATGTTTAAACATCTCAGTGAAAATAATAAGCAATATCAACTGCCTTTAGAATCCATTTCATTGTAGCATTTTTTAAAAATAAGATCTGCTTCTACTATTATAGCAAATATATTTTCCAGATGTGTTTATGGTAAAGAACAGAGGTGGTATTCAGCAGGTTCTGACCAGTTCTGGAGAACCGGTAGCGGAAATTTTGAGTAGTTTGGAGAACCGGTAAATACCACCTCTGACTGGCCCCGCCCCCATCTGTTCTCTGCCTCCCGAGTCCCAGCTGATCGGGAAGAAATGGGGATTTTGCAGTAATCTTCCCCTGGAGTGGGGAGGGAAGGGGCGTTGGCCTTACCTGAGACGCTCCTTCTCTGACGGATAGCAGGAGAGTCCAAGAATGGGATATTGACATTGTCCTTTCTGCCCAGAGACTGAGTCATAATTGTAGCCACGCCCCGTTGCCTCTCTCCGTGGCTCCAGTTACAGCTACGATGGCGTAGCTGTAATTAAAAGTCTTCTCGTGCCATTAGTCACCCCTGGACTCTGAGCCCACTGGCTGCCAGGGAGGGTTTGGACTCCCGCTATCCATCAGAAAAAGAGCGTCTCAGGTAAGACCAACGCCCCTTCTCCTGACTGATAGCGGGAGAGTCCAAGAATGGGATTTACCAAAGCCTACTGCACTAAGGGCGGGAAGCCGATTGGGCCGGAGTCCCCCCTGAGGAATGCACCTTCTGTAAAACCCTCCTCCCGAAGGACGCGTTGGCCGACACATAGGTGTCTAATTTATAGTGCCGAATAAATGGAGACAGGGAAGCCCACGTCGCCACCCTGCAAATTCCTTCAATGGAAGCTTGGGTTGCCCAAGCTGCCGTCGTGGCTGCACTCCTAGTAGAGTGAGCCGTTATCCGACCGGGCAGTGGCAGGGCCTTAGATTGGTAGGCCTTGGCTATACAAGCTCTCAACCATCTACCAACAGTGGATGGTGTCACCCGAGAACCTAGTGATGATGGTTGGAAAGATACGAAGAGTGACTCCGTCTTTCTATCATTAGCCGTCTTCTTGATATAAATCCGGAGAGCCCTCCGTACATCCAATGTATGCCATTGTCTCTCCAGAGCATGGGAAGGCCCTGGGCAAAAGTTCGGCAGGACAATCTCCTGGGCCCGATGGAACCAGGAGTTGACTTTTGGAATGAAGGAGGGATCCAGTCTGAGGACCACTATATCTGCATGAAAAATGCAGAGATCTTCTCTAACCGACAGGGACACTAACTCCGAGACTTGCCTGGCCACTAAAAATACTACTTTGAAGATCATAAAACGGAGAGTAGTTGTCCTCAGTGGCTCGAATGGTTCCGATGTGAGTGCCTGCAATACCGTAGGTAAATCCCAAGTGGGAAACCTGTGGACCACAGGCGGGTGTAAGTTAGCTGCACCTCTGATAAATCGCCTGATCACCGGATGATGAGAAAGGGAGTCTCGGTCTCCGCAAGTCAGCACCATGGAGTGGGCCGCCACTTGCCTGCAGATGGTGTGCGAAAGACCCCTATCCAGACCGTCATGGAGGAAGTTTAGGACCTGGAAGTTGGAAACCTGGTAAAGAAGCGAGGAACTTGAGCATTCGCCGGAGAGGCGAACAGGTCCACAATAGTTGACCGAACTTCTGGCACATCTCCCGGAATGTGCTCAGGTGAAGCCTCCATTCGGAATGGTCGATTGTGTTCCTGCTCAAACTGTCCATCTGCACATTTGTTATCCTGGTGATGTGCTCTGCCTTTAGGGAGAGAAGGTGCTCCTCTGCCCAGGCACCTAGGTTGCCCGCTTCATTCATGAGGGCTCGGGAGTGAGTGCCCCCTGGCGATTTATGTGGGCCTTGGTGGCCACATTGTCGGTTAAAATCAGGACATGGTGCCCCTGAATGATATCCTGGAAGTGGCACAGGGCAAGGTGCACCGCCCTGAGCTCCAGCCAATTGATGTTGGCGAGCTCTGCCTGTGTCCATCGACCCTGGGCCATGTGAGATTGTAGGTGTGTGCTCCAGCCAAAGAGGCTGGCGTCCGATGTCACTACCAGTCTGCATGGTTCCCGGAATAGGTGGCCCTTGGACAGGGCTGGTGAAGTCCACCACAGGAGGGCCTGCAAGACCGAAGGGGGAACCCGAATCCTGGTCTGCGAATTGCTGCTGCTCGACCACTGGAATGGGAGCAGAAGCCATTGCAGAGGCCTGGCATGTAGACGTGACCAGGGAACTATGGAAACGCACAGTAACACCACAGGCACCGTGCGTCTCTCTCAAACCTGGTTCACCAGGGCCACCAAGCTGTCCCGGCACTCTTGAGACAGGAACACCTCGCCGAGCTCGGTGTCGATCACTGCGCCCAGGTGCAGGATCTGAGTGGTGGGCACTAGGTGGCTTTTCTTGAAATTTATAGAAAAGCCATGATCCTGCAGCACCCGCATCATCATTTGGACATCCTCTGTCACTCATGATGGAGATGAAGCCTGGGTGATGATGTCGTCCAGGTAGCACTGGAGCCTCACCGGGATGGATCTGAGGTGGGCTGCCAGTGCCGCCAGTACTTTGGTGAAACACCTGGGAGCAGAGGCCAGGCCGAAGGGCAGTGTCCTGTACTGGTAATGCTCTGTCCCATACTGGAATCTCAGGAACTGACGATGTGCCGGCAGAATAGGCACATGGAGATACGCCTCCATGAGATCGATAGAGACCAGGAAGTCGCCCTCCCGTATGCCCTCCAAGATGGACTGGAAGGAGCTCATTTTGAATTTCCTGTAGACCACATGGGTATTCAGATGTTTTAAATCCAGAATTGCTCTCCACCCCCACCCCCCCGAAGACTTTGGAACAATGAAGAGAATTGAGTAAAACCCCTCTCCTTTGGCCCAAAGGGACCAGCTCTATGGCCTGAATGGCCAACAGGTGTTGGATGGCCTGTTCTTTGAGACCACTTTTTTCGGTGTTTTTGAAGACAGGGCAATGCACAAAGTGGTTTGGGGGTGTGGAGAGAAACTCTAGTGTGAGGCCTAGCCTCACCGTATTGAGTACTCAATTGTCCGTAGTGGTTTCTTCCCATTGTGGGGCAAAGAGAGCCAATCGGCCCCCAATGGTAGGGTTGGTCTGACAGTCACTTAGCCCTACGGAAGGAGCGACTTCCCGCTCCACAAAAGGGCCGCCGGTTCTGAAAGGTTTGCCTGGGCCGGTCACGAAACCCGGACCTCTCCGCAAGGCGATCCTGACGTTGCAAACCAAACCTCTGTTGAGGAGCAAAGTCTGAATCGGAAGGTCGGAAGTTGGGTCTCCGGTAGTATGGAGTGAGTCTGCGATCCGCTCTCCTGAACGTGCCCGGCATCACCTTCTTCCTGTCCTTATTCTCGATCAGAATTGGGTCGAGTGTGTCCCCAAATAGCATGGCCCCCTTGTTTGGGGCAGAGGCTAGCCACCACTTTGACCTGGCATCCACCTGCCAGTTGTGGAGCCACAGCAATCTCCTCGATGGTACAGAAGAAGAGAGGGCGTGGGATACGAATTTTGCCGCGTTTAAGGTAGCGTCTGCAGAGAATTGTGTGGCGGCCACCAATTTATTGAAATCTTGGTGCAGACGCGCTTCCTGCGGCGGCACCTTCTCTTGTAGTTGGGAGAGCCAGAGCAAGGATGTGCAGTTAAAGAACGATGCAGCCGTGGCCGCCTTTACCGCCCAGGCTGCTGCTTGGTAAGTCTTGCGGAGGACAAGCTCAGCTTTCTTGTCCTCGGCCCTTAGATTGTCAGCCAAATCTCCAGCCACAATAGAGGAGGAGGAGGCGAGGCTCGCCACTGGCCCGTCCACTGTAGGCAACTGCA
The DNA here is from genome assembly GCA_003457575.1 of Thermophis baileyi. Taxonomy (NCBI): domain Eukaryota; kingdom Metazoa; phylum Chordata; class Lepidosauria; order Squamata; family Dipsadidae; genus Thermophis; species Thermophis baileyi. The sequence continues at coordinate 2,350,803 of QLTV01003390.1, forward strand.
AGAGATCAGTCAATTCAGGGCCAGCGTTGTAGAAACGCCTGTCATTGCCTGTTGGGGTGGGAAAGGCTCCAGGATGATCCCATTGTTTCTGAATAACCTCCAGAAATATTCTAGGAGTAGGGATCTCCTCCTGCGCTAACTTAGGCTCATGGAAGAGACCTTCAGTAGGATCTTGAGGAGCCTCTGGTGATGGAGCCTGTGCCCCCAATTTGGAAGTGGATCTAGCCTTATGCAGTAAAGGCTTAAATAGGGCTGGAGAAAAGAGCCCAGTAAAGGTCGTGGGGTCCGGCACTATATCCTCATCCTCCGAGAGCTCCAGATCTCTGTGCCCCTCATCGCCCCAGAGGAAGTCCTGACTCCCTTCAGAGGGGTTGTGAGACCTAGGTGCCTGGTAATCAGGTTTGTCAAGCGAAGGCCACGCAGAATGAGAAGCGTATGGTGGGCCTTCCTGCTCTGCGGAGTCAGGGAGGTAGGACTGCTGTAATCCAGAGGCAATGCCATGGGAAATTGCTTGAGAAATTAAAAGTCTCATCTCTTGAGAGATCTCGGGCTTGGCCAGCACGACCAGATAGCACGGAGCTGAGCTCCGGCACCGGGAATGCAGGGCAGAGCTCCTGCTGCCTCCGCTTTGGCTGACACACGCTGATCGCAAGAAAAAACCTTGTCGTAATGAATCGGAGTCCAAGAATGGTATATTGATGTCCAGCTGTCCAGAATTGCGTCTCTCTTGGGCTAGACTGAGTCGAAAACTGGAGCCACGGAGAGAGGCAACGGGGCGTGGCTACAATTATGACTCAGTCTCTGGGCAGAAAGGACGTCAATATCCCATTCTTTGACTTTCCCGCTATCAGTCAGGAGAATGGAGATTTTACAGTATCCTTCCCCTGGAGTCGGGTGGGAATGGAGATTTTACAATATCTTTCCCCTGCTACACCCACCAAGTCACGCCCACCAAGCCACGCCCACAGAACTGGTAGTAAAAAAATTTGAATCCCACCACTGGTAAAGAAGCATGCTTATCAAAATATTGCTTGAACTTCTTCATTCTTATGTATGCAATTTTCATTGTGCAAGCAGAATCTTCAGAAATGGCAGCAAGAATCAAGTCTGTACATAAATATGTTTATATAGAAGTAGGATAGGATACTGCAGCTGAATGTACTTCACCTACTCCTGTATAGCTTGATAGAATTCAGAAGATGCATTTCTGGCCTGAATGCATATACTATGCTGACTGGAAATGCTCACAAACATTTCCAATATTGTCTACTGTATTTCCATATATGCATTCAGGAAAGAAGGAGAATAACAGTTGTAAGGTGAACCTACCCTATCAACTTAAATCATTTTTAAATGAGGAGGTACTGAGCTAGAATGAGCTAAAATGAGCTAGAAAAAGAATTCACCATTACCTCCACAAGGTATACGATTATACAAATAGCAGAATCTTGAGGTGCTTTTAGAAAAGCTAAAATATTTTCAATTATTCTATCTCAAATCTGGAATATTAGAGGGGATCCCAGTGTTACTGTCTTTCACTTGTAATTCTGTCTCTAATCATCTACTTTTCATCTCTTTTTCTTAACTAAATGTTGAGGAAAGTGACAAGCTGCACCAGGAATTTTGATTAGTAACATTATGGACTGTCATTCAGGAGCACTATTAAATATATATTCTTGGAAGTATATGAAATCAATGGTTCAGCATATACTTGCAATTGAATAGTCAGAGTATAATGTATTGATTATTTATATAAAGTTATAAAATGCATTATGTAGTGAAGAATTAAAGACTGCTCTGTAACATTTGCAGTATTTTAGAGAGTACAAAATATTTTAATAAGCAGAATGATTCGCCTCCATTTATTTTATTCGCCTCCAAAATATTTTAAATTGTTTCAAGCACATAACTTCACAGAACTGGGTTTGGAGTATTAAATTACATTTTCAGATGTTTGGGGAGTGTTTCATTTCTGCAAACAGCTCTATTTTGCACTTAAAACAGCAGTGTTTTGTGTTGAAGAAAATTAAAAACTAAATGATTTTCACCCCCTAGCTAGCATTTTTTGAAAATGTGTAAAATATTAAGATAATATGGTGCCCCTTGCTGTATTATGTATTAAACTTAGTTGTCACAAGTTGAAATATTCATCTTGCCTTCTGGCTTATGAAAAGACTTTAGAAATGTGGATGTTAACAAGGTAGCTATTGTAATCACCTAAAAGGTGTAATATTTTAGTTTCCTGACATAGAAGTAACCTCTTAGTTGTTCTAATTGAGCTTTTATATTTCAAATATAGGGCACTGAGGATTGGGTTATTGTAGACAAAGTACCCATTGAGGTAGTTGATGGTGAATCGAAAACCATTGTGACATACAAATTAATGACTGTGAGCAGTAAAACTGGTGACATCCCACCCGAGCTTTTAAAACACAGTATCACTGACATACAGAGCTTTGAGGACTTGGAAGATGAATTGCTCTCAAAAGATGACAATAAGCAGAAAATGTATACCTTAGGAAAATCCTATGATACTGTTTCTGGGAAAATTGTAACCATGACCACTAAAGTAAAAGAGGGAGAAAAAATGCCATCATTTCAAAACACAAAGATGGCAATGCCAGAATCTGTGAAAATCATCCCTGTAGTAGCAGAATATGAAATTCTAGAACCAGTAACTGATGAGAAGGCCGGAAGATTATCTGATGCCAAAAGGAGGGTCTCTGAGTCCTTAACACCAATTAAAGAAGCAGACTCCCGACTCCAAAGTCCAGAAGAAGAAAATGTGAAAAAAACACTGAAGGCAGATCAAGATTTGCAGTTGCCCGATACGCTGGGAAGTGTACAGACAGCCAAAGCTGAGAAATCGCTGGAGAGTGAACAGCTGAAAGGAGAGGCTTTTGGTTGGAAAACTAAACCTGAGAGGAAACATGGCAGAGAGCCACCTTTTACCATTGCTACTGCTCACTATGTCACTGAGTCATCAGCATCAAGAGTAGTGGTAACATACAACTTTGACCCAGTTTAACAAAGCATGACTTTTTAAGACAATATTCTGCACTACCCTGCCTCTTAGTCCTTTTTGCTGCTTGGCCTTATTTTGACAACAGCCAACCCAGCTTTTTTATTATTTCTTCATGATTTAAGTCAATTAACACAATACAAAGCTGACATCAGGCATTTAAACTAAAGATCAGTCTTACTGAAATATTGTATGCTGCTATTGCTTGTTTTTGAAGAGAAAATAATGCTTTACAAGACCAGCAGAATCCTAGTGCTAACCACTTGCTTGTTTGTATTACTGCTTATATTCAGTACATACTTGTGCTAATTTATTTTCCATTATTTTCTCTTTGTAACCCTGCCACATTTCCTCCTCTCCTTTGTCTTTATTTGTGTCAATTAACATAAACTTTGTGTGTGTCTGTTTGTCTTTCTGTGTCCATATGCCTATGACTATATATTTCTCTGTCTGTTTAGACAAAACAACTCTCCGATGAAAAAACTTTGGATGGTTCTGGTATCTTCACATTAATAGAATCTGCAAGAAAACCAACTGAGTTCATAGGAGGGGTTACAGCTACTTCACATAGCTGGGCACAGGTGGCCATCTGATTCATCTTTAAATTTTAGTGATTATCTCTTGATGGGTCATAGTATTATTTTATGGCAACACTGAGTTTTCCTTTATTATTTTGCACATCTTTAAGATCTTCATGGAAAACATTAATGCTGGGTACTTTCCCTTCTTAAAACTGTACATTTAAACTTGAAGAAATTCAGAAATGGGAGGTAGTAATTAGTTTGTTATTCTTGAGATAGAATTTAAGTGTATGAAAGATAAAATTGGACTTCATATTTATTAGTGATATGCAGATATCCAGATTTAAAGGGCAGAATATAATTTGGAACATGCAAGGATGTGAATGTACATTTCAGGTACATCTTAAGGCAGTTTCATCTTTTTCCTGATCACATGATCATGCTACAGCATGATCTAATTTGGTCTAAGTTACTTCTGAAGCATTTTATATTTTAATAGTTAGTCCAAGCATGCCATGTGTAAATCCAAATCACGTTTTGCCCTTCAAACTGAGGTCTCTTCAGAACCCTAGTCCTTATAACAGAAATCACATGGAATTTCTGAGCACTCGGATCACCTGCACACAACATAAAAGCATGCAAAACAAACCCTTGGTCAAGTTTGATGATCTTTAATTGTAGATTTTACACATTAGCTTTTAATATTAACTTGCCTTTCCTGCAGCGAACAGAAACAAAAACTGATGAGGAAAAGAAAGCAGAGGAGCAACAGCAGGAAGCCATCAAGAAGGTTGTGCAGGAAACTTTAATAGTCAAGGAGAAACATGTGATGAGTTTGCATGCAAGTGAGGATGCTGCTAAATTGGCTGGCCTTCAGCTGGATGCTACAGCACAGACAATATCTCATGTGGCTTCTAGCATCAAAGGGAAAGAGGGCTCTGCTATCACTGAGGGGGCTAAAGAGGAAAAAGCTGCAACCCAACAGGAAGAAACTGCTACTATTTCTCATGATCTACAAGAGGAGCAGAGTAAATCAGCCCATATTTTGAATACGCAAGAAAGCAAACCTCTTTTTGAGGTAATTAAACACGTTTAATTTGCCGATTCTGAACAAAAAGATAAACTACCATATACTTCTTTAAGGAAGTTATGCAATGCATCTAACATTGTTATTGTGAGCAGTTTGTTTCTTAAGGCAGCTTCACGTGTGTTTGTTCTTCACTTGTATGGCTTGCAAGCTCAACTTGTCCTTTTCATTAATTGTCACTATTTGGTTTAGTATGAGATTTAAATGTGGCGACATGGTTACTATATGGTTATGGCTAGCAGCCTGAATAATTGTAGTTGCGAGTACAGCCAGGACTTCCCTTGATGTCTAACTTAATGTAAAATAGCACATAGTCCATTTGGAAGTCATGTGCATCCAAGGTAGGATGCACAAATTCTCTTTCATAGTGATATCTGCTGCTTCATTTTCATCCATCTCTCCCAACTGGTATACATGCAGATGTTAAAAACAAAGTTTGCTTTCCTTTTAACTCCTGGGACTCTTTGCAGATCACATTGAACATTTTAAAAATTAACCAGGAAGCAACACAATGCTTCTTTACATGCATGGCGTCTTGATGCTTGTTGCAATGATAATTTTTACATTTATTTTTTTTCTTTTTATTTACTTTTTAGCATCATATGCACTCTTTAAGAAGCATTTTGGACTAAGTAATACAGCTTAATGCTGATACTAGAACATATTTTATTAGAGCAAAGAGTGAAGTATATTCTTTCATGGAAAAATTACTACCTGTGAAATTATCTAATTTCAAATCTGAAAACACTTCCCAATTGATTTATTAGAATGTTCTAATTGTAAACTGCCGTATATGCAATCTTTTCAACCCTGTTTTAACTATTTAAAGAAAAATAAGCTTATGTAAATTTGGGCTACAACAAAATAAATTTAAGCTTTAAATGAAAAAAGATATATGCTATTTAAATATGTTCTCAATTTAATATAAATAAAGGTAAAAATGCTGTTTAGGTGTAAGTTTATGTACTTTTAAGATATTTCTTTTTATGCAAGAGCAGTCATTTACATTTTACTCTGGAATACTAGAAAATCAAACAATTTTAATGTGTCCTACGTTTACATTTCATTGGAACAGTCACCCATTGTGAAGACTGAGGCAGTCAGTTTTGACAGTGCTTCTCTGGGTGGAGAGAAATTGGAAATTTCTATGAAAGAAGTACCTGTTGTCCATACTGAAACAAAAACTATTACATATGAATCATCTGAGGTAAGGTACTAAAATAAAGAGATTGGAAAAACATAGGCAGATTCTACAAACAATAAAATTTGCACTGAAGCTAACAGATTGGTGACAAGAGCAATATATATTAAAAAATTAAACTTCATTTGGAATAAAAATCCTCTAATAATGGTTTAAGACCAATTCCATTTTTTTTTTAAATAACAGATCATTGGTAACAGAAAAAAGTTTTGTTCTCATGATGTAGATATTTTTAAATACTGATTGAAAAAGTTGTTGGTGTAATAACATTAAAATATTGAATACATGAAAGGTACCTTCGTAATGAATAAACAGATAGATTAAAAAATAAAAGATGGATACAATATCGCTAGTAGTCATTTTTGTCTGGTTTTCAGTCCTAGACAAGTGGACAATTGAAAGACTATTGAAAGAAGTGAATTTTTTAAATTCTACTACATAATAGAATGTTTGCCAACTTTATACAAATAACTCCAATGTTGAATGCATTTATAATTTCATATTATTTTTTCTTAGGTGGATTCTGGTGCTGACTCTGAACCAGGAGTTCTGATGAGTGCACAGACTATTACTTCTGAAACTACTAGTACTACAACTACTACACATATCACCAAAGTAGGTGTATCAGAAATTTGTTTTATTTAATATAGGCATAGGTTTATTGTTAAATATATAAATATCTGAGTAAAACAACTGAAGTAATCATTTATTTATTGACCATGGAATAGAAGCCATAGCTAGGTATGCTATTTATGGCTTTGTCTTTTTTTTAAAAACAACGTATTTTAATGCTTTAAAATGCAACACATAAAGAATAAATTAAAAATTGATCCAAAGTTCTTTATAAACCAATTTAGGAATAATATTCAACAACACACTGACATCTTTTAAGTTTTAACTCCTTTAACAATATTAAGAACATTAAACCCTTACGGAATTTCCTGGGGCATATATCCAAATCATATGCATTAATGCGCTTTTCAGAGTATTGCATCTTCAGCATAAATAGATAACTATCACTTTTTAAATGTCCAATAATCTATCCAATAAATTCCAAAAAGTGTTGTTTATGATGTAGTTTCTATTTAACATTATGAGGTTTTTTTTACCCTTGAGATCAGAAACTTGTTCCTGTCGCACATGCACATGGTATTCTGACAAACAGCATATCAACCATATGTATTATTTAAATGCAGAGTGCCATTTTGCATTTAGCAAGCTGCCTTTAAAAAAGGAAGCATGGAACATAGAGGCAAAAACATTCTAAAATATTTCCCAGAGGGAAAAAAGTAGTAAACTTCCTTTGACAGTATCTTGAGGCCTTAGTTATTTTTTTTTCCCCTTTAAGACAGTGAAAGGAGGCATTTCAGAGACAAGAATTGAAAAGCGAATTGTGATAACGGGTGATGCAGACATTGACCATGATCAGGTATGACATGTAAGCTTCTAAAATTAGCTCCAAATTAGTCTATTTTCTGTAAAATTAAAAGTCTGTTTTAGTGTCAGCAGGTCTTTAAAATATATTACAATTCAGTTCAAATGTAAAATGTCTATTTTGAGTCACCTTTCTTCATTTGGAAATTGTAAATTTAATCATGAATCTCTCTTCACCTTGCTACTGATCATGCATGTTCCACCCCCTTTTCCTTTCTGCCCTTCTGTGGTTTCCTTACGCTAGGCGCTGGCTCAGGCAATTAAAGAGGCCAAAGAGCAGCACCCTGACATGTCAGTGACCAAAGTAGTGGTACATAAAGAGACAGAAATCACACCAGAAGATGGGGAGGATTGACTACAGGTAAGAGGACTAGATTTTTTCCAGGCACTCACAGACTGGCATGTGACAAAGATCATTCCTTCTCCCTGAACCCATCATTAATCCTTTCTATTTATTCTTTCTGGCATTTGTACTATGTTTTGTACAAAAAAAAGAAGAATGATTTGGCTATTTAGATTAACTTTAAGGAGTAGAACATTTTTTGTTTATGTTAATGCCAGTTAGAGAAATAGGAGAAACCCATTTGCTTGTGTCTGCTTGCTAGTTGCTATGCATTTTCCATGAAGTAGCTCTGTAAGTTGACAGTCCTGAAGATTGCTTATGCAGAGTTTGTGGGCAAAGAAAGCATTTTCTCTAATTGTAAAATACTGTTCTGCCTGAGAAAGCTTGCAAGTATGTTGAACTGAAATACCAGTATTTTAAGTTTTGACTGCAAAGTTGTTTGTGAATAACCTTTTTTAAACTCTTCATTTTTCTAAATTTCCTAATAAGTTCTGGCAGTTTTTATGATTGTTTCTTAAAAGGAGACAATAACATGTAATTTTTTGCTGCTGTGATTGAATAAAGGCATGCCGACAAATTCTTGCTAAATTAGCATTGGAGCGTTAAATGCAGTTACTATATGCATGTGCTAGAATATGTTTGGCATACTAACCTGCTATTGCAAGATTTAGCGATACTTGTATACTCTACAAAAGTTGAATATTGTGTGTAAAAAAGAAGAGATGGCTTTTATTTTTTTTGAACTGCTAGTATAATCTTAATTTCAAAAAGTTTTCCTTAGGTCCATATAAATTATGTGTTACTGCATGAAATAGCATTTTCAAAAATCAGTTGCTGTAGCTTTAACAATATGTGAGGAAGTTGAAAATAAGAGAAGGAACAAAGAAAGATGAGTCTTGGAGTACAAGCAGAGCCTGAAGAACAACTGAAATTGATGGAATTATTTATAGAACAACATTTGGGAATTAGAAATACTGTATTTATATAGTGTACATATAGCAGTTATTTTTATAGGGAATGTTACCTATGTTATTAACTTATATTGAATCAAGGCTTTTTCTACATGGCCAGTAATAACTACTCTGTTAGTTATCCCAAATATCAAATCTTTCTAGTGCATATAGTTGATGTCCTTTCATTACAGATGCCAAGAATTTAATCTGGAACATTTTTTATAAATATAGATTTGCCATCAAAAAGGCTCTCATTAAAAAAGACCATCAATATAATTGTATAGATTTTAAGAAAATAGAGATCTGAACTCAACTTACTATTTTTATGACTCATTGCATAAGAGTTCTTTTGTATAGAAATATTTGCAATTCTTTTCGTGACTTTATTTACTATTTTAGATTTATTATTGATGGAATTTAACTATACTCTTTCTACTGCAGGATTAGAGTAGCTTTCTTATGAACTTCATCAATGGGAATATCAGAGCCTATATGGAGTCTTGGTTCTAACCTAGCTGACTTGCATCTCTTCAGAGAAATTTTCAATGTGGAAGATTTTGATTTTAATTGCTAATTAAGGACACTGGCAGAAATTCCCCAGTTACAGCAATTTGAATCAGCTTTAATAATCTAATAATTGCATGAAACAACAAATTACAAAAAAGCAGCATTTTTATTTTCCTAAATCAACTTTACATCTAAATGGCACGTTCATCAACAGTTAAAAGAATTGTATTATGCTACACATAAAACAGCTCATGCCTTTACTATTATTGAAAGTCTAAACACAGTTTCTTGGGGTGCGCAAAGTTTTGTTTAGGGGAAATCAAGATCACACTACAATACTAGAAGCTGTACAGGTACTATATATATATGTTTTATTACATTAGATGTGCCAATAACATACTTTATTCAACAAATAACTTGAATCATATACTTGTTATAATTTGGTTTTATTATTCTTGTTATATAAACAATGGTGAATCTCTAATCTTATTTAAATGCTTATAAAATATGCTTTGTTTATCTGATTTGGAACCCTTAATAGCTAATGATTTTTAGAATTGTTAAAGTTAGAAATCCTGCCGTCACTTTTCTAAAGTCTCAATCTATAAATTTGCATTGTGATTATTTTGAAGAAAATGTATGTTTTCCTTAGCATCTCAGATATGTTCATCTGAAAATGTGATTTTTCAAAACCAAGTCCTGTCCACTCTCAGAGAAAGATATTTCTTTTGCAAGTCTAGTCAGTGTTCCTTACTTAGGTCAGAGTTAAGCCTTAAACCGTACAGAACACTTACAAAACATTATTTCATTTTTATTATCACATCAATTTAAAGGGATCCTATGTTCTTTATGCTGTCAGTTTCATTACAATACATGGCGAATGTATGTTTCTGCATAGTAAAATAAAAGTGGTAAATGCACCTAAATTTGTACTGGTCTGTGTCTAAAAATGTTTTTGCTATATTTAAATGTTGCTACTATTTGTATAATATCAAAGGCATTTATTATGTTAAAGAGATGTTCTTTCATACAATCTCAATATGGTTTAGGTAGGTACAAATAGAAGATCAGGGAAAAATGAAAGAAATTGTAAAAACAAATTCTATTGTTCAATTTTGTACATAGAACTTCCATTTGATTTCTTCTGTATTATATATCTATGTAATGTGTTTCATGTAAGTTTAATGAGAAACATGATCAACTAAATATTTTTGAGCATTAGCTTTAAAAAATAGTTTTGTATTTTATATTCTAAATCTAGCCAAAATGCTCCAAATGCTATATTGGAAGAATTCAATATGTGTTTTGTGTTCAAATCAGTGAAATGCTGAAGTATTGTGCCTTTGATGTTTGAATTTAGTTGCTCATTCACAATTCAGGCATGATATCTTTCACTGAAGAGAAGATGTAATAAACTTCATTTAATAGGCTTTGAAATAATGGAGTATCTAAAATGTTATTTTTGTCAATAATAACAGTATACACACTGTCCAGCTCAAGTGCAGGAACTTTGAACAAAGGCTAGAATAAAAGCCTTTCTTCAAAGAAGAATAGAATGGAATAAGTATTTTGAAATAAAAAAGACAATCTATAGAGAAAACATATAGGGTCTTTTGCAGGTCTGGAGCCACATGTCCAGTTTATATGTTCAGTGCCTCCCACCTATTATATACCATATTTTTCGGAGTATAAGACGCACTCCCCCCCCCCCAAAAGTGGGTGAAAATTTCTGTGCATCTTAGACTACCGAACCCTCTGCACGTCACGTTTTCAGCCTCCCCGGCCCCCAGAAGCACTCTGCAGGCCAAAAATGGGTGCATTTTTGGCAAAAACTGGACACGCAGAGGGTTTGGGAGGCCAAAATGAGCCTGTTTTTGGTCTGCAAAGTTTTTCTGGGGGCCAGGGAGGGCGAAAATGGTACATGCGGAGGCCAAAAACTTTTTTTTCTTGTTTTCTTCCTCTAAATCTAGGTGTGTCTTATAGTCTGGTACATCTTATAGTCCGAAAAATATGGTAATTATAAAACAAATGAAAGTAAGAATTAATTTGTGGCTAAATATTTTACTCTATACACAGCAATAAATCATAACCTTTCACTCACACTGTATTCTTACTGTAGAAACTTTCAATTATGACACAAAGTTGCTTTATTGTAAGTACAATTGAAGCCATGTAGTCAAAAGATTAGTCCATTGCAGAACACAAAAACCAACCATAATTACAGCATCTATTTTCTCCAGAGTTTAAGAAAAGGGCCTTCTCCAGAGACCCTTTTCTTCTACCTGTTTGTATTAATGGAAATGAGGCCATTCTCTTCCTAGCCTTGATAGTGGGAGATTATGTCCCCTCAGAGAACCATTCAGGTACTTACCTTAGCTTCAGCCTTAAAAGTAACCACTATAGGTGCAGTGTTGTAAAAATCAGAAGAAGTGGTTTAAAAAAGGCCAGGCTGTTATAAAAATTGTGCATGTTTTACCATTCAGAAAATTGGCATAGCTTGCCAAGTCAAAATATGCTTCTATTTGACAGGTTAGTGGTTTTGGCGATGTTCATAATACTTAATATATTGGAATTAGTTCTGTGTTCTTTTGTATTTACTTTATTTACTGATCTTCAAACAATTTTTGGTTTGGTTAAATGTGATAATTTATTTTTCAAGAGCCCTAGTGGCGCCAGTGGTTAGAATGCAGTATTGCAGGCAAACACTGCCCAGAGCCTGGAGTTCGATCCTGACAGAAGGCTCAAGGTGGACTCAGCCTTCCATCTTTCCGAAGTCGCTAAAATGAGGACTCAGATTATTGGGAGCAATATGCTGACATTGTAAACTTCCCAAAAAGAGCTATAAAGCACTGTGGTATATAAGTCTAAGTGCTATTGCTAAAGCTAAAAAGTTACTTTTCATAATTTATTGATTACTCATATCTTTAAAATTAGTACGAAGTTTATTCAGCACATTCTCCAAAAAGTTTCTAGCTATATATATTAAATATATATATATTAAATTATATAATTGTAAACATTTTACAAAGGATTAAATTCTACTTAACACAATTCACAAGGAAACCCCATTTTAGTAGATTTGAGGGTATCCATTATTCCCAAAAGCCTCTGAATCAAAGGATAAGTCATTTGGATGTTATGTAAATTAAACAGTTTGTATTGGAGTTTATTGTGTCCAAAGTCCATTTAGTCAAAGTATGATAAATTAAGGTTGCACTGTACTTGCAAGTAAACAAGTAAATTATTGTGGTTTATTAAAATTATTGCTATAAATCCATAAATATTCCACTCTAAGATACTAGAAGTTATCCTACCCAACTTACTATTATAGTTTTGGGCTCAATGCTCATCCAATCATTTTTAATGTTTTTCTTGCTTTGGGCTTCATTTTGTGCATGACATTCGTTCTTTGCAGCACAATCATCTTTCCATAATGAAAAATCAAAAACTAATTTCTTAAATCATTTTTATCCTAGTCCACTTGTAGTATATTGAAATAAAGTACCCAAATATATACCAGGATCTTTGTTATTAGTATTGCCATAATAAAATAAGTTTGATAAAGAGGAAAAAGGAAGTATTTTTTCAAACAATAAAGGTGTTGTGTTTTGAGTTTGGAATAAAACAGCTCTACCTGAAGTTTTGTGTCTGAGTGTTGAAATATTCCTTCCATTCTAAGAACAAAAACCCTTTAAACATTTCAAGGAACTTGGAAACAGCTGCAGTCCCTTGTTTTTCTCTTCTGGGCCTCAGTAATACTGGTAGTTCATGTTGTATATTACTAGAACCTAAATTGCAAAAATAGGCCCAAGCACTAAAAAATTTAAACAATTTTAAAACAGTAAAAGGTCCCCATGGAGTACAGTACTTTGAAAAAAACTATTCAGATAAGCATTAGTTAGTAACACACACGCAAAAGGAAAGGTCTTTCCCATGTGTATAAATAAAATCTGTAGTTTGGTCAGCCAATAGATTGTAGGCAACAGTTCAATAATCTAATATTCCATTTACTATCTAAGCTGTTTAATTCTTAAAAGTTTTATTTTCTTAAAAAATAAATAAAACTCTTGGCTTTCTGAATGCCCCAGGGTAGTTTCTGTAGGATCAATTTGTTCTTTCCTGATATTTTTGCCTGGTCCTAAGGGTATGTTTGAAGGCAGGTTAAAGAAAGAAAAGGTCTGGTGTTCTGTTTGATTATATAAGTAACAATGATACAGGAGATGTGAAGTGCACATGCACTTTGGCTAAGCTGAAACAAGGATGAAAAATAGCTCAATCAACTACCCCAAACATCAGCCCAATTACTGTGTTTGGGAGTGTTAGAAGATTGATTGCTACCACTCAAAACAGGCAAGGATGTTTCATATTCAGAACAAAATCCTGAAATCTGTGTTGTACCTGGAACACTCAATCCATATAACAAGCTGTATTGAATTTAAAATATGCTGAAGAACGGCTACCTTGGAGTGACTGGAATAGCTAATTGATAAAATATACCAGCAAAAAGCACTGTATATCCAAGATTGGCCTCTTTCAGGAAACGAGAGATCATGGTTTGTATAATAAAGCTAGAGCTACATTAGTCATTTTGCAAGGCAAGAAACAGTATTATGACTGTTAAGTGATGCAACAAATATACTGAAAGACTACAATTCTAACCACATGATTAAGAAATATGCTGTAATGAACATAAACACTTAAAATGTATACAACTGCTATATAATGTATGGAACACTTTCCTCCAAAGGGATTAACGCAGTAAGAATGCTAGGAAAAGCAAATTAATTGGTTTAAAAAACAATGGTATTCTTTACTAGAATAAGAACAAAATGCACAATGGTAATTCAGAGTTGGTGAATTTGTTTTTGTTGGAGGGGTTGCAAATTCTGTGGAAAAAATAAAAAGTTATTGCCTATTTGCAACAATTGCATTTTGTCTGTTTTTTGTTGATACATAGTCCACACCATACAAAGTAACTAAAACAAGATCAACCTTTTTTGAAGTCATTTATACACAAGTATACAGGGTGTAATATAGAGCATTCTTAATTTCAGAAAAATTATCAACTTCAGTTCTGCTTTATTAAGATAAAGATTACAATGCCATAGTTAAAGGGGAATTTGGTAGAATTGATACGTAAGAACACATAGATGCAATAGTAAGGGAGACCCAGCAACCTATGGACAAAAGATTTCATTGTGCAAATCCCATGTATAATTGCACATTATACATCTGAAAGCCTTTTTGTTTGCTGGCAAGCACTCTGGACAATAGTGGCCAAAAAAAAATCCTTCAAGGAACGCAATATCTCTCTGGCCTCCTTGATTTGGTCTCTGAGCTGCTCTTCAAATAACTACCATGCCTTAGAGACTGGGATCAGAAAAGCCACCAAGTCCACAGACTGCATAACAATTGTGGATGTATCTCAAGGAATCTCAGGCTTAATATATGTAGATAGGCATCTCTTAACTACACCCAATTTGGTGAGCTCAAGACACAAAACAGACAACAGCACAGGTCCCTAGATGACACACAAGCACTACTATGACTCCTCCCTCTTCTCCACAGCTACTCCTATTTCTTGTGAGTACTGCTAGAGAAAAACTTCCCTTTCTACCTGCTTTAGCCTCCTTCTGGCTGCTTTACTTCTACACACAAACACCTGACCCTCTTTCTCCCGCATAAACACCCTCAGCTGTTTCACAACACAGCTTTTATAGCCAACATTGCTGTGCTGCCTGAAAAGGGCTTAAAAGAGACAAGCATCACAGGTGCTGGCAATTTTCTGGACATTCTGCTCTCTCAGTGTGTTTGCCTTACAAACAAGTTGTTTGGTGGTCTGAATATGAAGGGTTAGGGTTAGGGTTGACTTAAAAAGTAAAAATATTTGTTACCCAGGATCATTGTGAAGGTCACCCCACGCTTCTAATAGATCTGTAGGATTTCTGGAAAACATTTCCCAATGATCTGATAGGTGGTTCTGTCTGTTGCCTGGTTAGACTCCTCCAACAAAAAGCAATTCAAGGTAGCAAGAAAATTACTGATCACAGGGCACATATTTCTTCTCTGAAGAGCCCTAGAAGATGATGCAATGTCTGGGATACCAGTGGTATAAGACTAAAAGTGAATCTGGAACATGCTCAATTCAAGTCTACTGTAGGGAACAATGGAGATATGCTTGGATAAATCATTCCGAAGCCATTAAGACAATGGGACGAGGCATGCACTAAGCCTGGGAGACAGAAAAGTTTAGTTAATGTGGTCGGTTGGACATCTTTATTTGATTTTGTCTTTGCTGATGGACAAAAAGCTGGGTTGTTGCTTCCAATTGATGTGGTTTATAATACTGGGTTAAAATACTGATATTATTTTGTTGGGTGGGAAAGGAAGGGAGAGAGGATCTTGAATGCCTGAATGAAATGTATGGGGCCAGACAACTCCAAAGTGTAGAAGCCACTACTGAAAAGGTCTGGCCTTGCCCCAGCCAAGCAGACCTCTCACAGGATGTTAAGATTCTCAACAGGTCCGCTCTTGTGGACCAGACAGGATAGACAGAATCATATTCAGTCCTTAATATTGTCTTTATCCAATCTGGTCATCAATACAAGGCCAGTATCATCCATGTATGGCTGTATACAGTAAAGTACTATATCAGTGCAGTGATCTAACAGTAAACATAATCCTGAAATAATAGGTTTTCCCACCCACTTCTGGACCCATTTGTCTCAATTTCATGTACAGACAATCTTCAAATTTTGACAAGGTTTAGACTGACATTTCTGTCATTAAGCAATGCAGTCATAAGGCACAACTCCCAATGCTTAATGACTGCAATTCCTGCAGTACTGCTTGCTGTCAATAACAAATCCACAGTTGTTAGGGGAGACAATTTCTTGCCAGTTTCCCACAACCAAACTCAGTGGAGAAGTCAGCAGCAGCTGTAGAGATGTTGTTTAGGCATTTGTGATTACAGGAAGTACAAAGAAGTGTTGATGTTCGCTGCTCTTAAATGGCCACAAAATTGACAAACCAAGACTTTTAAATTCATTCATTCATATGACTGCCTAGGCCAGACATGACTGGTCTGCTAACAAGGGTTAAAGTAATAAAAAATCGTAACAAAAAGAATAATATATACCATATATTGTTTCTCATACTTCTGATAGAAGGGCTCATTAAGCTTTGACAATTGGAACTTTCTATTGATCAAGTGAAGACAGGGCTTTTTTGCTACCTTAAAGTTGTTCTCTGCCACAGCCTGCTCCCAGTTTTTGTGCAACATACAGCCAAAATGTCATAACTATCTAAAATTGGAAATTATTCAGTCTAAATTTCTATGAAGCATCATTCAAGTACAATTTCCACACAGTATGACAAACATAGTCCACCACTGTGAAACTAATGTAATTGAGATGTAAATTAAGATGTGGCTGATTTCTTTGACCTATTGGTTAAAGCTATTTGGGGGGGGGGTCCATAGCTTTTCCCCTTTGACACTTGTGTCATAGTCACTGTAGACTTTGCTTTTCATGTTTTTGTACATAGTGGTTCCTACCAGGACTCCAGAGATCATCCCAAAGATGTTTTCAAAAGGCAACTGGACTTCGTTTTTTCCTTGAAGACGTTCCACTTCTCATTCAAGAAGCATCTTCAGTTCTGACTGAATGGTGGGGAATGGGAGGATTTGTATTCTTTTATATCTTTTCATTCCCCATCATTCAGTCAGAACTGAAGAAACTTGGATGAGTAGCAAAACATTTTTAAGGAAAACAAGAAAGTCCAGTTGCCTTTTGAAAAGCATCTTTGGGACAACCATGACCTGGATGTTGAGAATCTGCACAGACATTCTTAATTCTTAATTTGATTTTCCAGCAGGTCAACAGTATCCCTTAATTGTGTTCCCTGGGAATTCAAATTTGCAATTTTTTTTTCTTCTGACCAAATATAGATACAGTATATTAAAATGATAAACCCTGTAGGTTCATGAATTCTGAAAACTATATGAAACAGTCTTGCTGGTAGGGCTAGAATTCCTATCAAAACCCTCAGTATTCAGAGATAACTCATGTAGTTGATACAGTTATATCCCCAATACCTGGATCATATTTTGGTAAAAACTAATAAAGTAACTTTTATTATGATAATCTAGAGTGTCAATTACTGTAGTCACAGCTGTGGTGTCAAGGATCTAATAGTAATAGGATCTAAGCTACACAACAAAGAAAATGTAGATTGCAATATCCAGATCAGTGAAGAAATTCAAAGAATAATGCTTTTGAAAGCATCTGGGTTAAAATAACAGTAATATTACTGCTAACATCTGCTATTGATAAAAAAAGAGATGTGAATGTTTTCCAAAAGCAAACTACAAATATGTCAAAGATACACGACTTAGTAATGATCAGAAATTTAAAATAATTTAAATTTAAATAAACTTCCTGCCCTTTCTTGTTGAGAATTTTCAATAGTTTTCAAATTAAGCTACCCTTGATTTTATTTTAACCAATAAGGATAGTAGACAAAACAGAAAACAGATCTATGGAGGAAATTGTGTATATACAGCTGGATTTCTTGATACTAAGGGAATCCAAAACTGAGTGCCATTGAACTTTGGACTTCATTTAAAGCAATGATAACTATGATTCCATGCACGTGGTAGCTAATGGGAAAATAAATTAAAAATGGCTAGGATTTAATTTAAAAATGAGATACTAAAAATACAATGACATAAAATGGTATATAGCAGGAGCCAATCTGGTTACACAAAATTCTTAAGTGAAACACTCTCAACATATGAATGAGATGAAAAGTAGGATAGTTCACCAAGGAAGAATACAAGATTCTCTAGATTTGGAGAGATGGTGTCATGAAAACTAAAGTTCAACAAAGGATTCTAAGAACAATAAATTGGAAATATGTTCAAAGGGAAAAGAAAATATATAATATACGCTACAGGAGAAATGCAGAAGGGTACCAATGCAGAAGGGTAACAATGAATAAAGATGACATTACTTTTTGCATTCTTTTGTTCAATACCATACAATGCTGCTTGAAGGAGTAGGACTACAGCTCAGCCATATCAAAAATGTGAAGAATACCTACTGCCTATGAATTAACTAAAATCTCCAGGATTAGATGTATTGCATCCTGTCCAAATACAATGAAGAGAAAGCTGAACAGCCATATGGGAAGAATATTTAAATTGATATGGGCAAGGGAGTCTTTCAACTCTGTGACCCACAAATTCTTTCTTTTAGGTTTAGAAAACTTACTTAGGATATCACACCTAAGAGCCTAACCTTATTTTTAGGTACTATATCCTGTACCTATATCCTATAGTATATCCTATAGTATATCCTATATTTTTCCTGTTCAATTGTATCTGATTATGGGAGACTGCCCATAGAAGTCTTGCAGGTTTTTTGGCAATAATTTTCAGAAGTGGTTTGCCATTGCCTCTTTCCTAGGACTGAGAGAAAGTGATTAATCCATGGTCATCCCACTGGCTTTGTGCCTATGAGGGATTAGAACAGTCCTCCCAGTTTTAGTCTGAGGTCTTAATCACTATACCACACCTGCTTTCATATATTACTTACACTTTATTTTCCTTTTGTGCAAGAGAAACACTGTTACAGAAAAATAAGTCCATGACTGATAAGATTTCAGTCAACTGTTACCAATTTTATGTGTTTGCTTCATAGAATTAATTAAGGACAGCTTCATAGAATTAATTTTGCATGACTTTCTAAACAGATTTTGCAAGACATATTGAACCGCAAACTAAACACATTTATTTTAGTTTAACATAAATGTACCAGATAAACCAAACTTCTGTTGTCAATTCATTATTCACTGTGCAACATGGGAGAGAAAGGAAGAAACAAGGTACAAGACCAACCACACGGCACACTCTGCCATACATCAAAATAATTTTGAAAGCTGTAGAATGCAGCTTCCGAGATCTCCAAGTGGGCATCGCACACCACCCAAAGGCTACCATACGAGGACAAATTATGCATTGTAAATATCGCTTGGAGGTGGGAGATAATTCCAATGTAATCTACTGAATCCCCTGCATTATTGCCCTCTGTAGGGCAGATGGAGAGGAAGCTAACCACCAGGTTGAAAGAACAGAAGCGAGCAGTCAGACAAGGAGACCTGAACTCATTGGTAGCTTCACCCTGCAATGAACAAGGACACACATTCAATTTTGCAAATATTAAGATTGGTGGACGAGAGGTACAAAAACAGCCAGGGAAATTATTGAAGTCTGGGAAACAAGCCCCTCTTCAGTCACCGAGAGTGCTGATTTACCACCAGCCTATCAAGTACTTAGAAGGGAAGGGCTCAGCAGCACAAGCAAACAACAGCTAATGACCTAAAAGCCAGCCATCAACCCACCCCAATCAACATCTAAAAAGCCACTTACAACAGGCACTATAAATACAATACAGAAAACAGCACACACTCTGCTAGAGAGAAATTCCCTGAAGCTGGGCTCCAGCAAAAGTCCAAAACCTCGGAAGACAAAACTTCTGGTCCCGGAGACTGACCCAGATTGGATGCTGCAACATTATCTTGGGACAAATATATTCGCCTTCATTTGTCAATTCATTATCTTTATTTATTTACAATCACCTCTAAGGTGATAATTTTCCCAACGTGGCATTATGTAAACCATGGCTATAATAAATCAATATAAACAATTGTAAATAAAAATACAGCAAATAAATGTTTAAAAAGTAATGTATAAAGACCTCAAACGTCTGTCAGCCAGGGCAGCAGTGACAATGCTGTTTGAAAAGGGACCCAGTTCCTCGCTTTTTTTCCTTTAATCAGAAAAAATCCATCTTTCCCCCAAGATCGGTTTATGATTCAGTGTGTCACTGAGAGCCAGTACCCTCAGAGGTGGGTTCCTACCAGTTCGGACCGGTTCTATAGAATCGGTAGTAGCTTGGCGGCCTGGAACTGGCAGCAACCCAGGCCTGCCATGCCCCCGAGCCGGTTCTCTTGGCGGCGTCATAGGCGCCATCTTGTTTTTTGCTTCTGCGCATGGTTTTTTTTGTACTGCGCATGCGCGCATGCACGCATCCACAAAGCGTGCACCCGCACCCCGTGGCGCACAACACCCGCGCGCCTGTGCAGCGCATCCATGAGCAAACAGGCAGTAGGAAAATCCGGAACCCACCCCTGAGTACCCTGGATAGTAAAGTTAGCAAGTCAGCAAGCAAACCTGTTGTCGGAACAGGGCTCTTTTCACTAGAAAGCCTCTGTTGTAGCGCTGTCTCATCAGCGCCGGCCCCATCTTTGGCGGAGAACCTCTTACCTCAGTCAGGACAGGGGCTCAGTTGCTGCGGGGAAGCGGGGGGGGGATATCATGGGCAGGACAGTCACTATTTCAGTCTCAGAATTTACGATTATTATTTTTTTCTCAGTGTGGAAACGGAATTTTCCGGTCCTTCAAATAAGCAATGGCATGAAACGCAGCTTAAAGGAAGATTGAAGCTGTCATTTATCATTGTTTTTATTATTGGTAAAATGTAACTGATATGTACTGGGATAGACGTACGTCAGAGACAAATTATTTCTCGGCAAGTAACTTAATGCGTGGAAAGACGAGCCAAGGAGACGCTTGCTTCCTTCCGCCGCCGCCGCAGCACCAAAGTGGCTAATCCATAGCCCTGCCGACCGCTTCCATCTCGCGCGGCCCCGACCACAGCGACCAAGAGGCAGAAGCGGCGAGGGCGAGGGCGCGCGAGCCCGGGAAGAGCGGCAGAGCAATGCAGGCGCGCCTTCCTCCTCCCCTTTCAAAACAGCCGCCGCCGCCGAGCTCCTTCGCCTCTTTAAAAGATCCCCGCAGTGCCCGCCCTTTCCCCGCGGGGGGCGCGCCCTGCTCGCATCGCGCATGCACGTTCCCGCCTCCGGCGCGCCTCGCGCGTGCGCGCGCGGGCCACTCAATGCTCGTGCAGGAAGCGGCGGTAACGGCTAGAGACGCGCGCCATTCCCCCTACATTTCCCCCCCCAAATCCCCAAATCTTTGCTTGGACCAAGCACTCCCGCCACCGTAACCCAACCTCTCCCCTTCCCCTTCCCGGAATCTCCGCGCGAAGCGCAGCACGGCAGGTAAGTTTTGACGAGCATCTGCGCGCGCACTCGAGGCTCGGCTGCTGCAGGAGCAGCAGCAGCAGCATCGGAGGGAGGCGGGGAGGTGCACTGGAGAGGTTCCGTCGCGCGCCGCCCCTTTGCTGCTCTTCCTGCGCGCGCCGTTGGTCTCCCGGCCTGCAAAGGCTGCCTCGCGCTACTGGAACCGCCGCCGTCTCCTTTACCGGAGCAGGAGGATGCCGGAGATGGCGCAGTCCCGTGCAGCGCGGCAGCAGCCGAAGGCTCGCTCCGGGGTAAATGAATAGCTTATACTAGAGTCCGGCAGCCCCGCCCATTCGTTAATGCTGGGGAGCGCGAGCAAGGGAGCGAGCTCTGCCGCGAGATTTAATGGCGGGGGGGGAGGGGTTGGAACGGAAGGCTGTTTTCTTCGCTCCCGCGCGCGCGGGCCTTTGCCTCGACTCCGCCTCCTTGGTGAAGGGAAGGGGAAGGATGGGGGAGTCGCGCGTGAGGGCATCTGTGCACTTCGCTTAGCTGCAGCCCCGTCTCAGCGGGGCACAGTCGTGAGGCCTGCACGGGTACTAGCACGCATGCACCGAGTATGCACCGTGCACGTTTCTTACATGGTTACTCGCACGGAGCCGGCAATGATTTTTTTATTTTTTTTTTTGCCTACAAAACGTGCATGTTAGAATCGCATGCTCTTTTCTACGTTTAGCTCAGTGGGGGGGGGGGGAACTGGCTTGGAAATCGGCGTCGTTTTGATCTCCACAATAAGCATACTTAACGCTTCAGACCATTTAAATGTCAAGGGATTTTGTTTGTTCGTTCGTTTTATTGCCTGTACCAGTTGTTACAAGAAAAAGCTTAAAAACATATCACTGTTACTTAGATCGGTAGGGTTCGATGCGTACTTCCGAAAGCTCATTAGCAAATTTCAGGAGTCGGCCATAAAGTCGAATATTTAATGTGTTCTGAGAAGGTAATGTTTTGGAATTCACTTTTGAACCGTAATTCCAATTTTACCTTACAGTAAGCTTCACTGAACCTACCGGGACTTGCTTTTGATTTATATAAATATGCGTAGAATTGTTCTATTATTCTTGGTTTAGTTCCTTTAGCTTCACAATTTTTTTTAAAAAAAATCTCTGGATTATCTGTTATCTTGGTGAGTTTGCTATCAGGAAAGATAGCTTAGAAAATAATTGAGAAAATCCCCATGTACCCTCTAGAGATTTATCAAGAAGTTAGCTAAAGGATGGTGGAGTTCATATATCCCCTAAAATTGAAAGATCACTTGAGAAAATTTTATGCATGGCATTCTCTGTTTCCAGGACATTCAGTGGTAACATTCTATCTAGGCATTCAGAATACATGAGAAAAGGATCTGTATATTGTACAGTATTCATGAATGCTTGAGAGACTAGAGGCCCAATCAAGATTTTATCTCTCATGATGAATCTCTGTGAGCATAGAATCAGGTGGGTTCTGACTTACCCCGCTGCTGGTTTGCTTCCGCACGCACAGCATGGGCACGCGCACCTGGCGCGCCACGTGGGCAGTGCTAAAAACCAAGCTTCTGCGCAGACGCAGAAGCAAAAAACAAGATGGCGCCGCTTATGCCGCCGAGAGAGCCGGTTCGGGGGTGTGTCCAGCCGGCCATCGCTGCTGGTTCAGTGAGCGGGGGGGAAATTCCCGCTACCGGTTCTATAGAGCCAGTCCGAACCGGCAGGAACCCACCTCTGCATAGAATCCTTTTTGTATGCACTAAAGGCACGAAAAATTATCTGACTCACACTCCAGTAAAGAAAAACATCATATCATTGTATATCCTATGTTCATCAGTTGTTTTGCATATTCTGGAGCTTTTTTTACTGATCCAAGCAAAAGTGAAATCGGAGAACTGGTTCCCTCCCCCCCCCCCAATACAGCATTGAACTAGTTGGTTTCTAATCCACTATTATAGTCCAGATTTATTTATAGGGTAAATTGCATCTCTGTACATGAATTCTAGTCCCTTCTTGTCTCATAATACAACCACTGTTTTTGTACTGGTTGTCTGAACAGAAAATTTGCATATGTGAACCAGGGGTGGTTCTTGATTTACAAATCCTAATTTAGAATAATGGTAATTGGATAATCAGATAAGCTAGGATCAATAGTTTTAGATGGTAGAAATTCTGGAGGATGTGGGAAAGAGCAAAAATGTGAATATGAAAGGTGCCAACAAACAGCTTTCTGTCAATAACCAGGATCCTACTTTATGACTTTTATAGGCCGGGCTATTGGTTAACTATTGTGCTAATATGAATATAGGCCAATCCTAAACTCGTAAAGGAAAAAAAGCTTTGGAGGCAGTTAAATTCAGCAAAGTCTTTGGTAAAAAATGTTGAAAAATTGAGCAATTTTCTCTTTGTGAGATCAGACAGTTGATCAGTTTCTTGCTTTAGACCAGGGGTCGGCAACGAAAAAAAAGACACCGGCAGCCACAAAACCTGGTTGGGCATGGCCAACTCGATGTCACTCACTCCCACCCAGTCACATGACACCCCTAGCCACACCTACCCAGCCACAAAACCAGTCTCTATGTCTCTCTCCCCCCTCCCTATCTCGCTCTCTCTCCCCCTCTTTCTGTGTCTCTGTCCCTCACCCTATTTCCCCTCTCTCACCCCCTCTGTATGTCTCTATGTCTCTCTCACCCCCTCTCTGTGTATCACTCTGTATGCCTCTATGTCTGTCTCACCCCCTCTCTGTGTGTGTGTCTATGTCTCTCTCCCCCCCTCTCTATGTGTATGTGTGTGTGTGTCTTTCCCCCCTCCGGGCAACCTCCTCTTCCCCCCTCCTCTCGTGACCCCCTGCCCAGCTGTGGCTGAGCCGGGAG
Source organism: Thermophis baileyi (assembly GCA_003457575.1). Taxonomy (NCBI): domain Eukaryota; kingdom Metazoa; phylum Chordata; class Lepidosauria; order Squamata; family Dipsadidae; genus Thermophis; species Thermophis baileyi. The sequence continues at coordinate 2,374,851 of QLTV01003390.1, forward strand.
CATGTGCACGCGTGGGGAGACCCCCCTCAAGCGAGCGCCAATGCTCAGGAAAGGCGTGCACGGGACGGGCAGTGGCTCGCTTAAGGAGGGTCTCCCCACGTGTGCGCATGCTCCCGGCTCAGCCACAGCCGGCCAGGGCGTCACGGGAGGAGGAGGGTCGCCGGAGAGTGCAGGAGCGAAGCGGCCCTGTACCTGCCTTCGCTGCATGTAAGGCAGCCTTTGCTTCCTGCCGCTTCGGGCTGGAGTTCGTGCCCTCCGCGCTCGGGCGAAGAGCTGCTGGGGGTGGGGGATGACACGGCAAGGCGATGGCTGGAGCATTAGTGCAGTAGAGAAGCTGCGTCCTGTTAAACCCTCCTTAAGTGAGCGGCCGCCCACCCCGCACACACCTTTCCTGCGCTTTGGCACTTGTTTGAGGAGGTCTCCCCGTGTGTGTGCACGCTCCTGGCTCAGCCACAGCCGGCCAGAGGGTCACGAGAGGAGGAGGGGGGGAGGAGAGTGCAGGAGCGAAGCGGCCCTGTATCTGCCTTCGTGCCACATTTGCGTCTAAGGCAGCCTTCGCTTCCTGCCGCTTCGGGCTGGAGTCCAAAAAAGAAATAAGAGGGGAGGGGCCAACCCGTTAAGGGGCAGGGAGCTGTGGCAGAGGGCCCAAAGAGCCGCGGCAGAGGGCCCAAAGAGCCGCATGCGGCTCCAGAGCTGCGGGTTGCCGACCCCTGCTTTAGACAAATGTGTGCATGATTGCAAGCACCTGTGTCTAACTGGTAGTAAGCAAATGCACTTATTTTTTTTTCATTCAAAAGGTATTCCCAATTGCTGTCAGCCCTCCACAGCAGATTAAAATGCTACTTTTGCTGTGGATAACATCACCTGGAGCAGTAAGGGAGCTGTTTGTTTTGCATTTTTGAGGAAAATACAATGAAAAGACATGCAAAGTATTTATTAGGGAAAATACCTGTCCAGGATGACCCCTGTGCTAATGACATGAGTAGCAATAGCACAGAGAAATAAATAACTTGCTTTGAAATTGTGAAACAAAAATAGAATCTAAGACCACAGCTTTAGTAAAAGTGCTATAATTAATTTTTTATTTCTTAACTGCAAAATATCAAGGGTTAGGTGGCTATCAATTAAATTAGGATAAAAGTGTTGTACATTAAGAGAAAGAATATTGACTCAACATAAGATAATTTCTGTTGTATTTTCTACCAGTTTGCCACATCCACTAAATGAATCACTACGAATCACTAAAAGATGGTGTTAAATTTAGAGAAGCCACAAGAAATCTGGAGAGGTTCCATTCAGAAAAACAATCATGAGGACCATAAGCAGCAACAAATGTTGCGAGTCCTTCAAGTTCCCTCTCTTGCTACACCTTTGTTCTTTTCCTGGGTAGGTCCATTGTGTTTCCAGACAATGTGTAGGACTGTAATTGCCCATTATTTTGTTTTTGTAAAAAAAAAAAAAAAAACCAAAATTTATAGGCCTCAGGCACATCCTTCTGAAGAATAAAACTTACTCTTTTTAAAATGCTTTTTGAAAAATGTAGTGTCAATGGTACAAAGAATTTGGCATGAGCATTTCCACCATTTGGGATACCTTAAATTTGGGAAATTGCCTTTGGATTCTAATCCCTGCCCAGTCTTGCCAGTCATAAGCTTGTTATGTGACCCTGAGCTAGTGATCTAACATAACTCACAGGATTGTTATGAGGGTGAATTTTTTTCATAGATTTGTTATTGTTTTCTTTTTCAGGTGCAGGGAGTCCAGGATAAGAATCTGCTTCCAAAACATTGCTCAGATACTAAGGAGAGATCTTTCCTTGTTCATGGTATATTTCTTTGTTTCCATTTCCTTTTTTTGTCTCCGTAAACTATTTTATTCTCTAGTTACTATAAATAACTATGAGGAATAAAGGGGTAATCTTGGTCTTGTTTATATGCTTTCCCCTTTGTTTAATGTTTTCTGCTTTATCTCCTGGTTGAAATACAGCTTGTGTCTCTGTATTAGTTCTTTCTCAAATACATTTTGTTTTGTTTTGGGTTTTTTTGCTTTAGCTCAGCTGAAAGAAGGAATAATATATTCTGGCATGTAAAAGAGAACTCCAGTCAAAGGCTGTCATATTTATATTATTTATAAGAGCTGTAGTTCATTAGTGAAAAATATAACACTTTTTCTCGTGAAATGTATACAATAATAGATAATCAACTTTGCATCCATAGCTCATTTGAAGGTTGTTCATTTGCTTTAAAATGTTCATCAGCTTAATATACGTTCAAATGTGAAACTTTTTTTTTTTACAATATCTTATTTTTCTTAAAGTAACTTAAATACATTTGTTTTTTCTAGGAGTTTTTCATCAGTATGTCTGAAACCATTAAATATAATGACGACGATCACAAAACTGTGTTTCTGAAAACATTAAATGAGCAACGATTGGAAGGAGAATTTTGTGACATAGCTATTGTTGTAGAAGATGTAAAATTCAGGGCACACAGGTGTGTTCTAGCTGCTTGTAGTACCTATTTTAAAAAACTTTTCAAAAAACTGGAAGTTGACAGCTCATCTGTAATTGAAATAGATTTCCTTCGATCCGATATATTTGAGGAAGTGCTCAATTATATGTACACAGCCAAGATTTCAGTTAAGAAAGAAGACGTCAATTTAATGATGTCATCTGGTCAGATTCTTGGTATTAGATTTTTGGATAAACTTTGTTCTCAAAAACGGGACGTATCAAGTCCAGAAGACAATCCACAGTCAAAGAATAAGTATTGTCTTAAAATTAATAGACCGATTGGGGAGTCTAACGATAACCAAGATGATGAGGTTGAGGAAATTGGCGATCACGATGATAGCCCGTCGGATATGACAATGGAAGGAACTCCTCCTAGTCAAGAGGATGGTAAATCGCCAACTGCTACTTTGAGAGTTCAGGAAGCAATTCTGAAGGAGCTGGGGAGTGAAGAGGTTCGAAAAGTGAACTGCTACGGTCAAGAAGTAGAGTCTATAGAGTCTGCTGAAACTAAAGAATTGGGATCGCAAACTCCTCAGGCTCTAGCATTTAATGATGGCATTAGTGAAGTAAAGGATGAACAGACACCAGCATGGACAACAGCAGCTGGAGACATGAAATTTGAGTATTTGCTTTATGGTCACAGGGAACAAATCGCATGTCCAGCATGTGGCAAAACATTTTCTGATGAAGCACGATTGAGAAAACATGAAAAACTCCATACTGCAGATAGGCCCTTTGTTTGCGAAATGTGCACTAAAGGCTTCACTACTCAAGCCCACTTGAAAGAGCATCTAAAGATCCATACAGGCTACAAGCCATATAGCTGTGAAGTATGTGGAAAGTCTTTTATTCGTGCACCAGACCTAAAAAAGCACGAGAGGGTTCACAGTAATGAAAGACCATTTGCATGTCACATGTGTGACAAAGCTTTTAAGCATAAGTCCCACCTGAAAGATCATGAAAGAAGACATAGAGGGGAGAAACCTTTTGTCTGCAGCTCTTGTACTAAAGCATTTGCCAAAGCATCTGATTTAAAGAGACATGAGAACAATATGCACAGTGAAAGGAAGCAAGTAACCACAGCCAGTGCCCTCCAAAGTGAAACTGAACAATTGCAGGCAGCTGCCATGGCCGCTGAGGCAGAACAGCAACTTGAAACTATAGCTTGTAGCTAAAAAGAGGAGTGGCCATATGCTGGAAAATGTTTGGACTGAAAAACTCACTACTGAGTGTTTTAGTGTGATTTAGAAAGTAGAAATATAGTTGCAGTTTGCAGCAAAAAAAACTCATATCAAGCATGGATAAGACCTTAATCAAGGCATCCGTCCAGTTGGATATAATTTTTTTAGAAGTCAGACTCTAGCTGTGTTTTATTCCTCTCTTTAAAGTACTGGGTTTCAATGCATGCCTTGCCCCATTGGAATAAACTCTGCATGTGGAATGGAAGATGTTACACTCCGATGCTCAGTGAAATTAAGTCTTAAGTATTTCGATTTAAGCTACTTTTGTTTCATTGAATCCAGTTGCTTGGCATCTAAATATGTTGTTTTATGATTTAGGAAGATCCTAAATTAGAGATTGTCAGCAATGGTGGGAAATTATAGGATGAGTTGCCAAGTCAAAAATAAATACTTGTTAGAGATTCATTGCACTGCAAGTGCTACGTAGCTGAGTCTCATGGATTTCAGTAGAAAGTAGTACCATGTGAGTAAAGCAAGATTAGATTAATTCAAAATGTGTTGATTTATTGGCCTACAAATTGTGCTGTTAGCAAACAGTTTAATAAATTATGTCTACTATCACAGGTATTTTTTTAAAAAAATATGGAAAATTATGAGTTTTACTGAGTGCAAGAATTAATTTGTAGGAGGTGAATGTATTAATTTCCAATGTTCTAATCAAAAGTAATGAAAATGTGATTAGATTTCATATTTTATTTTGCAATTGTTTAGCTCCAGTTTAATCTACTGTCACTGTTAATATAAGGTGCATGAGCAGTAGAAACTATAGTGGGTTTTTTCCCCTAAATTGGATGGCAATGAAGCTGCATGGAGCTTCTCATTAACTGACATTATGATTTAAATTTTCAGAAGCAAAATGGCCAATGTTTAAGTAGTGTGAATTTTTTATCCTTTCCCCTGTCCCACAGAAATAGAAATAGGAGATCTTAGGCCTGAAATAACACCATGAAATGTAGGCCATTTTGTTATTATAAATTTTATTTTTAAAAATCACAACAAATAATAATAAAATTGATCATGCCTCTTCCAGTGTTATTGCACCATCTGGTAGCCTCTTGAAGCCCTCCTTATGAAGGAGATGACTCTTAAACCACTGCCCATCTCTAATTAGATAATGACTAAAAAACATCCTGATGTTTCTCTTGTCTTTTCTGATCACTGTACTTTGCGGTCTTATTAACACATATTTCACATTAAGCTTGATTATACTTATTGAACTTGCTCATTGCAAGCATACACAGCTTTGTATATGATATAATGCCTTTTTATTTGAAGGCATGGAACAAAGTGTGTATTCGTTATGAACCATGGACAAAAGTTTTCAGGAATATTGCTTTAATATTGGGCACAATCCACTGGGAGATCTTGGCTAAATTAGAAGGATTTCCTCTAAGATCCATACTCTGCAACCATTCTAACTCTCTTCCTTGTCAGCTTTTAGGTGTAGCAAATCTACTAAGACCTGTTTGATACCTATCTATCTGATGGTGGCTTTTTGCTTTCTCTGCCCTGACAAAGAAAAGATTGCTAGCTGAATTGTCTGCAATTTCCTACTTAAGATTTTTATTATTTTTTTTTCTGTATCATAAGAAACAAAAAGGACAATTGGGAGAAATGTCAGATTCAAGTGCAAATCCTTGCTAATGAGATTATCATATCCCAGGATTTGGGGGTATTTAGCAAGAATTAAAATTGTCACTATCGAGGCAGCATAATTATCAAGGGTTCATATTCTAGTGTAGATAGCACAATGCAGTTAAGGCAATAAGTGTTAATAAAAAGATACAGAGAAGAAGCTAACATGACTTTGAAAATGGTTGAAAGTAAATTCATTTCAGTCGCTTCCAATTAACGAATAAATTGTTAGGACTTATTTTTGCTGCTCCTGAACACTAGATAAGAATTGTAATGTTCCTGATAGTTCGGAGAGTCAAAAAAGTTGAACGTAGGTTTGAATTATGGGCATTGTTCCAGGAGAAATCAAAGATTCCAGCTTTGATGGCATGATGTCTTTTTCAGTATGGAGGGGAATTCCTGTGCCCTAAATACAACTTTAAATAGCATAGAGTCAAATGTTGGCATCTCAGGCCTTTAGTGACTTTTCCATGAAACTTGGAAAAATTGGAATAATGGATTATAGTTTGGAAAAACAACAACACAGAACAATATAGTTACCACATTTGAGTGGAAGAATTTAGAATTAGACAATTGAATGTACTTTTTTTCCTATTGTATTTGTTGCTTTGTATCCCATTAGTGAACATAGCTCAGTCCTGTATGTGTTTACTCAGATGTCCCACAGAATTCAACATAATTACTCCCAACATAATGTTACAGAATTTGCAACATAAGATGATTCAATTAATTGTGTGGTTTTGGGATTTATATTTTAATTCAAAAGTATCTTATATGAAAGTAAGCCTTACTGACCTAAACCATGCTGCTTACTAATGAGTATGCTTGAGCTTGCAGCTTAATGTCTGTGCTTCATAAGCAATTATCCTGCTTATCTTCACAAAATTCCAGCTAGCTTTTGGGGAAAGGATTCATATTCGTCTTTGATTATCTTTCAGTGAATGAAGTTATCTCTCGAAGTATTTATCCAAGGAATTAATAGAAGATGATGGGAGCTTTTCCATAGAAGAAAATGGTTAGCTGAAATTTTTAGAAAATTTCACTTAGCCTACCAATCTCAAATTAATTTACTAGTCTAATTTAAAATAAAAGTAATTTTATTATTTCAGTTACAGGTTTTATTTGTAACAAACTAGAATGGGTTTTCTATGAAGCAAGAGGAAATTTGATCATCTACAAATCTTGAAAAACATTTCTCCACATATTTATACATAATTGTTTTACATGTATTAATACAACTCATTTTAAATGAAGTTGAACACAGATATGTTCTGACAGGGGTCAGATAAGTATTTATAAATTAATATGAGTCAAACATCTCTTACATTTCTATATGAAGCTAACATTTTAAACAATAATGTTGCATATAGCTATGGTCTTTGTTACGACGTCATTGTGAAATATTCATTGAATAGGCAACTTAAAGTTATATTTAAAATGCCAAAAGTTTGAAATGTATCTTGTAAATAAAACTTGAATATTTTAGAATATATAAAAATTGTGTGCCTGTACATTTTCCAAGAACATCACTTCATTTTCTGTTTTGAATGTATTTTGTAATGCCTGTTAATTTTACTAGATGCAAATAATCTTTGTCTTACAATATTTTGATTTTTTTTTAAAAAAAATTGCTAGCTTCTTTAAGTTCTGATCTAAAGAGACATGAGAACAATGTGCACAGTGCACATTAGTAAAAAATAATAACTGACAATAATTATTTATATCTAATTTCTGAAATAGGTCTTGCAAAATAGATGTGGGCAAGTTGAAGGTTCACCATTTTAAGTAGATATTATAACTGTGCAATACGTTCTTTCATGGATCATTCTAGCTTTGGAACAGCCAATTTTGGAATTAGAACATTCTGTGCTGGAATGTTGGTATGCAACTTGCATAGATAAGCAAAAATGTTGAAGCTTAATGGGCTGGATCTATAATAGCCATTTTGCAAGCAGATAGCACTGGGTAATGAAGAGATGTTCTACACTGGAGAAATGGAAAGAGGCAATCAATTTGTTTTGCAGCTCTCCATGGATCTCTTCTGCTACTTCAGAAACATACCCAACTTTCCATGACATTTTTCAAGAAGCAAAGGCCAACTGCAGGAAAAGGAAGGACACAGGAAGAGCTCTGCCAATCCTTCTCCTTTCGTATGAATTGAACTCCTTACAGAAGAATTCTTGAACTGACCTGATGATTAGTTCACAAAAACAGGAAACTTTGCTCCTGGGAATCGCCTATTCATATTTACTTTGAAGAAAGCCTCACTAAATTTAACTGCTTGTTTCTAAGTAACTGTTAATAGGATTTTTCCAGCACATAGGAAAGTCTGTGTTTCTACTTCATTGTCAGATCTGCAAGTATAATTCATTTTGGTTCATGAACAACCTCATGTTGCATAACAAGTCATTGTTCTAAATACTTATAAGTTTTCTTCCTAATCACAATGAACTACGACGATTGCAAGCAAAAAACTACTTTAAAGACATATGTTTCAAAATGAATCCAAATACAGGTAGTCTTTGACTTACAACCAAAATTGGGACCAGAATTTTAGTTGTTGAGTGAAACCATAATTGAGACACTCGCATGAGTGCTTTGCTCAACGGCCACAATCGCAGCATTTCCAGTTGTGATCATTAAGCAATCTCCTGTGTCATTAAGCTTATGGAGCAAAAGATGCCAAGTTCAGTTCCCCCCCACCTCCCCCCCCCCATGCACAGAACAAAGCTCCAGCAGGTTGCAGGAACAAAGCTGGTCAGAATGTGTGCTCTGTTTCTCCACTCCGCTGGACGAGTTCATCTCTCCATGCATAGAAGACAACTGCTCTGATGGGCTGCAGGAATGGAGCTCTTTTTACAAGGTTGTGAAGCACCCTTTCTGAGACCCATCACTTTGTACTGGTTATGGCTTAAATAACCAGTTGTAAGTTGAGGACTACTTGTGTAGTGTATTCCAATGATTTGAAAAATAGTGTTAGCCTGTATCAGACTCTTAGAAAGCAATTAGAAATGCCCACATCCCACCTTTTCATGGACCATGAAAAGCTGATTCGTGGATAATTTAGATTATGATTTTCAGTTGTTGCTCATTGTTCAAAATTTCACGCTGCAAGTATTCAGTCAAAAACATGATCTTGGTACAAGTTTGATTCTTTTATCAGAAAATTTATTTTCCTTAAAAGTAAGAAGAGGAAATTAAGATTTCCTGGCTCAGATCAAAATGCATTCACTTCAGTGGTAGCTGCCTCTACTCCTGGGTAAGATATACAAAATGAAATCTGCCCCAAACAATTTATCTAATTAAGATGGATTGAGAGGAAAATATGCAAATCCAGCAATTTTTATTTAAAATGAACATTGGTAATCATTTTTTAATCATTCAGAAATAATTTCCAATCAAGTGAAGGGTTTTTTGTGTGTGTGACAATGTGATAGGGCATTAAATCATAACATAAATAATAGTACTAGACAAGGAACAGAAGACAGCAGTGGTAATAGACATAGAGTGCTGCCAAGTGACAGCAACTTTAGGGAGAAGCGGTATGAGAAGCTGGAGAATACTAGGGCCGGAAGGAAGAACTGGATCCATAAAAATACCTTGTTAATTTTGCAGCAAAAAACATTGTATTAAATCCACATATTTCTATGTAAATTTTTGCATAAAATAGACTGATAATACTTCTATTCATTTGTGAGATGCCATAGGTTTGATTTCTCTACAAAAGTGGTTAATTAGAAATGTAATGACTTAAAGTTTTTCTATGTTTATGATATAATGTACAAAGAAATAGCACAGAATTCAGTACAGTATACATGCAAAATACATGTCATATTTATTTAACTATTTTCCTGTATTACACCAAATATGCAGGAAGATGGAGAATAATTTATTTGTACATTTCTTGTGCACTTAAGCAAAATGGCTGAATTTGTCTTCAGATATTTTAAAGTAAACTTCCTCTATCTCTTGATACTGGCTGGGGTAGCTGATAGGCTGTTGAAATTTAAAACACTTGGAAATGACTAGGTTGCTCATGTTCACTTAACAAAAATTAGAAATACTGTATATATTTTATTAAGAATGTAAGGTCCCTTTAATGTGCTTTAAGATTAGTGGGAATTCCGAAGGTTGCTATTATTGTGGGATATCTTAATCCTCTAAATCAGGGATGTCAAACTCGCATCGTCACGGCGGCATCACTTGACGTATTGCGACTTTTTCCCCCTTCGCTAAACCAGGCATGGGCGTGGCCAGCGCATGGCGCATCTGGCCCACGCACCATGAGTTTGACACCCCTGCTCTAAATCCTAAACTTTTTATGATTTGGGCTTTTGAAGATGTTTTGAATTTTGGGGAATAGATGGCAAAATTATCAAAGAGACATAAACTCAGGGGTGAAATGCTCCCGGTTCGGCCCGGTCCGGGTGTACTGGTAGCACCGCCTGCCGGTGGTTCGGAGAACCGGTAGCGACTGCAGCGTGAGGCTCCGCCCACCCACCCGGATGCCGCCATTTTGTTGTTTTTTACCCTCTGTGCATGCGCAAAGCATTCTGCGCATGCGCAGAGGGTGAAAAAGCCCGTGCGCGAGCGGAGTGCAGGCGAAAAAGCACGTGCTTCCAAACCGGTAGGGAAGGTAAGTAGATTTCACCGTTGCATAAACTGTAATATAACTTACATATTAAGCAACCAACCAAACATGCAACTCAACTTTATGTATATTTTTATTCTGTGTTTCTACTCAAATACACAGTTAATTTTAGTGAATGAATTAAGAACGTTTTTAAGCCTTTTCATTTAGTCTCCTGACTAAATGAAAAGTGCTAAGTTTGGGCAGATCATGCTGTGTGAGCATAGTTTTGTCATTACTTTGACAGAAAGTAAAAATGGACTTGCAAAAGTAAATATCTGTTTAAAATGGACACTTAAGGGCTGTTATTGTTTAACAATAAGAATGGTTTTTTAAAATTATTATTTGTAGGAATGATTTTGATTTTAAAGAGGCAGGTTTCTGTTTTCATTTTACAGAACAAACAACTGAAAATGGCATTTTTGGTTAATAACCACAGCAATAACCTAAGATATTTTTTAAAATCCTCCTTCCACCCCAGCTATTTCTGATAATCAATGGAAGGCTTCACAATTTACTAACAAAGATTGTTAGTAAGATATCAAGAGCCACACTTTTCATACCACCTTTTTTCTCCCCTGTAGCTGCAGTTAAAGTAATTCCAGATAATAGACTGCAAACGTTAGAGAAGAAAGCAGCATCAAAATATACATAAATTTCAAGAACTCCTGGCAAAACTTATAGGTTATTGATTGCTTTGGGGGGGGGGAGATTTATTAATTTATGAGGAAGCCCTGAACAATAAGATGTCGCAGTGACTCAGAATAGCCAGTTTACAAGAGGCTTTTAACTTAGCCTTGAAGAACCACCCTGCTCATTTCACCTTGGCTGCATCTGGTGCAGAAGATGACGAGGGATAATTAGGAGCAATTACTTTATTCTCCTGCCGAGAGCGTCTGCTATTACCTTTCCTCTTTTCCCTTTCCTGCTGTTGCTGCGGAATTCAGCCTAGCTGTGTATGCAGTGAGCGAAGACATGGGATATGTGCTGATCCGTAAGCTCCTTCCTCCTCCTCTTCCCCCCCCCCCCCCCCGGGAGAGCGGTGCATTTTGGAGGTAACTGGAAAGGAAGCATTTCAGGGCTGGCAGCGTCGTTCTGCGCGTGTAGCTGTCCAAGGTGCTACCACTCCTGGGTGTCACTGCAAAACTCGCCCTTATAATTTGCTTGTTTGCTTTGCCCTTCCGCTCACTTCCTGCTTCTAACACACGACTTCGTGGTGTCTTATTACACTGTTCTCTTGGCAGGAAGGAACCATGGTGTTTGCTCCAGGTAAAGTATTAAACCTTTCCCCCCCCCCTCTCAGATTGTTGTAGATGGGCCATATTTTATTCTCTGTAAGAACCAAAATGCTCACTGTAATCCTATTCTACCAAAAATGCAGGCTTTTGGTTTTCGGGAAAGAAACACTGCAAACTACATCTAGAACTGAATTTGCTTTGATTCAGATGAAATACAGAGCAATGCTTGGATTGATGGAGTGTAGAATGAGGAAAAGGTTGAAAATGGGAAATACTATTTTATAGCAATTAATTTGGTCTCTCTCTTTCTCTTTCTCTTTCTCTCTCTCTCTCTCCCTCTCCCTCTCCTTGTATTTTGTTTGACAGACTGAGCAACAGAGTATCCCTTACCCTCATTTTCATTTAATGAGTGTGAAGTTATAAGGTCATATTTCTGCAGAAAAGGGTCATGCTGTCTAGACATAAGCCCCTTTTCTGTCTGAACATTCTCTAAATCATATTAGAAGAGGATAAACCTTTATTTACAGCAACATCCTTAAGCAAATATTTTAGGCTGCAATCCTATACCTGCTCTTCCCTGGGACTACAATTACCATAATTGGATTTAATAGTCACTTTTAAATGGAAACACAAAAAATATATGTTGTTCTCTCTTTCTATACTTAGTCTTTGAATCATAGGAGGAGAGCTGTGTTAGTCTATGCTGCAAAAAATATATATCAAGAATCTGGTAGCACCTTTTTCAATTAACAAATGTTATTAAAAGAGATTAGCTTTTGTGAGCTGCAGCTTATACCTTTTAATAAAAGTCATTAGTTGGAAAAGGTGTTACCAGACTCCTTTTGAGTCCTTGAACTGCTAATTCTGAAGTGAGCTCATTAGCCTCAGGAGTAGTAACAATAAGGTAAACTGCAAATAGGATAAGGAAAAAAATGTTATTTTAAATTAAAAATCAGCTCCCACATATGTTTACCAAGCCATGAGTCTGACTTAAATCAGCATACTTCAAATAAGTTTGCATAGGAAGATAAACCTGCAACACAATTCTCTACTTGGCTTGCTAGAAATATCTTCTGAGTTTAGTGGAGCTGTTGCCTAGATAAGTTATCAAAAGTTTACAACCTTAGTTTCACTCTCTTGGATTGTCAGATTCCTTACTACATTATTAACATGTATGCCACTATGAAGTATTTGATGAACAGCATTATATAAATAATTATAAATAATATTATTGGGAATTGGCTCAGGTTCATAGAAGATGGATATGGTTCCTCTAATTCTTCAAATGTTGGAGGAAAAAAAATATGTCTTCTAGCTTCAATAGCATTTTGACAGCAGATAAGAAGTTTGATCCAAAGATTGCTTTGGAATATCTGTTAGAAGTGCAGTTTTAAATACATTTTGAATATCTGAGCTTATGGTGGTAGTGCAAAACCTCAAATATAACATTTGCATAAGAGCTCCTATGAATTCTGTCCCTTAACTTGGTAGGGTCTACTTTCAATGAAATATGTTTCTCATGCATGCTGTTTGTGATCCTTTATCTAGAAATGCAATAAAAGTGGATTAAGTAATATTTCCTCTTACACATGTTAACTATTTTAATGTCAAGAGACAGAAATTTGTGTTTCAGTGGTACATGATATGGGATTCTGCTGGAAATGTAGTATTCTGATTGAAAAATCAACAAAATCCAGCCAAATGCTGATAATTCATCATTAAAGCACTGCACAATGCTCTATTATGATTTATTCCCTGAAATGCTATGGCAGCATTTACAGGCCCATTCTAATACTGTTTAAATGGAAGGAAGTTTGGATATAATAAATTTCAACTCTCAGCCATTTTTTTCTCCTCCTGCTCCCAACAATGTCTCATTCTACCACAGAATTTAGCCAGTTTTCCATTGCTACTGATCTTGTTCATTCCTTGCAACAGTTTGTCCCTCTATTAGGAGTTAGGGGAACTTAGTTATACAAAACTATTGCTATCTTCCACTTATGTGTTCTCTGTATGTCAATTGTCGCTAGAAAATTAAGCCCATGGAGCAAGAATTCTCAACTAACATTTTCAACGACAAATAAAAGCATAGACAAACAATTAGGGAAGATTCAATTGTAGTTTAGGTGATTACCATTATATAATAAGGATGTGATTAAAGAATTCATAATGGAATATTATAAAAGTCAATAGAATTTACTTTCAAGTGAGTTGAATTCCAACCAAACCCAATCCAGTTTTTAAAGTGGTAAATTCCAAAGTGGCACATAGTAAACCCGATTGTTATGGGAAAGTTTATTTTATCAGAGGAATTGTTTATTTTCTGTAGTAATCTAGAGTCATTCCATTTTTTCTTACCTTCTATCTAGCAGAGCAGATGGTTCACATCATTGTTCACAACTGGCTTATTAAGGCAAACACGAGATTAGAAAACTGCAGCAAGAGATTATAACCACTATAAAGGGAACAAACAATGACCCCTTGATAATGCATGTGCCTTTTCCAATTGCCTTAGTAAGCAGGGTTTTCACTTTCATACTCTCAAGCTATTGTAAAATATTTGCTTAATGTAATCATTCTTGTTCAGGTTGTCTTTGCAGAAAGATCTTTAAACATGCATTCTTTTATTCCAACATCATTTCAGAATTACTTAATGAATAGAGACGACTCTCCCTGAAATTAAACATCAGCTATGAATATTAGCCAGCATCATAAATCTTAGTATGGGGATCACACAGACAGACAAGAATTATTTAAACAATGTTCAACCTCATTTGAATTAATGGAATGTAAAACTGGATGAAATGAACAAAATTATATCACATTTTTCAATCACAATATTACCTGTGTTTGTAATATTAGCTGTGAGCTGAATTACAGGTACTCTTTTCCCTTTGGTACTTGGTGACAAAATCAAATACAAATGTTCGTACAAAATGTGTGTGTGGGGGGGTGAACTCTTTTATGAGCACCAATTATGATTTAGCAAGCATGTCAATTTAAGTTTACACAAGAAATGGAATGATCTTATGTGTATTCACTTCATTATCACAAATAGACAAATCTAGATTTTTTCATTAATTTTCTATTGCTTTTAAAATAATGTCAAAAAGGGGGGGGAAACCACAAAGATAAAAACACATACATTTGACCTTTTTTAAAAAAAATCACTTTGTATGTTTTTTTTATTGATAGACAAACCAATACATAAATTTGGCCAGAAAAAAAAACGAGCTCTAATGGGAATTCATAACAGACAGATCAAGACATACAAATGTGTAAAGCAATTCAGCCCTTTAGCAAAGTTCACAAGCATCTGTGCAGGAGCAAGGCAAAGCATGTGGTGAAACGTGTTATGACATCACAACACAAGCCTCTTAGCATACACACTTGGATCTGACATCAGGACATAAGAACAAACAGCCAGGTCTTGTGTCATGAGGTTGCAATCATTTGTTTTTTCATCACCCTGATTTGTAGTGGACACCTATGTGTGAATTATTATAAGCATCTGTCCAATTCATTGTACAAGTTTATCTTTAGTCAAAGAATAACAATAGCAAGGAATAAAACCTGTAGAAGCAATGCAATTCAATGAGTACTCTAAATAGTATAAAATCCTTTGCAGGTCATAAGCAATCAATATTGCTAATAAAAGAATCCCATTTTTAGAAATTTAGATGAATCATCACAGCCCTTTCTGTACACTTAGTTGTTAATTGTACTAAAATGCAATATAGCTTTCTTTGCAGGGCCTTTGCACACAACTACAGTATCTGTAACAGTAAATACATTTCCCCAATTTTCCTTTTGTAAGCATTTAGAAACGGAGAATCAAAATAGAAAAACATATAGTAAATCTGTCAAAAACATTTTGGTTTATTTCTCAAGGGTCTATATTAATCTGTTACTTTAGAAATATATATACCCCCCCCCTTCAAAATCAGATTTTCTCAATATGGGTTATATTTAAAATAGTGGGGTGGTAATTAGATTTGATAGAGAACTGCTCTGGAAAAAAAAAGTCTGGATTAATGTCCAGTCCTAAATATAAGTTCACTGAGTACTCAAAGGCTACCACTGTTGCCAACTCATTAAGCAGTTGAGTCTTCTAATCTAGATGGCTTCTAGATTCTGTCAACCAATGCTATGACATCACCAGATAGGACGGGCTGTATCCTTTAAGACCACTTTCCCCCCAAGTTTGGGAACGTTAGGGTGGGAATGAAAGGCCATGAGAGACATTGCTCTCACTTCTACCCTAAAACAATTCAGTCCTCAGAATAAGCCATAAAGTCTTCCTACCAAAATTCACCATTTTGACAGTGCAATCTGGAAGTGGGGTGAAGTTGGGCTGCTGGATCACCTAAAGCAGTGGTTCTCAACCTTTCTAATGATGCGACCCCCCCCCGCGACCCCCCCCGCCGCGGCCCCCCCGCCGCCGCGACCCCCTCCCCGTCCCCTCCCCGCACAGGATGAGGTGACAAAGGGGGCGTTCTGCGCATGCGCAGAGGCTAAAAGAACCCAAATGGCGGCGACCGGGCGGGTGGGCGAAGTCTCCCACTTGGGTGTAAAAGAACCCAAATGGCGGCGTCCAGGCGGGTGGGTGAAGTCTCCCGCTTCTGTCACTACCGGCTGTCTGGCGACCCGCAGGCACAGCTGAACCGGGAGCATTTCACCCCTGCGAGTGACGGTGGCACCAAGATGGCGGGCTAACGCGTGCGGCGACCCCTGTGAAATGGTCATTCGACCCCCAAAGGGGTCGCGACCCACAGGTTGAGAACCGCTGACCTAAAGGCAGTCCCCCAACACACCCAAGGACAAAATATTCAAATGATTCTTTGAATATTCAAATGATTCAAATGGGAAATTGCAAAATATAATTGAAATGGGGTAATTAACAAACAAATTCAAAATACAAAGTGCAGGCAGCAAGTCTTTTCGTTAGAATTTGACTGGCATATTTCCATGCTGACTCAGGCTCTCAATTACTTTAGTCTCTCTGAAACAATAAATAATGGAGAACAATATGAAAAAAAAGGTAGTCAAACAGGGGTTACAAGAGGTTGAAAAAATGATGCAGCCCTAAAAGACTATAAGAAAGCTTTTGAAGAGTCTGAAGACTCATCTCCTTTTCTTAAGCAGGATTTCATGGGAACAGTAGTAAGTTCAAAGAAATAGAAAGGTGGCAGTGATAAAGTTGGAAGGAAAAAAGAGTAACCATAGCTCAAGTACTTTTATTGCATAAAGCTTTTTTGAACATACTACCCTGTCAAAAGTATATTGAATTTGTGAGGAGAGTGATATGGAATACCCATGAAATAAGACATGCTAAATAGTTGTGCTACTAAAACGTCAGAACAAGGTTACATTTTCTTAGCATTTAGTATTTACCACTTAAACTTATATACCGCTTCATAGTGCTTTACAGCCCTGCCTAAGAAGTTTATAGAGTCAGCATATTGCACCCAACAATCTGGATCCTTATTTTACCGACTTTGGAAGTATGGGAGGCTGAATCAACCTTGAGTCGATCAGGATCGAACTCCGAGCAGTGGGCAGAGTTAGCCTGCAATACTACATTCCAACCACTGCACCACCATGGCTCCTTTCTGTCTTAGTCCTCTCTGTATAAAGTAAAGGAGGAAAAAATGGAGACCCACTTCCAGGTCAAGGAGACTAGAATGAAAAAGTGGGCAGCTCAAATCCGAAAACAGACTTCTCCTGAAAGACAAGAGAAGGTGAAGGGCATCTGTTTTAAAGTTGGATTGATATAGAGAGTGAATGGTGAGCTGAGTGGTAAGACATGCTCTGAGCCACCAAACAACACGAAGAGTATTAAAAATGGAATAACTATGGCACAAATCAAAGATCCTTTTTCATATGTTCTTATACTATAGCATTTGAGAACTTCACTTTAGATTTATAAGTGCCTATAAGAAAAGATGTATAACGTTTTTCTTTGGTGTCTCATTGAACCAAAATGCTTCCACAATCGTGTGTGACTTTCCTCTAGGATTATAGCCTTCCTAGGTTTTTCTGAAAAGATTGAGAAAAAGGAGACCAAAACTCTTTAGGAACTCAGGCAAGTCTGTATAATTAGAAATGCCTGGAGCATGCTTGTCTCAGGGCAGCCAATTTAAAGACAGCCAAGAGCATTTTTGATTAGCTTTGGGTCAACAAAGGCAGATCATGTTCCTGAAACAGCAGAATGATATTGGTGTGGGAAGCAAACAAAATTGCTCTATGTTTAAATGGATGTGTCCTGAGAAGACCACAAAACTAGGAATATTGATAAAGTCAGTATTTTGCTTTATGTATATTTGCAAATACACTGTTATTCGTAAGAATACACAGACTGAATTAAGCTTTTTTGTTAATGTTTCCAGAAAGAATGTTTAATTATTTATGTTGAAGTCAAGTTAGCAAAATGATTTTTTTTTCAATACATGTTGGTCATCCTTCTGTCTTTCAAAGGAAAGCAAGCAGTTTTTTTTTTTTAAATCTTTAGCTGTTCTGGAACCAAAGAGAGAGGGAAAAAAAAATCACACATTTTGGTAACGTTTATTATTTTTGTGCATATGCAATACAGTCTTACAGTATTACTGCTAAGAGTATAGGAGTCCATATTTAATATATGTTTTCTTGTGGTGGGCCTGGACTTATACTACGAGAGCCACATCACAGGCCTGCACAGTCTAAAGCAGGGGTCCCCAAACTTGGCAACTTTAAGACTTGTGGACTTCAACTCCCAGAATTCTCCAGCCAGCTATGCTGGCTGGAGAATTCTGGGAGTTGAAGTCCACAAGTCTTAAAGTTGCCAAGTTTGAAGACCTCTGGTCTAAAGCAATGTTTCTCAACCTTGAAAACTAAGATAAGTGGACTTCAAATCCCAGAATTCCAAAGCCAGCAAGGATTTATTTATTATTTCCTGCTTTTATTATTTTTACAAATAATTCAAGACTGTGAACATATCCAATACACTTTCCTCCTCCTATTTTATCCACAACAACAATCTTATGAGCTGAGTTGGGCTGAGAGAGACTGACTGGCCCAATGGCTTTCATGGCTAAGGAGTGACTTGAACTTATGGTCTCTTGCTTTCTAGTCTGGTGCCTTAACCACTAGACCAAACTGGTTGAGAAACACTAGTCTAGGGTACTCTAATAAAAGCTCTTTAGCCTGCCAGTGATGATGGACTAAGAAAATCCAGTACTAGCCATATCCAAGACATGCAATTGCATTTCCAGATAAAAGATCACAAACAGCAGGCATGAAAAGGAAAGCATTATTCTTGGTGAATGGCAGACAGCTGGACCAATAATCAATGATTATGTCCGTGAGTTTCCAGCCAATGAAGACTTTAGAGTGGCACTCAGCTCTCACTGATAACTTTAAGTAATAGATATTGATATATTTATATATAATTTCCAGTTAAAGTCATCTTCTTTTTTTCTGACAGGGGATAAATCTGGAACCGGACAGGAAGAAACAAAACTGCAGAATGCCAGCAAATTGATTGTGCATACAGCCATTCAGCAGGCAGTTCAGCAGTTTTCTCAGGAGAGCCGCCCAAAGGAAAATGGCACAGACAACAATGTGAGCCTGCAGTTTGAAAGAGGGCAATTAACCAAGAAGCACAAGAAGAAGTAAAAACCCATATTGTTGCTCTTGGATCATCCAATTGGCAGCCCTTCCAGCTTCTTAGAATCAGCTTGTGTTGTCAGCACCACAGACAAGCAACAAAGAGTATAGTCAGCTACTAGTGATAGAAATAAGCAGTTGCAGTAGTCCTTCCTGAGAAATAGGGTTTTAAGGGCACTAACTAACATAGTTAACATTGATGCCGTGCTTCTAACACTCATTACTCAACAACGCAATGACGGCTGTAGTAGTGTCAACACAAAACCCTGCTAAATGAAAGTTCTGTGTTCAGGATGTCCTTAGACTATATCTATGTCTATCTATGTCATCAGTATATATTCAACTGGAAGACAGCTGTATGGCTCCAGTTTCCCAAGAATCTATTCTATTGGCACATTGAAGAGTATGTTTGAAGTTGTGTCCCTGAAGCACCAAACCATACATAGGCTTAAGAAAAAAAGGTAAGATACAGAAGAGTTGCAATAAAAGGGGACAAATCCATTGGAGACCCTTCTATAAATGAACAAAGGAGGCTTAAATATGGTTCAGATCACCGTTTTAGCTTTTTTCTTAATTATTTGTTTAAATTCTACATGGCTAATATGTATTTAAAAATGTCAATGAGCATTGGACAGAATCTAGAGAAAGTTCAGTATTACTAAATTATCTTATGTACAGTATGTCTCTTTAGAAATAAGCTTCTTTTAATTCAATGTGATTTATTGCCACGTAAGCATCCAACGAATACTCAGGCATATGCCTTATTATCAATTATATTTGATAGTTTTGTCTCTGTTTACCTCTTATTGTTCTCCATTTGCATTATCTTCCATTTGTTTTTATTTACAAAGAATAGAATAGAATAGAATTCTTTATTGGCCAAGTGTGATTGGACACACAAGGAATTTGTCTTGGTGCATATGCTCTCAGTGTACATAAAAGAAGCTTATTACCATTAACTGCAATCAACTTGCCTTAAATCAATCTTCCTCCATGATCCCTGGAAAATACCAATGAGAAACCGGTGACCGGATTGACTTTTCAGTTGTATTCAGTTGTATTCCTTGTGTACAAGAAAATAAAGGGAAATAAATTGTTTTCCTACTGGCCTTTACATACCTTTTACATACTGGCCTTTTAATCTACAAGAGTTTTCCAGGCTTTTGCACTTGCCTTAAATGTGGCTTTTGTTGATAATGTGGTCTCTCTGTTAGCAGTTCTAGCTTGCATGGAATAGCTTGAACTCATTGGGCATGCTTTGGGTAAAACTGTGTGTTACGATAGTTGCCGTCGTGGCATGTTAGCTAGACTGGCCAGTACTGTCTCTTAGCAGAGAATGCTGCATATGACATAGCTGTGACTAAGGCTAATAACCAAGTCTATAACTTCTTCCTGAAAGCAATTGTTTTAAAGTCATATTAATAATCCCGAGAATTTCATAATGAGATATAAAACATCAAGTATCCAAACTTCCAAGCTACGCTTACAACAACAATATAAATTTGTTGGGATTAAGAATAACAATGATGCAATCCTTAAAGCTCATAAATAACTTCTTTTCAATGCATATGTGGAGAAATGCAGACATTGTTTCAGCTGGCTAAATAATCCATTTTGAACAGGAATTTCTTGTATATACAAAGGTTTAAAGGCTCACATCACTAACTCCTCACTGATCTTCCACAGTTCCAGTTCAGAATATTAAATGATTTTGATAGGCATTTAACTATTTCACTTGACCTTATCTGTTTATTTGCATGACTGTTTCCTGTTAACATCCCTGATCTGAAAGGTCATGAAGATTTTTACTGTTACAATATTCTTCACTCTTGGCAAGCAAGCAAGATCAGTACCATTTTGCAAAAGATAAAAGATCCTCCTCCTCTCGTTGCTATTTTGCCCTCTCTGGGCATTCTGCTTAAGGTAAGGAAATGGTAAGAGCACGGGTTGTCTAATAAATTATAGACTACAATCTTATTCACACTTATTTGGAAATAAATCTCCTCAGACTGAACAGAGGACATAGCTAGTCCTCTAGACATAAGAAATTCTCAGCCTATTCACTGGGGCTTTGTTTCTAATAAATTGGGGTAGGATTGTTGTCTGTTAAGCAAAGTATGCTTTAAAAATACTGAGAAATATCCATACAAAATTCCAACGGTTTGATTAAGGAAAATAATTCATTTATTAATGGCTTGTTATATATATGTATGTGCATACCTGCATGTATGCCATATGTCTGTGGTGTCTTTTGGCGAGAGACGGAGAGGGAGGGAGGATAAACAGACAGAACCACTGTGCCCCCTAGTGTTGAATTTGATATTGATGTTTTTATGGCTGGTATATGGAATAATTTAAACCCTAATACTTTGAACTTTAAGTTTTCCCTAATTAGAAAAATATATTGTTAGGTGAGAATTACAGAAGCACTTTTCATCTTTTGCTTTTAGTGAATGTTAAAGGTCCTATTCTAAAAATAATATTTTATTTGTACTGAAGTGTATAGGACTTATGGGGTCTGGGAGTGTTTATTTTTGTGCATATAAAAATCTCACTGCGGTTATCACATACAAAAACAAAGCTCCATGAAAAATATTTTTCTACAACTATTTGTCTGTTAGCCCCAAAACAAAATCTCTGGTCTCAATTGTGCATTAGTCTTTAAAATCCTCTGAATCGGTGTATGTATTTAAATCCATCATTTTCTAGTTTTTTTTACAGATCTGCCAAGCATGATAAAATTTCTCTTCTTGTTGCTCATGTTTCCAACTGTATTTGAAGAGCCTTTATACATAATTTCATTTCAAATTCAGGCTTACAATATTCAACTCACAAAGAAGAGGCAATAGAAAACACATTATTTTGGCTGAGATAAAGAAAAAAAGAATTTTTTTAAAATTTCAAAAGAAGTATTTCTTAAAAATTAAGTTTTTACAATGACAAGTATAAATAAAATAAATAGAAATAAAAATAAAAATGAACTACATAAAGTAAAAACTATGAATCTGTAAAAATCGGAAATAGTTGGCATATAATTTATAATTAAAATGATATTAAAACTACAAGAGAGAGAGAGAGAGAGAGAGACTGTATTAATAGATAGTGTGACCATGCAAAAAGCATTTCACCGATATTATTCCAACTTGTATAAAGCGAATGATTTCTCCATGGAGAAAATAATTGGATACCTAAAGAACAAAATTTACAGAGGATTACAGAGGAACAGAAACATTATCAATGGACCTATAATAAGGGGAGTTTCTAAAGCAATAAAAAGATTAAATCAGAAAAGGTCCCTGGATCAGATGGATTAAAGGTTCTTATAAACTTTTACAAGCTTTACAAAATACGATGCACTCTAACTGGGAGTTTGAGGGTTCTGCACAGTATCTTAGCTGTTCCTAGAACTTCACTCTTCTAGACAGAGAATTCATTTCTGGGATATGTTGGAGCCATTTTTCCAGCTTAGGAGTCACAGCCCTAAGTGCACCTATCATCACTGGGACTACTTTGGTCTTTACTTTCCATAACCTCTCTATAGTTCCTCTTTCAGGCCCTGGTACTTTTCCGGCTTCTCATATTCCTTTTTCCTGATGTTGCTGTCACTTGGCACCACTACATCTAGCACAGGGGTGGGTTCTGGCTTACCTTGCTGCCGGTTTGCTTCCTCATGCGCCACGTGGGCGCGCGCACCTTGCACGCACGCATACATGCGCAGTGCTAAAAACCCAGCTTCTGTGTATGCGCAGAAGCAAAAACAAAATGGCGGCACCTACGGCACCACTGAGAGAGCTGGTTCGGGGGCGTGTCCAGCCAGTCATTGCTGCCGGTTCGGCGAGCGGGGGGAAATTCCCGCTACCGGTTCTATAGAGCCGGTCCGAACTGGCAGGAACCCACCTCTGATCTAGCACCACAGCTGCTCCTTGTCTAATACCATGATATCTGGATGATTGGCCAATACCTGCCTGCCTGTCTGGATTTGGAAGTCCCACAGGATCTTAGCCCTGTTATTCTCCACAACCTTCTATGAAGTCTCCCATCTGAATTTGCAAGGATCTGGTCCATGCACTGTGCGGATGTTTCTGTACACAATGCCAGCTACTTAATTGTGCTGCTCATTTTATAATGTTCCTATCTGCATCTTACACACTGCCACTATCTCTGAACTATCTCTGAGGCCTCTCTACATAATGAGCACCTCGGGTTCCGTCTATTCTGATAAACTCTTGCTCCAATGGATCTGGTGCTTAGTGCCTGTTCTTGTGCTGCTATAATCAGTGCCTCAGTGCTGTCTTTTAGTCTAGCCTATGGGTGTCCAATGTTTTGACTTGCCTGGGCTGCATTGACTGAAGAGGAATTGTTTTGGACCAACCATAAAATATATAATACAGTTAATGTATATATAGTAAATCACATAATAATGTTAAAAGTTTATGATCTTGTGGGGTTACATTACTAGTCACATGTGGCCCATAGGCAGTAGGTTGGAGCCACCTGGTCTAGCCTTTTCCAGCCACTAGTAGAATTTCCTGAAGTCTGCCACTTCATCTATCTGTCGATGGTACATCCCTTGGAGGATCATGTCTTGCCATGGCGTTTCTTGTGTTTGATCTTCTTTTCATATTTGCTGCCACCTAGGCATTCTTTCAGCAGCTCACTTTTGGAGGCCATCTTACTGATATACTCTTGAGTTTCTTCCAGGACAATGACTTTGACACTCACTGGACATTGTCCACTCTCTTTCCAGCTGGTCTACAGTCTCTGGATGTTGGACTTGAGTTGAAAATCTACATACATTGTGAGGAGCATCCAGGTCTTCAGATCAGCAGCTTCCATTTCCTCCTTTGGCAAGCTCACTGTATATTCGGAACCCTGACAATAAGCAAGATATCCAATAACTTGCAAGGGCATACATGTTGATGGCATATTTTAGTCTTTCCATTGAGTTGGCTCTTCAGGAGCTGTTTTATCCTTTGGTAGTACTTGAATGTTGCTTTCTTCCTTGCTTCCCCCTCAGGGTTTCCATGTGGCTGTGAGATACCAAGGTATTGTAGCTTGTCTTATGTCTGCTATGTGGCCCACTAGTTGTTTTACCCCATCAGTCTTAACTATCTTCCCTCTCTTGATAACCATCCAGCCTCATCTCTGCAGTCTGAATTATATCCCAATGTCCTCACTGTAGATAATTTCAGATGGATCAGCAAGTTGATGTCTCATGTAATCTTAGCGTATAGCTTGATGTCATCCGTGTAGAGGTGGTGTGATGGTGGTTCCATCTTGAATTTTTATCTATCTACAGTCTGACTTGTGACTATCTGAGTGAGAGGGTTCAAGCCTATGTAGAATAGTAGTGGGGACAGTGTTTCACCTTGGTATATGCTGCACATCACGGCCACTTGTGTGAGTTGCCTTGAGTTGACTTCCAGTGTTGTCTTCCACAGTTTGTTCAACCAACTCCTAAGTATTTTCTCATCCAGCTACTTAAAAGAGGCTTTACATCCTCATACTAAAATTATCATATCCCTGCATGCTAACCTATTTAAGGTTTTTTTTTTTAAATGTATTTATTCATCCTGGCTGCTCTTCTAAAGACTGTTAAAATGGGATCTAAAACATATTCTGAGGATGAGGCTTCTACAGGCTTGGAGTGTCACAATAGATGGCTCATTTCATATGCTAGATAATAAGCCTCAGGAAATGAGGGCATCTTCAAAAGAGATGTTCTTGCAGATCATAATTGCTGAACGGGTTTATAACAGGATGATGTTCCCTCAGGCTATAAGCTGTTTAGGCTTTAAAATTTAATGCTAACCCCTTAAATTGTTTCTGCCAAACAACTGGCAACTAGTGCAATTTTTTTAGAATAGACATCGTATGATTTCATGCCTCACAATAGTTATCAATCTAGCTGCTGCATTTTATACCAAAGGTAAATTCACTGCAGCATTTTTCAACAATCAAGATGGGATGTAACTAAGGTATGGTAATCAAATTATCCATAATTAAGGTAAGATAATTCTGCTAATTCTGAGCAGCTCAGGAAGCTAATACTGTGAATCCAGTTACAGCTAAATATCAAGGAGAACTCCTAGTCAGAGGACTTGTTCTTTCTGATGTACTGTAACTCCATTTCAAACAAGTTGAACCTCAACTCTACTTTACCATTGGCCAACAACACCTCTATTCAATGTGGGTTTAATTTCAATATTAATAATTAAATAATATTTTCAAATGTATGTTTTGTTAAACAATTCTGATTGCTTCCTTGGAATTAGATGGCTGTTATAATCATACAAATGAAATGCCACTCCAAATCTTCAAAAGAGCCAGTAGTTTTCTGTGGTTGGTTTTTTTTTAAAAAAATGTATGTTTTATTGATACATTTTTTTAAATAAACATAAAAAGTTCCATATCTATCTGAACAGCGTGTTGTCTGGACACAGTTAGTTTTAAGTAGAAATACAACAATAATCATCATAATAAACATAATAAACATGTCAATATTAACCACAAAGTAATAATGCAATTAGTTTTCTGTGGTTGTTGAATAGTACGAGAGGCAAGCTGCATTCCTTTGGGACATCATTAAATCAATATGCTGAACACTGCTTCACTATCACTATCATTCAAAATTCCTCTTTTTAAATATTCTGTAGAAGAAAACAAAGCTATCCAAACCTCTGTTCTGTTCAAGTCCATGAAGGTACCATGGTCAATGATATTTCCAACCCTGTCTTTCAGTCATCAGTAGAGAATTTCATCCTGCCAAAAGTTAAATCTTTTTCCAAAGAGAGAAAAAAAATGGTTGGTGCATATATTTTGAGAATTAAAAGATGGATGATGTAAAGCTCCCCCTCACATTTCATGCAATAGCTATTCATAATAGCAATTCATTCACTATGCAGTGCATTCCTTTGATCAAAAGCAAAATGAAAAAGACCCTATATACTGTATATCCAAGTGGTGGAATGACTGTCTACATTAGACCACAGCTGACCACAAAACATTCCTGGCTTCCAAGCTACCATGACCACTATATGAAGTATTATCCTAGCTGATGCACACACAATTTCACAGATGAAAATCAGGTCAGGGTGTTTTGAAATTCTAGCCAAAGTAGTATTGACCTTTTGATATTCCTATGGGAAGAATGTTTAACAAACACACACACACACACAAAACGCATTTGATTTCTAGGTCCTGGAAGAAATGCAGTGCCATAATGGAAATCAGCACTTATGTATGGTAGGGAGAAAGGTAAAGTTAAAGGTTTTCCCTATTCAGTCGTGTCTGACTCTAGGGGTTGGTGCTCATCTCTGTTTCTTAGCCAACAGAGCCAGTGTTCACGTGGTCACGTGGCCGAGGTGCACGGAATGCTATTACATTCTCACCAAAGTGGTACCTATTTATCTATGTGCATTTGCATGCTTTCGAACTGCTGGTGGACAGGAGCTGTGGCAAGTAACAGGAGCTCCCCCTGCTATACAGTGCTTGAGTCTCAAACCCGGGCTGTCAGTTTTCCAGTTGACAAGCTCAGCATCTTTAACCACTGAGCCATCATGCCCCTTGTATGATAGGGAAGGAGACACCAAGCAAAATTTTTTTGTATTTTTCTTTTTCTTTTAATGACCCTGTAATTTAAATGACTTATGTAATTCCTTGCATAAAGGTGGAGTCAGGGTGACTGGAGCTCGAGTGTTTACTGGCCGGAGGCCCTTCCTGATGCCTACATGAGTCTGCCACAGACAATTACTCATTGCGCCTAGAGAGAGAAATATCTGCCGCTACCTAGGATCGAACTCATGGCCTCCTGATTGTGTGGCGAGAGCTCCACCTCTAGGCCACTGCACTGCTCAGAGACTTTCTTTTTTGTATACTCATAGGAATATTGATCTCCTGGAAAAGTCACATTCCATAAAGTCATTATTGCAAGTCCATATCAGAATAAAATAGAAATAGGGTTAAGTCTTCTGCAGCAAGAAAAGGCTAACTTCAGCCTGGCTCCGTGGTAGGTTGCCAATGAAATAAAAGCTAAATTGTGAAGACATGAGTGAGCAAAATGTCTTGACCTGTTTATCCCTAACCACTCCAAAACCACTTCCATACACTAATTCAAGAGTACTAAATTTCCAGACAACTTCTCCAAAGATTACAGAGTGGCATTGTAGATGTTGAGAAGTACCTTTCTGATGCTGCTGCCTCACAGCAAAATAAACTATCTTCAGCCAGCTAAAGACAGAGATTGTGATGCCAATACTTCCAGCTCACATCAGTAATGGGTTTCACTTACCTTTGCTACCGGTTCGGAGGTGTGCGCGCGCATCTGAGCATGCGCAGATCGTCCTTGATGACGTCCGGGTGGGTGGGCGGAGCCTCCCACCACCACCGCCGAACTGGGGCGAATCGGTAGCAACCCACCACTGGCTCACATGTTTACCCACTAGCATCAGGGCCAAACTGTCAGTGAGAATTGTCCTTTGCCACTATAAGTTGATATCTTTCAGTCCTGATAATAACTCTTGAAATCTGTTCTGAAATCTTTCTAAAATGTTTTCCACCTTTATTATTTTTACAAATAACTCAAGAGGGCAAACATATCCAGCACACCTACCTCTTCTTGGTTTCCCTACAACAACCCTGTGAGGTGACGTGAGTTGGGCTGAGAGAGAATGACTGGCCCAAAGTCACCCAGCTGGCTTTCATGGCTAAGGCTAAGGCGGGACTTGAATTCACAGTCTCTTGCTTTCTAGCCTGGTGCCTTAACCACGATACCAACTGGCTCTCATCTCAAAATGTTGCTCTGTAGACTTACTAAGATGTAACTGACATAAGATGAAGTCCCAAAGATCCAGCTTATTACAACAATCATGACTAAGCACATCTCTCTATATTCCACTTTCCCATATTTTGTGATGGGATTGTGGTTGTTTTTTCCTGTACACTTACACAGCTACAACCTCTCCATGGTCAATTCTTAGCTACTTCTATTATACCCTGAATATCTCACCCAGAAGATGTTTTACCTTCGTTCAAATTGGCACACTACCTATTACAGAGATTATACTAGTCTTCTGCACATTTGTACGGTATGTGTTTCTGCTCAGATACAGAGTCAGAGTCAGTAATCCATGTATTGTTAAACTGCCTGTTGTACCACCTATGGCAGTGATGACGAACCTTTTTTTGCTCGGGTGCCAAAGGGGCGTGCGCGCGTGCAATAGCGTGCACATGCTTGCCCACACCCATAATGCAATGCCCTCCCCCCTGCGCATGCGTGCACAACACCCCCCGCACTGCTCCCCCGCGCATGCGCGCAGGCCTCACTGAAGCCTCCGGACTTCTGGTAGGCCCGTTGGGCTGTTTTTCGCCCTCCCCAGGCTTCAGGAAGCTCCTGAAGCCTGGGGAAGGCGAAAATGGCCTCTCCCCGCCCTCTGGAAGGCTGAAAATCAGCTGGCCAGTGCGCACATGCGCGCTGTAGCTGACATAGGGCAACGCCTCGTGTGCCCTCAGATATGGCTCTGCGTGCCACCTGTGGCACGCGTGCCATAGGTTCACCATCACGGACCTATGGTGCCTGGCATTTATAAAGCCAATTATCAGAAATTTTAGGTATCTTTCTGAATTAAAAATTATCATCTTAATTGTACAAACTACAAGACCTAACCTGGGCAACCATTACAAAGATTGCTATGTTTTTTGTAATAGCAGAAGTCAACTGATATCCTCTTTTCATTATTAATTGATTTTTTTAAAGGATTTTTTTTCCTGTGTTTTGTTTCCCCCCCTGTATTTTAAATTTTGAATTTGTAACTGGTGTTTTATTTCTCTATTTATGCTTTATTGGTTCAGGACCATAAATAAATAAATCAGATTGAAATAAATCAAATCAGGTTTGATAGCAACATCGATCTGCAAGTCTTTCTTGAAGCCACTATAGCAATAGCAATAGCAATAGCACTTAGACTTATATACCGCTTTACAGTGCTTTACAGCCCTCTCTAAGCGGTTTACAGAGTCAGCATATTGCCCCCAACAATCTGGGTCCACATTTTACCCACCTGGGAAGGATGGAAGGCTGAGTGAACCTTGAGCCGGTGAGATTTGAACCGCCGAACTGCAGCTAGCAGTCAGCTGAAGTAGCCTGCAGTACTGCACTCTAACCACTGCGCCACCTCGGCTCTATAAATGGAGTCTTCTCCACCATGCATACTACCTCTGGAAAATATTTAAAAATGTATAAAACACAACCATCCTTTTTTACAGTAGGCTAAAAGGCTTGGGACGCGGTGGCTCAGTGGCTCAGTGGCTAAGATGCTGAGCTTGTCGATCAGAAAGGTCGACAGTTTGGCGGTTCAAATCCCTAGCACCGCGTAACGGAGTGAGCTCCCGTTACTTGTCCCAGCTTCTGCCAACCTAGCAGTTCGAAAGCATGTAAAAATGCAAGTAGAAAAATAGGGACCACCTTTGGTGGGAAGGTAACAGCGTTCTGTGGCCTTCGGCACTCCGTGCGCCTTCAGCATTTAGTCATGCTGGCCACATGACCATGGAGACGACTTCGGACAGCGCTGGCTCTTCGGCTTTGAAACGGAGATGAGCACCGCCCCCTAGAGTCGGGAACCACTAGCACATATGTGCGAGGGGAACCTTTACCTTTAAAAGGCTTGGAGTCCCATTTCCTGTTTGATTTGTGGGAAAGGAAACTTCTCTTTTCCACTGGTTCTGGTCATTTATTAATTACAATAAATTGTATCTCCTGCAGCTTCTGTAAAAATCCAACAGATGGTGCTCCTGTACTACAGAATCCTTATTTTAAAATCTGGAAAACACCCTGCCATACAGATAAGATATATACAGTATAGTTATATCTATATTTCAAACATATTGGCAGAAATAAATGATAAATCTGAAGTGATTAGTTGTCAGTTACATTTTTCCTAACTTCCACGAAAACCTATTTTATATTTCAAAACAAACCAATATACTGCAATAGTTTCCCACAATTCAGTCAGAACTGAAGAAGATGAGAAATGAAATGTTTTCAAAGAAAAGAAACCCAAGAAAGTCCAGTTGCCTTTTGGAAAAGCAACTTTGGGATAACCATGACCTGGATGATTGAGAATATCCATACACAAGAGGAGGAGCTTCTACCAAGACAGCAGTCAAATAAAAGAAACCTGAGTCCAGGGAAAAATTGGACTAGTTGGTCTACTTTCATGGGCTGACAATATGTTTTGCAAAACTGATATTGTATCATCTACTCAAGTGAAGGAGGATCTTGCTGACAAACAGATGAAAGGGGGTGCAGATAAAATTTGAAGAAAAATGTGTCTTACCAGCTCTTTCCTTCCATAACTATGTATACAGTTTCAATTTAAATTATATATGAAGCAATAGCACTTAGACTTATATACCGCTTCACAGTGCTTTATAGCCCTCTCTAAGTGATTTACAGAGTCAGCATATTGCCCTCAACAATCTGGGTCTTCATTTTACCGACCTCGGAAAGATGGAAGGCTGAGTCAACCTTGAGCCTGGTGAGATTTGAACTGCTGAACTGCTGGCAGCCGGCAATCAACAGAAGTAGCCTGCAGTACTGCATTCTAACCACTGCGCCACCATGGTATGTCTCTAGACATACATTTTCGTGGCTGAGATTGTGTCATGCATCAGTCAAGTGATTTACCTTCAGAGCAGACAGAAGTATGAAACAGCTGAGGAGAAGTAACTGTATGATCCAAGCTACCTACACAAGGAAGTTACCACCTTAGTCTCAATGTACTAGAGCTAGAGATAAAATCTGGACCTTCCCTGAATCCCTTAGAACAGGGGGTGTCAAACTCACATCGTCACAGCGACGTCATGTGACTTATCGGGACTTTCCCCCCCTTTGCTAAACTGGGCATGGGCGTGGCCAGCACATGATGCATCCAGCCCACGGGCCAGGAGTTTGACAGCCCTGCCTTAGACTGATGGTATTTGAATTTGATACCTGAAGATCAGCTTCACAACTCCTGCTATCAACAAAAGATTAAAAACATACAGTACATCTACATATTTTCTCTTATCCAAGAAACAACTGTAATAAAGGAGTGGTCAAATAAGAACTTATTATTAAAAAATTCTAACTAAGATACTGAACATTTCTGGAAAGATTGTTACAATCTCTTCCAGTTTTTGTGTGCTATGTTTGGTTCTGAGAATTTCAGAATATACTTTTGTTTAAGCTCATATGTTTTGAGTCTGGAATGGATAGAAGAGAAGACTATAATAGAAAGAGAAAAGAGCAGGTAGGAACCAGAGGAACTTCTACAGTCACAAAGAGCAGGCTATCAACCACAGCTGCAGTTGCAATTGTGACAACTGTTCTGCAAGAATATTTTGAGCATCTCTATTATGTCAGGTAAAGGTTCTCTATCAGATTCATCCTCACCTTCAATCAAATCACAGAGGTTCAATAAACTGAACAATGTCCAATTTCAACCCTGTTGTACACTGTACAGTACTTGACCTATAGCATTTAGTAAAAATTATATAAGCTATGATCCCTCACCTATTACAACTTCTTCCAAACTACAGTACATCAGAGAGATGATAAATTATATTATGCCACTGAACTGACATTAACAGAGCTATTTTTAAAATGTTTCATACTGAGTAAGAACTGAGTTAGAAAGAGGAGGAACTCTTATTCTTTCCATCACCTCCTCCTCCTTTTTGTGGCATGAAGGATATAATCCCAATTATATTGCAATACTGGATTCATCATTGGAGTCTGTGGGCAGTTCTCATTTCAATATACCTACTTGGTTTGAATCAGGAAATCATTTTTCTACATTTTTTTTTGTATAGATGGCTTTATGGGTATATATTCCATCTTCTTTTTCCAGGTTCTTCTAATACATCTTGTCTCACCTCCTTTTAAAATCATTTTTCTTTCAGCACTTCCTATTGTCATAATTCGGTGATAAATGGGAGTATTTCATTTTGAAGGGCTAATTGTTTTGGCATTAACTTTGTTCTTAAGATAATGTGTTGAAGAAATCTTGTAATCCCTCTGAGTTGGCTAATATATCTTTTGGGGGGGCACAAATAGTATATCTACAGCTGTACTTAGACAAACTTGTGAGCAGTGTTAATGTGTAGGGAGGGCAATTTCATTTGTGGTATTGTAATAGAGATTTAGTGAATCAAAAGATTCACTAGCACTTGAACTGCAAATATTTCTAGAATTCTAAGCAAAAAATTCTAATTCAGTTCACTTTTCTTTCTGCTCCTTAGTACCAGAATTCACCAATCACGTTCCCACTGTCCAGCTTCATAAGAGAGTGGTAAAGAAGATTAGACAGGAAGCAAAAAAAAAAAAAAATAAAACAAAAATCAACAAACATGGTTCAAAAGAACAAAAATAAAAAAAAAGGGAAAAAAAAAAAAAAAAAGAAAAAAAAAAAAAAAAAAAAAAGACACAGCCAATTAGGACTTGTTCCAACTTTGTTACCTGAGATGTCAGAACTCCAAGAAGCACTGGGCAACTAAATCCAGCCTCATTTTTAAGTTTCAGCATGCTCTAATGATATTTGATGGATGCCCTATAGGAAATTAAAAGTATGGCCAGTATAATTCCTTATACTTGCTGTCCTAAGGCAACTGCATTAGAATTCTGCAGTTGCCTTAGGACAGCAAGTATAAGGAATTCTTATGCTTCAAAAGCTTCCACTTGTACTTAGCACAATAGATTCATGCTTCAGCATAACCACCTGCATATGAGTAAACAGGAAAAGGGATGTAAATTGGGCTATAGACTTGTAATTTGCAGTTGCTGCCTTTATTACTCATTGGGGAAAAAACCCAAGAACTCCAGTGTAAACATGGAATAAATGATAACTAAATTGGATTATTTTTCTTCCCAGCAATGTGACCATATCTTGAAACTAATTAACTGTCAACCTGATTATTTTACATAGGGGGTCCTTGCAAATGCTCCACTTATGCCTGTCATAAGAACGTTATTATTTTCCTATGTTTTATTATTTTCAGGGCACAGGTTTTATTTCCGGTACGTGGTGTCTTATGTAAGGTGTTGCTTTCTATTTTTAGATATTAGCACTATACGTAGAATCAGGCTTGTAAACCTTCAAAGAAGTTCTTTGATTTCACCGAGCTTCATTGATTCATGAATTTACACACTGAAGCAAGGACCCACTTTGAACCAGAGAAACCTACTCAATGGTTATGAAATGCACTGCAGTCTTTTGAAGTGGTTTTTGTTCTTACAGTGGCTTTTCTATTGTTTTCAGGATTGTTCCAAACAATATTCAGTGTTGAATATTTCCATAATGCTGAAGAGGCAAGTTGAGTGGTGTGATGGGCTTCCTGATGCCCACAAGTAGCTGCCCAACATGCTTTACTATCTCATTAGACTCTTTTTCTATCAACTCTTTTGAGGTACCAGGCTGAAATTATTTTAGGTTTCATTCATTTTCTCCACTCTCAATTCCTACATTTATTTTTGTTCTTTCTTATGCTAATATTTTATTCTTTTGTTGTCTTGCCAACACAATTGGCATTTCACGTCAGCCAGGCTTATAGCTGACCAATCTGGTGCTCATCCTTGTGTCAAATTAGTATATGCTTGGGTAATTTTTTTCGTTCTGCAGAATTGGAATAGATGTTAGTATTCTGAATAACTAAGGCTAACATTGCCAGGCACTGACACACATGTTTACTGTTTTTAAAATGAGGTTAACCTCTTCCTCTGAAACCTGCCTACTTCTAAAGTTCTATCTCGCTGTGTTAGCCTGCAACATCATCTGCCTCTGCTAACACAGAATATTGTCAGAAACCAGCAATCCTGATATATTAACTCCTAAACATTTAAAAGAAGGGCTTCTTTCAAGAATAGAACAAGTATATCAACCAGCTACAAACCCCAGTGATCAGAGGCAACAAAATCTACCACCCCATAAAAGCAAGCAAGTGGTCATAGTTTAGTGCAGTGGTTCTCAACCTTCCTAATGCTGCGACCCCCTCCCCGCCGCCGCGACCCCCTCCCCGCCCCCTCCCCACGCGCGATGAGGTGACAAAGGGGGCGTGGCACCAAGATGGTGGGCTAGCGCGCGCTTAGGTGATCCCTGTGAAAGGGTCATTCGACCCCCAAAGGGGTCACGATCCACAGGTTGAGAACCGCTGGTTTAGTGCCAAGCTCAGTTCATGCAGAATCTAAGGCAACCTTCATAATATACAGGAAAACCAATTAAATAATCCCTGAGAAGCTACCCAGCTTCTTCTTAAAAGTGGGGAAGCTACAATCTCCATAGTTAGACTATTCCACTATTGTCAGCAGGAAGTTTTTTTTATATATATATTTCAATAAAATTTGGTAGCTGTAAATTTCTCCAGTTCCATCAGCCTACCTTCACAGTCTTTAAGCATCAGTATTGTCTGTATAGTTCCCTTCTTCTGAATCCTCAAATGGAAAAGAGCTTATATATCAGTTTTTAAAAGATTCTATATTTACATTAAAGTAGAAACCATTTTGAATTGGTTTGGCACATTTTGGGTCAGTATCAGATGAACTATAGACGGTGTGCTATGGTTTTCCTCATCAATACTATCACTGTCTTAAAAAAGGGTATGGAAAATATTTCAAAAATGTGTTTGTTGATTATGGGAACTTTATTTTGAGAGGTTTGCTGGCTAGGCTGCAACTGGGTATTTTTAATTTTGAGCAGCCTGCTGACTAGTTGGTGATTTGCATTCTTAAAACATGTGGCAAGGTTGTGGGATTCAGAGAAAAAGAAGGCTTGAAGAGATTTTGTTTTGTTTTTTTTTACTGGAGAGCCTAGGGAAGTAGATAGCTTAAGAAAATTAAGAGTTAAGGAATTCAGATCCAAAAAGCCCTCTAAGATTCTAATTGACTTCATGCAATTGGGCTACACTTATTAATTAATTAATTAATTAATGGATTCATTTATTATTTGTATGCCATCCATCTTAAACAATTCTGAGCAGCTTACAAGAGTATTAAAATCAGTAAGTATAAAACATAATCATAAAACAATAAAACAGTAAAATGATCATACAAATCAGAGGTGGGTTCCTGCCGGTTCGGACCGGCTCTATAGAACCGGTAGCGGGAATTTCCCCCCGCTCACTGAACCGGCAGCGATGACCAGCTGGACACGCCCCCGAACCGGGTCTCTCGGCGGTGCCGTAGGCACTGCCATTTTGTTTTTTGCTTCTGCACATGCGCAGAAGCTGGGTTTTTAGCACTGGGCATGCACGCCAGGCACGCGCACCCATGCGGTGCGTGAGGAAGCGAACCGGCAGCGAGGTAAGCCAGAACCCACCCCTGATACAAATGCAGAAAACCTGTACCGTGATTAATCGGGGGGGGGGTTTCACCGTAGCAAGCTCCAATTACCCTAATTCCATTCTTTCTATTCCATTCTACCAGTCCCTTGGTCAAAAGCCAGATATCATAGGACACTCTAGTCATATAATTTATGATGTTTTATGTATTAAACCAATTTTTGTTATGTAGTTTATAAATCAAATCTTTACTGTGGTCCAAGACCACTATCCATACAAAAAAAAGACTAAATTTAAGATTATGATAGTGATCTGTTTGTTCAATATGCTGTGCAGAATTTTGTAATGCTTGTCATCTGAAAAACATTTAGAGAGAAAACCTTCCTCTCTAATTCTCTTCAAAGACAGCATTCTCTATTTCCTGCTGGGATTATCTAAATATAGCTAATAATATTGAAATGCCTGTCAGGTATCCAACTCATAATTCACATAGAAAATTAATTCTTGTCTAGACACAATACATGTAGTTGAACATTTCTGCTAAAAAACATGGACATAAGTTAT
Organism: Thermophis baileyi; assembly: GCA_003457575.1. NCBI lineage: Eukaryota > Metazoa > Chordata > Lepidosauria > Squamata > Dipsadidae > Thermophis > Thermophis baileyi. The sequence continues at coordinate 2,410,623 of QLTV01003390.1, forward strand.
TTAGAAAAGGAGCGGTATAATTAATAATGAGTACTGGGCTACTCTATAGAAGGGACAGGCTGCTTTCCACCCCTATGAATTAAATGAAATTAAATGTTGTAATGGGAACTCAATTATTTCTGAAATATTTCCAGACTAGATGTTGAACAATCAATGTTCAGGTTTTGAGGTTCAGAAAGAGCACGATTCAATTAAGATAAATGGAGTTTATTGGTACAGGTATATACTGTATACTGTAAGATTATATTGAAAAACTGTGAATATCTCCAGGATGGGACTTTTTCACCATGCCTTTTCTTTTGCAATCCATTACACCTGCCAAAGAGTCTCTCCAAAGGTTTAAAAGGCTTCCAAACTGATGCTCAGTCTGGCATAGGCTAACCTAAAGACAGACTGGCAAAAATCATCAATCCCCCTCTTTCACCAAGAAGAAATGTCTTTTCTGCCCAAACCATAAATAATGCAAATGTGTCCAGATTCACACACCATATTCAGAATATAATGTAATTTATTTCATTTTCATTAAACATTATTACTAGAATTTGTAAATCGTGGTTTATGACTTGCAATTTATAAATCATCCAATCTAGTTTTGTTTATTCCTCCATAAATGAGAAGAATGCATTTTTACTGGTTTTATGAAACACTAGTAGCTGGATACCCGTGCTTTGCTACAAAACTGAACTCCTTAGCATGGAGTAGAATGTCTAAACTCCCAGCCCGCAGGCCGGATGAGTCACACGCTGGCCACGCCCACTGGCAGTTGGAACAGAGTTCTTTTCAGATGGGGAGGGGGAGTAGAACATCTAACTCCTTAGCATCAGAGCATGTTAATAACAATATAAGAAATAACTAATGATCTGATGGTCGTTTCAAAAAATCCTTTCTTAGCGAGCACCTAGAAGCCAAGAGGAACATACGTGCCAAATTTCAGGTTTGTAGGCTTTACAGTTCTGGAGATTTCGTGATGAGTGAGTGGATTTTGCTTTTATAG
>QLTV01003390.1:2413956-2430617 GCA_003457575.1 Thermophis baileyi
CTAAATGAACGGGATTTTTTTTCTCCTACAAGTTATAGTTCTTTAAAGTACCACCTGTAGGAGATGACCAGGCTGAGCCCGGTCATCAGTCAGGAGTCATCAGTCATGAGTCACTTCACACCCACAAGAGATCAAAGTCCAGCTCACTTTGAATTCCTTTCTATTCTTAACTCCCGCTAATTTCCCTTGACTATTAGTGGTTCAGGTTCTTGTAGAGAGCTTAAGCTTACAATAAATCTTTATACACATTTGAACTGCCTGGATTTCCTGATTCCCCTGGTGCTTGACACCAGCTTCACCATGCCATTCTCAAATACTTCTCCCATCCCTCTTTCTAGTCTCTGAAAAAATGATCCTCTTTTCAACCATCATGTCTCGCTCTCACTTTCGTCTGTGGTCTCTACTAGGAAAGTTATTTCTCCTGGTTCTTTCTCTCCAGGAGGCCCTCTATATTGTTCTCTGACTGTCACTCAGGGCAACAAACATTATAGAGGTCTGGATAGCAATTCTCACCAAAATATTTAAGAAGTATGGTTGAAGTTCAAGTTTTCCATTCATCTAACCAGGTTCTTCAACAGGATCTATAATTACCATTGTTGACCATTGCAATGCACTCTACATGGGGCTGCTTTTGAAGACCATCTGGAAGCTTTAATGAAGCTGTGCGGACAATGATGGCTATGCTTCAGAAGCTGCACTGATTGCCAGTTTGGTTCTGGCTGTGATTCAAGATGTTGATTGTTACCTACAAAACCCTTCATGAAATCAGGCCATGTTACTTGAGAAACTGCCTAATTCACACAGTATCCGCCCAGCAAATTCAAGATAGCAGGATTGGTGCCCTCCTGGTTCCTTCGGTTAAACAATGACATCTTCAGTATTGGGAAACTGGAAGTGGGCCTTCTCTTTAGCAGTGCCTGCCTTTTTGAACAAGATTCCTCTGAGATCTGGATAGCCCTCCAACCGTACTACTGTCTTGAAAAGGCTCTTCTCCCAGCCTTCAACAAAAGTGAGCAAGGTCCCCTTGAATTCTTTGAGTTTGTTTCTTTTATCACCCCAGTTTGGTTTCTATCAACTTTACTATCTTTTCTTTTTATTTCTTTTTATTTGTAAGCAGCCTGAGCCATTGAAAGTTGAGTAGCATGCAGATTTCATAAATTAAACTAAACACAAAACTAAGCTAAACTAAAAAGAAAAGAAAAGAAAAGAAAAGAAAAGAAAAGAAAAGAAAAAAGAGAACTTTAACTGTGGTACCCTCAGGCTCTTCTTATTGATTGCTGATAGCCCAGGTTCAGCAGCCACATTCCCTGCTTGTGTTAGTCCTTCAAAGTAGGCCAGGTTAGGAAACAAGACTCCACAAGATTTACTTTTACTTTATTGATATAGGTTATAGTAACAGAATATTGGAAGCCTGCAGCATTTTCCCTGCAGAAAGAAGGCAGAGGCAGTTTCTTTCTAATGTTGTTTTCTATTCCAGGATTAAATCAGGTTTTGCTAACTACTATCACATAGCAGGGTCATCTCTGTAATTCTCTATAGCCTTCTATCCTTTTGGTTTCCATGCTGCTTTCTTCCTTTGGAACAGTGGTTCTCAACCTTCCTAATGCCGCGACCCCCTCCCCGCCCCCGCTCCGCAAGCAATGAGGTGACAAAGGGGGTGTGGTGGGCTAGCATGTGCTTAGGCGACCCCTGTGAAAGGGTCGTTCGACCACCAAAGGGGTTGCAACCCACAGGTTGAGAACCGCTGCTCTGGAACCTATTCATTTGTACCAATACAGGAGATATTTGCAAGTGCTGCCTCCTCTGTTGGCCATGCTCCCTGGCCTTTGCTTACTGCTTGTGCTAGCCAGCCCATCTACCTAGTATCTATCATATTTGAACTACACCAATGTCTGATACAATTATCTATCTTCCCCTCATATACCAGCTTCCTGCTGCCATTTCACTTCTTTTAAACCCTTCACTCCTCCTTCTTTCTCTCCAACACAATCTAGTCCAGCACAGTTCAGCACATCAGTTGTTCTTCATACACTCTGATCTCATTTAGTTTCAACAAACTTTGGCATCTAAGGAGTGTATGTGTGCGTGTGTAAGAGAGGGAGAGTGAGGGAGAGAGAGGGAGAGAGCGAGAGAGGGAGAGGGAGAAAGAGAGAGAGAGAGAACACACAGGGTATGGGATTGCAATTAAAGCCTCAACTCTTTGTACATATGTACATTGTTGGCACATGTAGAAAAAGTGCAGATGTTTGATTATGATGCTGCAACCTCCATCATGTCTGTTTAGAACTTGTGGATGCTCTCCTATCTTCCTTTTCTTCTTTCCTTTTTCTTCTTCTACCAGTTGCAAGACCACCAGCTTCTGCTATCCCTAAGGTGCTTTCTTCAGCCTCTAAACAATTCCAGAACTGCTTTACCACTAGACTAATCCATATCTTCCTTAGGGGTCTTCAGACTCAAAATTCTCCCTTTCTAAAACCACTAGCTCTCTTTCTTCAAAATCCAGTCCTGGGTCCAGTCCTGGGGGCAGGATGTCATCCAGATGCCTTTGGAAAAAAGTTGTTGTTGTTGTTGTTTGTTTTTGCATTACTCTTCAACTAAAAATCAACATTTCGAAATTTGTTGAATGTGCTATTTATCCTGCTTAAGGAAGAGCTTTTCTAGCAAACAGATTAATGGAGGTTGTCCCATTACCTAAAGTTATTTCATTCACTTTATTTGAGTGCACCTAATTAGAGAAGTGTAAAACAAGATTCCATTTCAATTAAGCAACAAAGCTATTATATAACATCCAATTTCTTTCAATTCCTCATCTTATCTCTTCAATTTAAAATGAGATCTTGAAAAGGTCACTGGTCTTTCTTCTCATCATTCCAATGCAAACCTCTTCAAAAAATATCACTGCACTTAAATTGACTGTGTTCACTTCTATTCGCCCCCCCCCGCTTTCCCTTCCCTTTTCATTAGATAAATGTATAAGTTAACATTCGAGATATTTAGAAAGACTATGAATGACATAAATTCCCAAGCTTTAAAACAATTTTAAATTGCCTTGTGGTCAAAGAGCATGAGTGAAAGAAGCAACAGCCTACTCCACATATGATACTCGCTTCCTTGGGAGGGGTGGGGGCGTTGCAAATAGGTCAGTCTTATGGAACAACCATTGTGCAATTTGGGCATAAACCTTGTCTCTTTATCTCTACATCATATATATGCCCACAGGAACAGAGCTTACAATGTGGCCGTGTTTTCATAATTGCCTGCAGATGCCCATGGGCACTGCTGTTTCATGGACATCACAGTTTATTTTTTATTGCAAATAGCTGACTTGAAATCTTTAGATCTCCCTGGGCAAGTAGGTTGGATTTCTCCAATAGTACAGCTGAGAGATAGGGGAACATACAGCTTTTCAAATATTGTTTTTAGTTTCAGCATTCCGAACCAATGATATTCCGAGCCAATGCCCATGATAATTTTTTTCAATCAGCAACGTCTCTCGCCACTTCCGTATTGCATCAAGTTATCTACTCCTTTTTCATTAGCCTTCTGCCACTGAGAATCCCCCACCTATACTAGCTAGCTGAGAATTATGAAAACTGAAGTTCAATATAATTGGAGGTAGGAAGATAGTGAAAGCTTGTCAATTACATACTCTATATAACTACAAATAGAGCAGAATAAAGTTAAGAATGGAATGGAATGGAATGGAATGGAATGGAATGGAATAGAATAGAATAGAATAGAATAGAATAGAATAGAATAGAATAGAATAGAATAGAATAGAATAGAATAGAATAGAATAGAATAGAATAGAAATAGAAATAATAGAATAGAATAGAATAGAATAGAATAGAATAGAATAGAATAGAATAGAATAGAATAGAATAGAATAGAATAGAATAGAATAGAATAGAATAGAATAGAATAGAATAGAATAGAAGCTGGAAGGGACCTTGGAGGTCTTCTAGTCCAGCCCCCTGCTCAAGCAGGAGAACCTATACCATTTCAGATAAGTACCTGTCTAGTCTCTTCTTAAAAACCTCCAGTGATGAAGCGCCCACAATTTCTGAAGGCAAGCTGTTCCACTGGTTAATTTTCCTTACTGTTAGGAAGTTTCTCCTTAATTCTAGGTTGCTTCTCTCTTTGATTAGTTTCCAACCATTGTTAGTTCCAGGTCAATGCAGGAAGTATAGACGTTCGTCATCTAGTCCAGAATGATCAAGTTATCTACTCCTTTTTCATTAGCCTTCTGCCACTGAGTATCCCCCACCTATACAAGCTAGCTGAGAATTATGAAAGCTGAAGTTCAATATAATTGGATTGTGTGATCAAAGGAAACAAGTGTTCTCATTGCTTATTGATTGATGACGGGGATTGAGTTTATACATACAAAACATTTGCTTGATCATCCCTGAGTGGCATTTCAACCTGTATGCATACTCTGTGAAAATTTGAAAGAATTTTCCTAAACAATATAAAAATACTCTGTCTTCAGAAATGCTATTTCCTTCATTTATACCCAATTATTTTAGTCATATTCACTTAAGTTCTTCTTGGTTATTGTGGAATGCATTGGGGGGGGGGCTGGGGGAACTACATTTCAATCTTCTTTCACAAGATTGACCCGTTAATCTTTTTTTAGTACTAATTTTATTAAAAATTGTAATTATAGTACAAAAAATATCTAAAAGAAACCAAAAGTAAGGTAAGAATAATAAAAAGAAGGTGCAGAAAAGAAAGAAAAATATGAAAAAATGAAAGAAAAATGAAAAATGAAATAGCAAAAATATAGTAAAGCAAAATAAATATATAAAAATGATTCCCTTCATCACAAGTATAAACAATTTTAATTTTATCACCTCCTCTTAAAATACCCCATCTCTTACTTATAAAAAAAATCCAGGAAGCATTGTCATTCAATTCTGGTGTCAGCAAAAAAATACATTAAGGGTAACCAGAATAAACATCAAAGCTCTTTCAATCTTGATCTAATAAATCAACTTTACATTCCTTCTTTTACTTCTAACAATCTTAATCTTTAGTCCACTCAAATAATGTCATAGAACTTGATTTCTTTTCATTTTTTTCTTTGGCCCTTCTCACAAGATTCTTCAAAGTTTTAACAAGCCTCCTTTGTAAAGCCAATATAGGAAAATTATCCAGATCATTCTCTTGGTTTATGATTTGAATATCTCTTTTAATTGATAAAACATCAACCAGTTTCTTGTGTATGTCCAGTGTAACATCTTTTTCCAAATCATTCTGTAGCCTGTAATCTGTAAATCCATTTTCAACTCAGTCTCAAACTTATCAAGTAAAAATTGTTCTTCTACCTTAACATCTTTTAGACCCTATCTAAAAGACACTATTAATATTAATGTATCCATTGATCAAAAAATCCTTCAATATATACTGTATGTTAGAACATTTTGCTTTATTCTATAACTATAATTTGAATGTGTGTACTTCTCCTTTAATTGTTATTATTAGTTTAATGTCTATTTTTTAAAATAATCTTATGGTTGTTTTTTTATTCAAAACAAAAGCATTTTCTCCTGAGAAGGATTCTTTATAATTAATTCCAAAATCTTACTTCAAATTTATCTGGACATTTTATTCATTTGCAACTTCTTAAAAATCAAAGTTTTAATAATATCGTTGGTATTTATTCCCCCCTCTTTTTTAAGTTTTAAACTTGTAGTTAAAACTTATTTTCACTAAGGGCTGAAAGAAACTTACTCGGTGATGTAAAAGTTGTTGATACAAAAGTTTCTAAAGAGTGAAAAGCAGTTAACAAGCAATTTCTGAAAATGTGCTGACCACAGTTAGAGCAAGTTGGCTATTATTTTATCTCCCAGAACTCTAAATCCACCAAAGACCACTATCCTGTGGTCTCCTCATGAGGAGCAGCTGTCTGGAGCACTTGTGGGTCATCTCAAGTATCTCCTGGTTTGGAGAAGTTTCAAGCAGATGTTTACTTGCCAATTCTTCATGCCACCATTGATCATTAGCTCTGCTTTTCATGGAACCATCTGCAGTCTGCCATCTCTTCATCTGGACATGATCTATGAATTTTCAGAAAATATTTTTTTTGTTTGTGTTATCTCAACAGTTAAAGCAGGTTTACATTTCTTTAAAACGCATTGCATTAGGTTATTGATTAAAAATGAGAGCCACTTTGGTGTAATGGTTAAGGCATTAGGCTAGAAACTGGTAAACTGAATGCTAATCCCACTTTAGCCACAAAGCCACCTGGGTGACCACTTACTTTCTTCCAATCCTAAGAAAGAGGCAATGGCAAATCACTTCTGAAAAACCTTGCCAAGAAAAGTGTAAGGAAGTCCAGGAAATCTCAAAAAATTAGACATTATTAAATGGAAGGAAAAATAATAATGAAAACTGTTTTGGGTCTTGTGCTGTATATTCATGAAACCAGGGAAATTTATTTCAAAACAAGTAAGCTGGAATGAATATGAACATAATCAATGTTCTTTCTTGTAAGGAAGACCAGAAGAAGGGCAGTAGAAGTTAACACCAATCCTGTATATTTCCTTGGAGAAAACACAATTCTCATATTATGAATATTTTTCTCTCATCCGACAAAGCTCAGACATGGCTCTTTGTGAACTAGCATCTGATAGTATTTTCAAGTGCTTATTTAAGTGAAGCCTGAGTATATGCAAGTAAATAGTTTTCACAAATGAATTGCCAAGCTGTCAAAAGTAGTGCTGTTAGGAATAATTATTTTGACTTTTTCAGATATTGAAAGCATTATCACAAGGGAAAAAATAACAATGTTAATCGAAATAACCACTATATATAGATGTTAGTTCTGCATATCAAATCCCAGATTCTCAAGTGGAAGAAAATGCAAGATGTTTAAATATTCTGACAGTTTAGCAGCAAAATGGTTAGTGTTTCAAGGGGCAGACTATTGCAGTGACTTCATTAACAAGGAACTGAATTAAGAGCACCAACTATCAAAGCCAAATTGTTGAGAAAGAAATTAAAATTTGGTAATAAAAATCTAATTAGGAGCCTTTTAGATTCAAAGAGACTCCAGTGCACATAACCCAAATTAGATCAGTGGTGTGGATGACCTGATATTATTTGGGTTGCTTCATTCCTATAATAAGGGTTCTATTCATGGAACCCATATAAAAATAAAAATTCTATCAACAGGCTACACAAGAAGAGTGGATAGAGGAAAGAAAGGCTGGATTCCAAATAACATTTAATTTGTGTCATTTAAAATATATGTAGAAATATTTGGTCAGGTTGGATTAAAAATAATGATCTCCATCTTTAAGCTTAATTCCTATTTTCTGAAAAGTTCCTTTTATTACCACATGTAGGTGTGTGTGATCAATTTCTTTATATGCTCCTCTTCATCAAGGGCAACAAAAGACCAGTTTCATCTCTCTTCTAATAAGGTTTTGTAAGAGAAATTATGAATTTGATTTTTTGGGGTCTTTTGTATAAGATTGTTCATCTTTCCATTTTAATTATTTCTCATCCAACTAAATCATATCAATGTAGTGAACTTTTTAGCCCTTAGAATCACATGGAGTAATGATTGGAGGTTGGGGCCTTTCTGTGGACATCCAAGCCCTTACTATAACTTACCTACCTTTCTATTTCTCTTTTTCCCTTTCTCTCTTTCTCTTTCTCTTTCTCTCTTTCCTTCCTTCTTTCCTTCCCCCCTTCCTTCTCCTTCTCCTTCTCCTTCTCCTTTTCTTTCTCCTTTTCTTTCTCTCTCTCACATACTCACATGTATACTATTCAAAGTGGATCACTGGGAAGAGATGACAAGTACGTGCACCTTCCTGCAAAGCACGACTCTAAGAATTGTGTTTACAAGCCAAAGGTTACCTACCTATCTTTTATTATAAGTTTCTTTCCTCGGAGAGTGAATATTCTTGGCAGAGAATGAGCATGCTCTACAAAAAACACTATACAAAAGTGAAAAACTCTCTATATAATACATAGATTAATTTAAAAAAAATATTTTTAAACTCATGGTTATCACATGAGTTTAGAAAAAAAAACCTGTATCAAGATTCCGTCTACTGAATAGTTACTGCCAGTGGTCTTTATTATTTAAGCTTGGACGTAAAAGACTTTGGGAGGACACTAAAAACATATTCCAGATTTGCTGTACTACCCTCTATATGTCTTAGACCAGTGATGGCGAACCTTTTTTTGCTTGGGTGCCAAAAGGGCGCATGTGCGATAGCGTGCGCGTATGTGCCCACACCCATAATGCAATGCCCTCCCCTGTGCATGCGCGCACAACCCCCCCTGTACTGCCTCCCCGCGCATGCGCACAGGGCTCACTGAAGCCTCCGGAGCCTGTGGATGACGAAAAATGGATTCCAGCTGATTTTTGCCCTTCTGGAGGGTGGGGGGAGGTCATTTTCACCTTCCCCAGGCTTCAGGAAAGCCTCTGGAGCCTGTGGTTGGTGAAAAACAGACCCAACGGCCCAACCAGAAGTTCGGAAATGAACTTCCGGTTGGGCCGTTGGGCCGTTTTTCACCCTCCCTAGGCTTCAGAAAAGCCTCCTGAAGCCTGGGGACGGTGAAAAACGGCCGAACGGCCCAACCGGAAGTTCATTTCTGAACTTCTGGTAGGCCCATTGGGTCCGTTTTTCGCCATCCACAGGCTCCAGAGGCTTTCCTGAAGCCTGGGGAAGGCGAAAACGACCTCCCCCCGCCCTCCAGAAGACCGAAAATCAGCTGGCCAGTGCGCACATGTGCGCTGGAACTGGCATAGGGCAATGCCTCACGTGCCCTCAGATATGGCTCCGCATGCCACCTGTGGCACGCGTGCCATAGGTTCGCCATCACGGTCTTAGACTAATTATGGACATTGTAGTCCTAATTTCTAAAAGTGCTCAGCTAAGGTATATGCTACATTTGGTATTCTTTGTTGAGAGATTGTGAATTTTCTATAGGACAACACAATTAATACTTCTGCTATGTGTCACATCAATGTGAAAAGGTCCATTGCATTTCCTTTAAAGGTATACGAAATGGTTGCTACCATGGTTACAGTTTATCTACACCTTGACAATTACCAAGGAAATGAGGAACATGAAGCTATAAGCATAAACATCATTATTCATTTTTAAAAATCTCCACTGGCAATTTAGTAAAATAATAAAGGGCTAGAGAAATATATTTCATGCCTGTCTGCCACAGGAATAACTAATTATGTACAACGTGTAGTGCTAATTATGGAATGATTGTGACTCAATACAATAGGATGAAAATCTCACAGCTAGCTAGATTAGAAGGAAAATATATTAGAAGGAAAATTATCCTCTAGGGATCTTATTGGAAGTGCAATCTTGCTGGAGACTTTCAGCCAAGTGTTGATATATGCAACTATCAGCCTGTTGCACAAAGTTAATGTTTTCCTGCATATTTTTAAGTACTCCTTTAAACATAGGATTTCATGAATTTGGATGTGCTAATTCAGCATACCATCAAATCCTTATGAAAATATGGATGTTACATGTTAGGAAACCAGATATACATTAGTTAATATACCTTATTCACATATCATGCAAAGAATAACCAAAGATTGTTTAGCATTCAAATAGCCCAGATTCCAGTCTACCTTTTCGTCCTCATTTAGATTAAGAAGGAAAAGTAAGAATCTTACTTCCAAGTCCTCTTTCTTTCCTGGACTGACCAAAGGAATAATATAGACTTCAATCCACCCTATCTCTTTTGCTGTGACTGGAAAAGGAGAATTGCCAGGCAATTGAATAATTTCATATGTGTATATAAAATCAGATGCTCAAATCAAGCTATATCATCAAACTTAGTAATCCTAAAAGTCATAAGAGAGGGAGGAGATCCAGTGGATTCCTGAGAAATCCATGTCATATAATATTCATAGGACTATACTGAGATCTTGTAGATTAATTCCTGAACATTTGTCTGAAAGATAGTTCTGTATTTTCTGATTTCTAATATTTGTTTATATCTTTGAAATTTCCTCACTTTAGTGGAGTTTTTCAATAATTATAGAGAAAGATATGACAATATATCTGTTATGTATTGAATATATATAGTTGTGTTAAGCCCTGCTAAAGTGAAACTAACCTTTATATGACCCTAACTGTTAACTCCAACTGTTTTGGAGGGAAATTTAGAACATTCATATTTGGGCAGGCTTTTTCAAGTATTATGATTGGTTAAGGCCCTGTGGGCCCAGAGTATAAATTACAGGGAATTGCCTGCAGTTTCTCAGTTCCAGTTTTGAGTCAATAAATGCTGTTGTAGCTATGCTGGTCTGCTTCTTGCCTACTGAAGCCCACTACGCAATAATATCGATAGGTTTCTCAACATCAAAGATTATATAATTTCCCTGTCCCTAAATACTCATGTAATGCTGCTAATTATTTCATAACTAATTACCATACCTTGAACCAGAGTCCTGACATCCCAACAGTAATCCTTTTTTTTTTTTTTTTTTTTTTTTTTTTTTTTTTTTTTTGTTTTTTAAGTTTGCATCTAATTTCCATTCTTGGATTAGACAGATCAAAGGCGAAATTGAATTATTCATTTTCTTTTTGTTGCTGTTTAATATTCACCACACATATTAATAGTTATAATTTTTCCTTTCATTTATGGTATCCAACATTCCTTGAAAGGCTGTTTTTGTTGTTTCAGAATTTGACAGTTAGCTTTCACGTCCATGCAACTAGTACAACAAATATTTTCAGATTCATTTTTTCTAGTTTTTCCGATAATAGGAAACTGAGAATCTAAACGGACACCTTCATAGATTAATCAGTTGGACTGGGTAATTGTATTGGTGAAGAGAGTTGGACACAATCTGAAGAAGCATTGTTCTGACCCAGCTCCCCGAACACGACAAACCCTCTGTAGTTGAAGCAATGATTCCTTTATTAGGAGCCCCAGCAGCCCCAGCAAAAAGTGTCTCTTTCACCTCAGGCTAACAAATCTGTCTGGCAGGGGAGATGAATAGTTGTCTGCCACATCTGTTCATCTCCGCTCCCTGCCTTTTATCCCCAGAGCTAGGGTGGGGCTTCGCTAGCAGCGGTGGCTCTTCCGTCCAAATGATCAGCCCACAGATTTCCACTGCTCTCCTCTCCTCTGCCTTCTGCACATGTGCACATCAGGCACTGGACCCAGCTGTTCCTCCTCTTCCTCATCAGACACCTCCAGACCTGGGGACTGTTGACTCTCCATCTGACAGCTGACGGCCAGCCCAGGCTCTGCCTCTGTCTCTCTCTCTCTGCCAGCTCCATTCCCTCTTCCCCCTCAGAGCTCTCAGGTTGTGTTGATGCTGACCCTGACTCCCACGCCTCCTCCTCATCTGATTCGGCCGCTGGAGGGGCCGGTGGCCGACAGGCCACAACAAGCATACTGAAGACCAAACAAGATAAAGAGCACTGAGTGCCATTAGCAAATAAATACAGAAAGCATAGTGGAGATGTCAAGAGATGATGAAAAGGAAGACCAAAGTCTGCCCCCCCCCAAAAAAAGTTGCTAGATTATCTGAGTTAAGCACTGCCATCTACCTCTATAAACCCTTCTTTAACTCTAGAAAAGGATAGAGATAGGGTTAAAATTGTGTAATGTAATTGTGTGTGTGTGTGTGTGTGTGTGTGTGTGTGTGTGTTTAGATGCTGAAATTTTAAGCTAACCCCCCCCTCCTCTTGAGGCAAGTCAGATAGTTTTCCTGTCTTATCAGCTAAATCCAGAAAAGAGGGAAAAAAATTAAGCAACCATAGTATACTCTGCAATTAGCTATGCTTGAGGCTGAGAAAATGGAAGCGTTTTGCTGTTCTCTTGATTCTGCCTTATTGGTAGTTTGAATAAACTGGGGGGGGGAATGGAATGCTGTTTTGCATTGAATTTAACTTAAATCCCCAGAACCCATATGTGCACTGAGGAGCACGGTAGATATTGGAAAGTAATAAAATAAAAACTGGAGGGCAAGATGCCTATGCTAAAAGAAGTGTAGTTAAATTATAATGGGGCAGGGATGTTCAACAATCACGAATTATCCCTTTCCCATCGTGTTGCAAGCCACTGGACTAGGAAATAGGGAGCAGTCTAGAGGGCATGGAAGGTATCACTTTTAAAGGTATCACTTTTGGATATCAGACCAATAAACAGTAAATGCACTTCCATATACCGGTAGGATTTTAACCTGGATTAGTCATTTTGAAATAGATGGCTTGATCAGATAAAGTGAGACAAACTGTTAAAAGTGGGATCAAACAATTAAAAATTTCAACGCTTGCTTTCAGGTATCTCCACTGTGCAAGGAAGTGAGCTGCAATGATTCATGGATGTTTTATAGTACATGTCAAATACATAATTTGAAGTGTTTGAAGTAGATGCACAAGACAATTTTTTTTGAGGTCCGACTACCAAAATTCTTCTTTCCTTAAATGACAATAAAGTTCTTGAGATCATTTTTGAAACCTCCTTCTCCTGGTTCATCTTGGAAGATACCAACTTTTAGGCTGAAGTCTTTCTTAAGTATGATTCAAATTATACATTGAGCCAAGTATTTCAGTTAATATCTGACCCTATTCTTTTGGCAGAACTTAAATTACATTTGAGGTATTGTATTGGGTGATATGATGGTGATCAAGGCTTCTATTTATGGAATATCAATACAGGACACTTGATTAAAAGTTGGCACTCCTAAATCTCTCAGCTTGTGGTTGTTCTCTGCCAAATGAAGAATTTTATGCAGTTCATTTAAAGGGTTCATAGTGTCTGCCAATTGTAATGCTGCAACATCCCCCAAATCATTTTACTTCATTTACAAATTCTAGGGAATTATTTATTTTATGTATTACTTTATTTATTAATTTTTTATGCCACCCACCTCGTGTATAAGATGATTTTGGGCAGTCAATTTAAGGAATTAATTCCTCATATTCTTTCTTTGAATCTTGGCTTACTCCATATTCATTGACATGATGTCCCAGATATTTTATAAAACAAGGGGAATCATTGCTTTTGTCCAGTTGGAGGCCTTTGACCTGAATGATTGCTAAAACTTTAAAAAGTCTCTGGTTGTCTTCATCTTCAGTAGGGACATAAATTAAAATGTTGTCTATAAATAATGAAACACCTTCAGATTGGAATGGGACAACTCACCATAGCCAATTCGCTGTGGCCAACTCACCACGCCAACTCGATGCAGCCAACTTACCACAGGACAATTTAACAATTCAAGTATTTAAAATAAATATTTTTTTAAAAAAATTGTCATTCACATATAATTCTGTCCCTCCTTTTCCCTCCTTTTTTTAAATGATTCTATTCCACCATTTCTTTGATATTGGTGTATCTCTTGTCCCCCAGAGAGTTGTTCTGCAGCGAGTTGGCCATGGCAAGTTGGCCATGGCAAGTTGACCATGGCGAATTGGTATGAACCAACATTTAATACCAGTTCTCATTGATACAAACATATTTCTCCTGTACATACTGTATGCATGCTTTCTGCAGCATAATAGTCTCACCCATACAGAAATTACATACATTAAAGTATTATTAGATCTAGAAACAAACTCTACCAGCTTCAGAGATTTTGTGCAACAATAGACTGTGGTTGTCATGTAAGAGAATATAACCCCCTCTTTGTACTTGCTCCCTCCCTGTTGACAATTTGTGTTTATTTTTTAAGGAGCATGCTAATTGCTTCTATGCTTTTAATATTTAATTACTTTACTAGTTCTTTGTAATGCTGAACCTGCACAGCTCCCGCGTTTATCAGATTTTAATCTATTATGTTAGATTGTTCCAATTTCTCACTTCAGCTGAATTGTATTCTTAATCCTGTTTACGGATATTGAATACAAATTGCTTGCAAATGGAAGATTGGGTGTGGTTATAAAGACCAAAGGTATCATTTTATAAAACAGGCCTTTGTGCTATGAAAGGAGCAGAGTGGCAAGAAGGACTCTATCGGGGTCTAGTTGCTATGGTTATATAATGGCTTCTATTTTGTTCAATCCAAGCTCTCCATGCTTTAGTAACAATGCTGAATTCATTTTTTATTTGTTGCAACTCTCACAACTTCAGCAACATAAGAAAAATGCAGATGAAAATTGTAACATTTCATCCCTTTTCTGCAAATCAATAATACCGCCCTCCTTATTTGTTCAAATCTCAGATATTCCTCCATTTTGAAATGCAAAAGGTAACAAGAGAAACCAAAACTGCTTATGGAAAGCTGACAGCTGGTAGAAGAAGATAATGATGATGATTAGAAAGGCTACTGTAAAAGCTACAGGAAGAGAGCAGTCTCACTGGTTCCTTTGCAATTGGAGTCAGAGTCTTTCTGGTTAGCAGTTCAAAATTCTTAGGCTATTATTAATTAAATTTCAACACACGAACACATATATTTTTTAAAAAATGTTGAATCAGACTATTAAACCCACCAGAACTGAATGGGCAGCAAGGCTGGAGCCTGGGGTCAGTAGAGTTGAATGGGTATTATAAGGGGTTCCTGGCTTTTCTTGATTTTTTTAAAATTGTTTTTAAATCTCATATTTTTATCATTATGGTTATGTGTCACAAGATGGGTGGCCATATAAATCTTTTAAATGAATAAATAATGATAGTATGCACTCTTTCATCACTTTATAACAGTTGATAATAAATTGTATTGTCTGCCTTTGAGCCAGAGGTTCCATGAAGCAATGATTAGAAATCATTGATAGCAAACTATCTTCAATCAATCTTTCACAATATCATTTTAATTATACTTTGTGGAGTTGCATAAATTTAATTGCTTTCTATGCAAAGCTTGTCTACACTGAGACATTTGTCATTCAACTGACTGGGCCTTTAGGCAGAGGGAAACTGTCCCAGTTCTGAGTGGGAGAACTGCTTTGAATTAAACAAAATTTTGGATATGTTAAAATTTTGCCCTAACATTAACAGTGCACAATAGAATATGACAGCCGAACTAAAATTAAGGGAATACATGAATCATGCTTTTTTTAAAAAATGTACATAGAAAATCTAGGTGAGTATAAGATTTCTAAATAGATACTTCTACTTCTGTGAGGAAGTTGTATTTTGCAAATTCATTACAATTTCAGTATTATTAGTTGTGTTGCAAAGAAATGTGTCCCTAACATCATTGGTCCCCAACATGTGTCTTAAGAACACAATATTGTCTATAAAATAGAGTGTTATAATAACAACAGCTATAGCTTCAAAAATAGTCCCGTTTGGAGAAATAGTTATAATATTACTAAATGTTCTAGCTTGAAATAACAATTCTGGGATAATGTGAATGATAAATGAGTAATCAGACAAACTGTAGGGAAACACAACAACTCTGACTGTATCTATGAAAATATAGAAGCTGATGAAGCAATGACACAAAATTCTGTTGGGGAAATTTAAGAAATTCCAACCTATGTTTCTGTTTATCCTGAAATATACATAACTTTGAAATATGCACTTAGGCAAATAAATACATACATACATACATACATACATACATACATACATACATACATACATACATACATAAATAAATAAAGGAAAGTGAAGAGTTAACAAGTCATGTATGCCTAGTCTTTAAATGTGTTTTTCATATAAGAAAATTATAAATAAATATTTAGTGGTGTTAATAATATCATCCTACTAAGCTCTTTAGCTATAGATGCAACAGTAACGTGAAGGAAGAATAAATCATCTTATTGGATTGGATCCATATTGGTTAGTCATATGCAAGAAGGGCTTGCTTTAATTTCTGCAAGCAGAAATCTGAACAGGTATGCAGTAAGAAGTAATCACAGTTTTTTCATTCTGTTCCTCACCTGATATTAAAACACATAGGGAAATTTAAAAAAAGATAATGTATCAGGATAATTAATGGGATCAAAAAATTACCCAGCTTCTGGTCATTACTGAAGACAGTCAGGGTGGCAAACACTTACTCATTCAATGATCAGGAGTTGAATTCATTCAGTGGCAACTTGCTATCAGGATAAAAGATGACAAAAGAACTTTATCTCCTTTAAGAACAGGCATTTTTAGCTTACCAACCCATCGCGGCCCCATGGACAACATTCCTCCAGGCCTTCCTGTCCTCTACCATCCTCTGGAGTCCATTTAAGCTCACGCCTACTGCTTTAGTGATTGCATCCTGCCACCTCGTTCTCTGTCGTCCCCTTCTTTTGCCCTCAATCTTTCCCAGCATTAAGCTCTTCTCCAGTGAGTCCTTCCTTCTCATTAGGTGGCCAAAGTATTTGAGTTTCATCTTCAGGATATGGCCTTCTAAAGAGCAGTCAGGGTTGATCTCCTCTAGGACTGACCGGTTTGATCGTCTTGCAGTCCAAGGGACTCGCAGGAGTCTTCTCCAGCACCATAGTTCAACGGCCTCAATTCTTTGGTGCTCCGCCTTTCTTATGGTCCAACTTTCACAGCCATTTCCCAGCATTAAGCTCTTCTCCAGTGAGTCCTTCCTTCTCATTAGGTGGCCAAAGTATTTGAGTTTCATCTTCAGGATATGGCCTTCTAAAGAGCAGTCAGGGTTGATCTCCTCTAGGACTGACCGGTTTGATCGCCTTGCAGTCCATGGGACTTGCAGGAGTCTTCTCCAGCACCATAGTTCAAAGGCCTCAATTCTTTGGCGCTCAGCC
>QLTV01003390.1:2443126-2473807 GCA_003457575.1 Thermophis baileyi
ATGTGTGTGATAAAGAGAAAGTGAGGGCGTCCCTGAATGTGTGAATGCACATGAGAAACATCCATGCCTTTTCCAATCTTCTTTCTTTCTCTTTCTCTCTTCTTGGCGGTGGGAGAAGGAAGAAAGTGCTCTTTCTGGCGCTCGGCTTACTTTCCTGGCGAGGCTCGGAGACCGCCCGGCACGCCCATCCGCCGGCTCTCCAGGCAACACCACTTTCTCCCTGCCCTGCCAAGGCCCCCACCAGCCCAGAGGCCGGCAGACCCCTGAGGCCGGCAGAGCTCCATAGGTGTGTGCCCCGACGCTTCCCGGCCCATGAAGGTCTCGGAGCCAAAGCCGGAAAGGCGAAAGGGGCAATGGCAGAAGCAACCGTGCTCTGGCCCGGCAGCGGCGCATCCCCTGTCATGTGCTGTCCCGGAGCACGGTCTCCAGGCTGGCAGGGGCCTTGGCGGGGCAGGGAGAAAGTGGCACTGCCTGGAGAGCCGGCAGATGGGCGTACCGGGTGATCTCCGAGGCTCACCAGGAAGGTAAGCTGAGCGCCCGCCCCTTGCTTCGGCCGTCTCCCAGGAAGTTCGTGGGAAGTGGCGGCGGGCGGAGGTGGGCAGGGCGGAGCCGCCGGTGCAGCAGCGCCCAGCAAGGAAGGCCGGGCGAGGAGGCGCGGCCGATTGTCTCATTCATGGTGCCGTGGGGCGGATGGACTGGAAGAAGCGCAGTTGAGCGGGGCTGGAGCAGCGCAGCCTATTGTGCCTTCTCTTGCCCCGCTCTCCATCCTGTAGGGCCGCGCATCCCCCCCCGCCAATCCTCCATACAAACCACCCACCCCGTTTCTGCAAAGGCAGAGCCCTGCAGGGCGATCTAAAGAGGGGAGGGGGATGCTGTAGAAAAGGCCGCCTTCCACCCGTGCCTCCCGTGCCGGCTCCGTGGGACTTGGGACTCTAAAGCAGCCCACTGGCTTCCAACCCGGTGCCGTGGGCTGAGTTCCCAGAGTGGCGCGAGTGGTCGGCCGGGCCGATCCACAAAGAGAGCAGGCGGGTGGGTTGAGAAGCCAGTGGGCTGCTTTGGAGCCACAAGCGCCGCGGAGCTGGCACGGGTGGAAGGCAGCCTTTTCTGCAGCATCCCCCTCACCTCTTTGGATCGCCCTGCAAGGGGGGGCTCTGCCTTTGCAGAAACGGGGCAGGCGCATGTGCAGCAACCCCGGGACATCCGCTTGCCCTTCCGCCGCCCCTCTCAGCGTCTGCATTTCCACCAAGGGCCACCCGCCCACCCACTGGCTGGGCCGGGCTGGACGCTGACCTCGGAAGGCAAGCGGGCATGGGGGACCACTGGAAAGGCCGCGTGGAAGGCCGCCAAGCATGGCAGGGCTGCGGGGAAGGGAGTAGGCTGATACCTCCTTTCCCCGCCACCCCGACATGCTTTCCTGCCGCCCCCCTTGCCTCTTAGTGCCCCCCTGCCACCCCTCTTGCCTCTTAGCACCCCCCTAAGTCATCCCATCGCCCCCCAGGGGGCTGTACCACCCACTTTGGGAACGCTGTTTTAAATGATCAAACCTGATTTTTCAAAACTGTTTTTCACAGCTCTGAACTATTCCATATGATTCAATTACCTTAAAAAAGCCTTTGGGATGCTTATATCATCTTAATATCAGTTAAGACTTATATCCTAGGCATGTCAGAGTTGTAGCTACAGGGGTGGGCTTCAAAATTTTTAGCAAGGGGTTCTCTGCCCGGTTGCTGGGTGGGCGTGGCCTAGTCGGCCTCCTGTACCACAGTGGGGGGGGGGGGCGTTTTTGCCCTCCCCGGGCTCCGGAGGCTGGAAATGGTCCCGTTTCCCAGGAGGGCGAAAACGGCCTCCCCAAGCTCCAGAGGCCCTCTAGAGGCCGGAAACAGACCCATTTCCGGCCTTCCCGAATTTCCGGTAGGCCCATTTTTCACCCTCCCCGAGCCTCCGCGTGTGCCCTGCACTTACCTGCATCCAAAATGAGCCGCGTGGGGACTCCTGGGAGGGGAGGGGTGGGTGGGGCCAGCCAGGAGTGGAATTTGGGGTTTTCCAAACTGCACAGAATCTTAGCTAGAGGTTGTCCCGAACCCCTGCGAACCCCCAGCAGCCCACTCCTGGCTACATCTCCCTGATCAGTGTGGAGAATAATGATTTTCCAAGGCCTGACCTTCAAAAGAAGTATAATTCACATTGCCCATTTTTAAATGCAGTGTTTAGTACAATATTGTGTCAGGTTGAATTAATAAAGAGCAAATTACCCAATTTTTATATATAAAATGAGCTATTGAAGTGAATGAAATTACCCTGTTTTCTATATTGCAAACAATATTATTGATTTTGGAGCCACATCTGTATTATTGTCAGAAGGAATTGCAGATTCCTTTGTACCTTCTCTACAGATAGTGTTGTTTTCTAACTCCCAGTAAATTCTATGTATCTCAGGATTTTGGCTTTAACAGCTATAATTTATATTTTCAACATTGGGACATTTAAAATAGATTCTTTTCTCATTCATTTTTTTATTACAATGGTTTTTGTGTTCTCTTCACTCATGTTTGATTCTTGGAGTCTACCAGGAAAAATCCCTGTAGTTTACTTGGCAAGGTTTTTCAGAAGTGGTTTGTCATTGCCGTCTTCCTAGGGCTGAGAGGAAGTGATTGGCCCAAAGTCACCAAGCTGGCTTTGTGCCTAAGGTGGCACTAGAACTCATGACCTTCCAGTTTCTAGCTTAATGCTTTAACCACTACACCAAAGTGGCTCTCAATTACAATCTAACATTATCCTATATATATATATGAATTTCCAATTTGCATATTTGAGCACTCGCTTTAATACTATTCAATAGTGTCATTTGGTTCAAACATGATTCCAAGATTGGCCACTTTTTCCTGTCTTATCTCTTCTAATCAGCTTGGTTGAAGAAGAAATTTAAATCATGCAAGACTGCTTGAATGTAGGATTATTGTTTTCCTGCATCTTTTAACAAACTGATTCAAATTTCTAAGATGTGTACCATGGAAAATGTTATCCTTTGCTTCACTGCATCACCCATTCTCCACAGCTCTTATTTCAAAAGAAGGTACAAAAATGAATAGAAAATTATATTTTAGTAAAAAATATATAAAATTTATGAAAAAGGTTAAAATATAATGCATTTTTTAAAATTAAAAATTGTTGTGAAATGGTATAGAAATGATAGAAACAGAAGCATATTTAAGCTGATAAAGACAAGAAATAGGAAGGCTCATCCAAACGATTTGGGCTGGATTAGTGATTGAGTAAACTTAAGAATCCTGTCTCTAGGGAAAGCTGCTGATTTTACACTGTCTCTATCTTTTTCTCTGTGATTTGTCATTTAATTTAAAATGCCCAGTATCAAAACTGGTTGCCATTTGCCAACCTTGAAGAGTTGATGTACTCTCTGTCTTTAAGTCCTTTTTTAAAATGTCCCTTTTTTGAAACAAATACTGGAGATTTAACAACGGGTTAATTTACAGCAATGTTCTCTTATACAGAACAGCTAAAATGTTCTTGCAGGCAGTGTATGTCTGGAGATCTCCAAAGCATTGTTAGTAGAATTTGGGAGGATGCAAAGAAAATAATGCTGTCAGATGTGATCCCTAGAGCAGTGGCATTAAAGGCTTCCTTAGTACCAAAGAGACTCTCTTAAAATATGCAGGTTTGTGCACCCAGAAATCACACTGTTCAAAGCAACAAGGGAAATCAATACTTCAAAAATGTGAATTAGAGATTTATGGAGGGGGGACAATGGTGTGAGCAGGTTCTTTTTTTGTTATATATTTTTTTAAAAAACTAGTTTATTCAACTGAGGCCTTTTCCATACTAGTGATTTATACTGTCTCAGACATCACCAGATACTGCTTTGGCAATATATCAATCAAGAAAGAAAGCTTAGGTTCCTACACAGGAGGCCTGGTGAGGCTACAAGACACTATAAATCACTAGTAGGAAAAAGGGCAAAGACTCGTGTTTTAACAATGGGGTTCCAATTTAATCCTACCAATACAAGCATTTTTACACCCAGTAGCACGATCATGTCCCAAAGCTTGGAAATTTAAATCTGTACAGGTGATACACAAGTATATTAATGTAATCTAAGATACTAGGAATTGTAAGCAGAATTGATTTCATGAGTATCTTGAAATCAAAGACTTGTGTTTTGCTTAAAAGTTTAGAAGCACATGGTATAGCTAGTAAAAAAAGGTAGAATATATCTAGAGAGAGTATATAGAAAGGGAGAGAAAGGTTGAGGAGAAGTCTCCTTTCTGATGAGTTTCACAACTTCATAGACATATATGTGCTTTCAGGATTTACAGTATAGCAGCAATACAAGAGGGAGCACCTCACAGGTGGTTTTAGCCTACAGCTTTGGTAGTCTGTTGGAGTCTTCATCAGGCCTAACTTATCATTGCCATTTCTGCCCCCTGGAGTATAATTCATCCAGAGGTCCATTTGGCCCCATCCCGACTCTGCTTTAGGAAATCTGGTGTTTTAACAGGCTGCATTGTTATCAACACAAAGCCATAGTCTCCTCAAAGACAACAGGGAGGACCAAGTGCTGAAATATGCATTGCAGTTAAATCATTGCATGCAATGACGCAAAGCAAGCAATATAGAGCAGAACTTGCACTGTGATAGCAAACAGGTGTTTTGTTTCCACTGTGGCATCACTGGGTTTAGGAATAGATATCAGTGTAGGCAGGCAATATTTTTTTTCCTTGTGCAAGACTATACTGGAGCTGGATGTGAAATTTTCTAGCACACAAATGCTAGACTGAAAAAAAAAGTGAATCAGGAACCAAGACCACACAAGTATAGGACAGGAGCATTTTAGACAGTGATATTGCTCTAAGAGAACAAAGTAGCACGAAGATTAGAATCAAATTCTAGCAAGGTTGAGATTCTCAGATCATTAATGTCCTCTCTGAGTACAGTCCAGTTACTAACATATGGTAACTGTTGGCCTTTTGAAAACAGCAACCTTTGTCAGGTTTATTTTGTTTTTGCCAATGTTTTAGGAACTATATGTGTATTGCTAGAGGAAAATTGGAGCAAGAAACAGTGTGAACCAATTTAAAATGCATAAGGACACTGGGGCACTAATTATAATTTTGCTAAAAGCAATTGTCAAAATTGTAAAACTCCCTGTCAGCCTGATAGTGGGCAGCATTCTGTCATGCAGGCAGCTGGCAAAATCAGCAGATGATTGTTGCCCTGTTATATTTCTGTGTGCGAGGACTAAGTAAAATAAGCTAAAATAAATCAGAGTTCAGATCCCACAGTTGTAATGGTGTGTCTAAAAACTGCCAAAAGAGATATCAGTTGGTCATAAACAAATCTGTGATTGTTTTTGGAAATTCTTAATCTTTTCCTCCCTGATTTAGAAATTTGTATCAGTTAAATTAGAGCCAACATATACGTTCATAATATGCTTTTGTACCAGTTATATTTTTGTATAAATAAATATGGTGGGCATTATGTTGATTATGTTGATGGAGGATGTATCAGATTTTAATGATGCTTACAGAACAATAGAAGATATACTATGGTATTCAACCTTACTTTTGTGATAGCCTATTAACTCTAGTAAACATGATTTGAACATAATTCAGGGTGAAGTGATGGACTTGGAAGTAACGATAGCATAGCAGGAGTAGAAAAAGAAATGAACAGTCTATCGATTTCATCCTACTAATCATTTTTGCCAGACTTGTTTGTAGGACACTTGGTATTTTCTTCCAAAAAGATTCATTAAAGCATGAAGATAATACCTGTCTATCACTCTTTAAAGTGACTTTTTCTAGGATTGTATGGTTCCTAGAAAAAAAAAAAGATGCAGTTGTTTGAAAGAAAGATTTTATATTTACAACACTCTGTCCACTGAAGCCTATTTTTAAAAACGTGGCCAAAGCATTGCACATCCCTTGTAGTTTTGCTTTAAACTTTATGTTGAGAATGATACTGTTTGTGATTTATAGACCAGTTCAGCAGAGGTTGCATAATTACAAATAATGTTGACCAATGGGACAACAGCTATAAAATTGAGATATGCTTGGAGGATCTCATAATGTATAATTCTTCTCAAATTCCATTTTCTGTCCTTCTTCTGGGATCTTGAACATATATCCATAAAGTCTGTTCATATGAGCAGATGGAGGGGGTTAATATGTCTGTATTCTACTAATACAGCACTCACTTGCTTAAAAGTAAATAAAATTGGGTACAATTATAATAAATTAAAAGACTGATTTGCAAATTTGCTGTGCAGTTCTCTTTTGAAACATATTTATCATATGAATCCCAGATATTTGGATCCTCTGTAAATTAATGACACCTTGCATTTTTTATTTTGGCCTATCGGAATTCAGGAGAGTTTGACAGCAAGCACTGAATTTTGCAAAAACCCAAAATGACTATGATCTTTATGTTTGCATAAAGTGCAAGGCACTTCCTGGTAAGGAAAAATAAATTAAATCCCTTTGTTTGGTGGAAAATGAAATGCATGAACAGTAGGGCTTTTTTGCTCAAAAAGAGATGTTTCACAGGTTGCAGTGCAGTCCCATAATATATTGTGTCTGTAGTGAGATGGCTGAAAATGTTGACTAAAAAGAAGTATGCAGTAGGATATTATGACCAAGGGATTCAATGTGATGGTACAATTAAGTATCATTAAGCTTAACATATAAAAACTAAGTAGCAATTTTACCAAGCTGGCAGAAAATTGCCTTGCTTTTTTTAAAAAAATTCCACCTTTCTCATCACATCCCATTTTTATTAATTACTTCTGGGAAGCCTACATCAGAGTTATTCCATTTAACATAATAAATGAGAATCTGAGACGAATAGGTGACCAACTTGTCTCAGGATAATGTGGCAGGATTCAATCTGGGTCAGTCACCAGGACCAGAGGTTTACTCTTCTGAGCTTTGAACTCGTGCTGGAGTCCATCCTCAGGGAACTTCTCTCTCACTAGAATGTGGTCTGGTCCCAGTGACAAACTCAGATTGGAACTGCAGCCCCAAGTCTGTTATTTTGTGGTTCCAAATCTAACTCAAGGCACATTTTTCTGAAGAGATGTATGCCATTTTAAAACTGAAATTGAGTCTAGGATTTTTGAGCTAAAATTCTAGATAAAACACAATGTAAGACTTTACTAGCCTGCATATTTTTATTTTATTTTAGGCATGCTGATCTCCAAATTAATTCTTGCTTTTTTTTCTGTATCCTGAAGCAGAGTTCATTTTAACAATTATGAAATGAAGTTGTTGTTCCTGTCCTTGGCTGCAAGAGATATGGATCATTAGTGGGGAAATTCAGTGTAAATTGCTTATCCTTTGATACGTTTTGCCTCAAAGTGGAAAAAAAATTATGGCCTGTTGGCAGTGTTATCAACCACCCAATAAAGAAAGGGAAAATATATTATTTTACATCTTCTCAGATCTACCAGTGATCTGTTTCACAACAGAACTTCCTGTATACTTGCTTTTTATTTATTTATTGTATTTTTATCTCACCTTTATTACTTTAAAAACAACTCCAGGGGACAAACACATCTAATATTCCCTCTTCCTGTTTTCTCTACATATAACCAGCCTATGAGGTGAGTTGGGCTCAGGCAGATTGCCTAGGTAGCCCAAAGTCACCCAGTCAGCTTGCATGCCTAAGGTGGGTCTAGAACTCATGGTGTCCTGATTTCTAGGCCAGCACTTTAACCACTGCACCAAACTGGCTCTCTATTTTAATCCTTTGCATCAGGAGACACAGCATCAAATTTCTGTTTCAAACAAGTAGCCCTTCCAAGCTTGATACTTCACATTTGTGTAGGACTACAACTCCCAGTTTCCTTGCTAACATGACTAAGCTCTCACTGCATCTTGTCCTCCCTCTTAGCTGGCCGGCCAGAGAGCTTCAGTAATACAATTAATTTTTATCCCTATCTTTATGCATATCTTCATTTCTAACAGTATTTTGTTTTCCATTTAAGAGAACTACGGAACTATGTATTTACATATGAACTTGCACATTTTTTCTTTTTCTGCTGATATATGGGATATATGCTGACGTATGGGATGAATTTTATGAATTTAATAAGCAATGGATATATTGCTCCACCTGTTATTTGTAAACTTCTTTTCTAATAGGCTTTGACACTTTTCTTTTCAAACAACCGGCCTGTCATTCATTTTGTACCTCAGTTATTATATAATGAATGGCTTCCTGCAGAATGATGGCTAATTCTTGCAAGAGTATTTTTCCCCCCCTGCCTAAAGTCTATATATTATACCTGTTAGTTAAAATGAAAAATTAACAATCTAGGCAGATTATTAAGTATCTTTGTAATTTTGTTACAGCTTTAATTTCGTTTGTAACATAGAGATAGTGCTCAGCATCAGAACTAATTGCTTCACTTAGCAGGAGGAGGAAAAGAATAGAAGCTTTCGATAGGAGATAGCGAGGTTCTTTCCTCCCCACTTATTTTTGGTTCTCCCTGGGGGTGACCTACAAAGCACAGGATGTGATAGCATTTCAGAACGGCTGATAGCTGTGCATTTTAAAGCAATCACATCTTAGGCAGAGTGTTAAAAATTGCTGACAACATTAGAAGCTCGAGGTTTTTTTTCTCTTTGCCCTTTTCTCTTTCTCAAATTATTCATGTAAAGATTATAGCAAAAGAAATGTATCTTTTAGTGGTGGTTTTTTTTTTTTTTTTGCTGGAACACATGGAGGAAATACATAGGGCTGTTTGGCAGGCAATCTTGTGTGCAATATTTAAAAATCCATGTCAGCTGTCTCTTCTTTTATTGCTGCTAGAATAGTCAAAATTTCTCAAAGCAAACTTTACATTCCTGTCTCTCTAAGATGTCAAAAATATAATGTTTTATTTCACTGATGCTGTATTGCCAACCCTTTTGTGCACAGCGATTAAGAGAATCAAATGATGTCATGACAGATAAAGAAGAAACAGGACTGAACAAGGTTAATTCTGAAAAGCTGGGAAGGAAATAGGCAGTAAAGGAATGGAAGCTGCACTAGAGATGAATGGGTCCATGTAATCAGGGTTTTTAATGTTTCAATAGTGGATCAAGAGCTTAGAAATAATTATCTCTGCCTATGATGACATCCTTGAAATTTTGCACATAGTGATGACTGCTCAAATATTATTTGAAGAAATAAAGAGCCACAGCTGTAAAATTACATTGGCTTTTTGGTTTAACACCGAGGCAGATTCAGGATAGTCAGTGCAAAACCAGATGTTAGGCACAGATGCCATACCCTTAGTACGTACCTTATTTTAAATCATATATAAATAAACTCAAAGATTGGCATGGCGAGAGTGGAGCAGCCACTCCAGTCTCCCAATCTACCTTAGGACATGGTAAACTGAGAAGCATTTTTACAAAATATAGGTAGTTGTGGTCCAGAATGGTGCATTAATGGTGGTAGTGCCACAGTAGTTAGTATGCAGTATTGCAGGCTTATTCTGCCAACTGCCAGCAGTTCAATTCTCATCAGCTCAAGGTTGACTCAGCCTTCCATCCTTCTGAGGACAGTACCGTAAAATGGGGACAATATTCTGACTCTGTAAACTGCTTGGAGAGGGCTGTAAAGCACTGTGAAGCAGTATATAAGTTTAAGTAGCTATTGCTATTAAGCAGTATATACGTTTAAACAGCTATTGCTATTAACTACCAGCAAAGAAGAACAAATCAGTCTGGGACATAGTGAAGGGTGTTCTCAGAGCTGGAACTCATGCAAGCAGAATCCTGGGAGTCCAGAGAGAGTTGAAGAAACAAGGGATGAAGTTTTGCTGTAGAACCATGTGTTTTGAGTAGCTTTGTATCCATGCAATATTTTTGTTTTAATTTTTTTAAAGAGAAAGACAAGGGAGGCATTATTTTGCTATCATTAGCTGCTAGATTCCAAATACATTTATTTTAAACTGGTTGTCTTTCATTTCAATCAAATATATTTTCAAATAAATAGCTAGCATGAATTTATCAACCTGGAAAGGAATACCTGAAGCAGGGGTGGGTTCTGGATCCTTTTGCTGCCGGTTCGCTCAGGGTTGCACCGTGCGTGTGCCCGCAACAATAAAAAAATAGCTTCTGTGCATGCGCAGAAGCAAAATCCAAGATGGCGGCGCCCATGGAGACACCGACAGAACCGGCTCCGTGACGTCATCGCCGACTTACTAATGGTTCTAAAGAACCGGATAGAACCGGTAAGAACCCACCTCTGACCTGAAGTGTGATGGACTGAAACATGGGCAAATTTGTGATATTACAGTAAGGAAAAGAAGAAAGAAGAAAAGGAAATTAAAGGCCTTTGAATAAAGGCTCTCTTTCACCATTTTGAAATCACTAAATATTACTGTCTTCTACATAGATTTACACTTGATTGCTCTCAGTATATCATCAGTGCATTTTCAGCTCCAAAAGAAATGGACTATATCTTTTTGGGGGAAAATTAAAAGGTTATTTTATATTATTCAGAGGATTATCCCTTTCATATCTATTAAATTGAATAATGTTGCTATGATTTCCATTTGGGAAAAATAAATTAATTTTACCTCCAGTACTGTTAAATCAATAAATTCCTGTGCATTTCAATCAAATTGAAAATTACAATTTGTTGGGAAATCTTAGAGGAGTTTGGGGAGTGAAGCCATAGTTTCAAATTCCAGAAAGAGTTTGCCTGTATCCAACTCCAATAAATGCCAAGATCAAGCTATTTTACAAGATTATTGTGCAACTTAAAATCCATTCTGAGCTCTTGAATAATGGAAAAGTGTCAACGATTATAAATAAATAAACACTCTTTCTGGTAAAATGAAACTAGAGAGAATTCTACATAAATATCCAGAGCAGTTGAGCAGAAAAAATGAAAAAAATCTATGTAAAAAGCAAGAGTTGAAGAAAGCAAAATTATTAATGAATGCTCTGCATCTCTGGTTAAAATAAGATGAAGGATTGTATATACCAAACCGATGTTTCCCATTAAAGTTTTTCATTCAATGTATGTCTTCTCTATTTTAAAAAAATGAGAATCTGTTAAAATTCCGTTTCTCTTTTTTCTCGAATTGGTAAGCTTTTAGCCACTGGGATTATTCATTCTTTAAACATCTCCAGCATGACAAAGAAAATTCATAACCAAGATAGCTTCCAACTTGTTCTATGAATAGAAAAATACAATACAATAATCTCTTGTATATGTCTATTATTTCCTACTCCAAACTGGGGTACAATTATTTAAGATTTCCTAACAAAGCATTCTCATAGTAATGATCACAGCCTATGTCACATCTGTGTTAAGCAGGAATAGATTTAAATTTTTAAAGTTACATCTGTCTTCAGGGCAAAAGCTTCCAAGGCAACTAACAATAAAATCAAATTTCAATTAACATGAAATTTGGCAGTAAGCTACAAGGAATCAGACGTACAATTATCAACTTTTTTTTTGACAGAAATAAAATAAAATAGAAATAAAACAGGTATGTAAGCCTTAATTTAGGCAAAACAGTCACAGACAATGCAAACCAGTCAGAAGTTTCAGTCCTATCTACTTTGATGACTGTACTGCCTCATAATCCTGCTTCTCACTACAGTCCTTGAGTATCCAAGTTTTTTTTATTATTTTTTTTAAAAGACAAAACATTCATCTACTGGCTGCCAAAAGGATGATCTTGAGGAGTAGGCAGGTTGACAGCTAGTTCCACATGATATAATCAAATGGGAATATCGTTTCTTCAATATTGACAAGTTGTGCTCCTGGACATCAGTAATGATCAAAAACATGGCAGCCATACTCTGCAGCGCTAAGATTTTTCTGTTTCCAAAGGCAGTCATCTATTTCACATGTTATTTACCATGTGCTTAGCCATGACAAGCTATCTCCATAGGCAAGAAGAAAAAGCTAGTGAATTAACTTAAATTGATAACCAGTTGTAAAGCAATTCTTTCTGAATCTGAGATTTTTTGCTACTTCATGTACATGATCAAAACTGTTTTGATCAACATTCTGTATAAAATCTAGATAACCTTATGGTTCTTGCTATTTGCTGGGATGCAAGAGATCAGTGATCCATTGTACCTAATAGCTTTGGACTAATCAAATTATGATTTGGACTTTCTACACTTGTTGGCAATATGTTATTTTTCCCACAACACTCAAGATACCACTTAGGTAGCCAATGTAATGGCTAAAGCTAATAGCATTCCCTACATTAATCCTTAATGTCTAACACCAAACTAACACAATCCCACTTTGAACTTTGTATAACTTTGTATAACTCCAATTGTTACATCTTGTGATGGCTCTGCTAGTATGGTGAATTTATTTAATTGGCATTTTCATGCCTTTTCCCAATCTAAAACTGAGAAAAAGTTTGGGTTTGGGACCAAAGATATTTTTAAAAATGGTCCTACAATAAGCTGTCAACAGTTCTACAGCTGCAGGCTGTAAATTGGCAGACTGTGCTTTTCATGGCATGTAGCATTAATACCCTTGCATAAAAGCTGAAAATGATTCATCAAAGATTTAATTGTCTTTGCCACTTTATAGAATTAATATAAACTGAAAATGTATATGAAATCTTTACAAGGCAAAACATAACTTTTTAGGAAAGAACGATAACTGTTTCAAAGAAGAAGCAAATAAATTGTATGCTATTGTAATTCCAAAGGTAAATAGATGTAAATAGATGTAAAAAGGAGTAGTAGAACAATTATAGCAGGAATTAAAAAAAAAACTAAAGTTTAATTTCTTTACAATAAGCATACCAAATTGTATAGGATTCTAAGAACCTTATACTGAGCTTAGACATAAGATCATACCAAATAAATTCCTTCCTTTGACCTTTTGAATTTTGGTGGTAGAGACAACTCCCAAAAATATCAGTAGAAGAAAGCAAACAAATGGGCCATCAAACAAATCAACCAGAAGTTCTCACTCAAAGCACAAATGACCAGGCTCAAATTATCATAGTTTGGACTATCTAGCAGTGATGTATACACTGTTATTAGGCTGGGGCTAGATTATCATGGACAAAATATGTCTATCCAGTTGTTAGAGTCAATGCCAACTTGATGGTATATTATAAGTCAATCAATGAATCAAATTTATTCCTGAGAAATCCAGAAGCACCATTATTTTGTAATTTTCCAAACAACAATTTTTTAAAAAATTGATAAGTGAAACATAGGAAATGGCATTATTTTGGTAAAATATGGAGATGGTTTCTTTCTTCTATAAAACTATCAAGTAGAACAATGTCATCAATATTTGGTGTACAAAAAGTTGCAGAGAAAATATATTGTTATACTATGACCAAAAACCTAATGGTTTAGGACAATTTTTTGCAAGAAGGTATGCACAAATACAACTGGATACCATTTATTCAGAAAGAAGAAATCTTTACTTTTATCCTTAAATGTTCATTAGAACAGTTTGTCTAGTAATATACAGTATGGGACCAGCTCTCCATGTGTATACTATAATTCTCTAAACAGAGATCTCTAAATAGCTAGATATTATAGTTCCTGCCCATCCCTATTCTCATGGTGCAGATAACAAATCTGGGAATTGAGGTTTGGTAATACCTAAAGAACCCTGGTTCCCCGCATTTGCAAACAAAAGCCAGAATAGTAGCCAGAATTTATATATCTCTTAAGATATTTAGGAACAACAAGGGCGCTTTGATCAAAATTCCCAGTAGTCTTATACTTGCGCAGTTAGCAAACCAGACCTTTTAAGTATGAGTTTCCTGGAACACTTTTTATTGCACCCACAAGTTTTTAGAAGAATGAGAGGAAATAAACTGTTTATATTATTGATATAATGTAAAATGTTTTAAATCTCCTTTTTGCCTTTTCTTTTAAACTGAAGAACATTCTAATTAACACTGAGAACCAATCTGTTTAGCAAGGGAAGGGAAAAGAAAAGCCATTGTTGATAGAACCGCAGAAAAATTCACGTCCATAATTATATGTAAACAATATTTCACATTTTGTATTCTATACATACAGGTGGAAATGAACACCTCACTACGCTTCGGATGCTTCTGGATTGAAAAGATTAGCCAGCTATAAACTGTTGCCCAGGAGACATTTGAATGTGTTAACAACACACATTCTTCAGGGAAGCTGCTTTCATGTACCTCATATTCATCTACATATTTTAATCTTGTACTTTATATTTTAAAGTTTATGTTGTATAGTATGCCTTATTTTAGTAGTGATGCTTCTGGCACGAATAAACATTATATATATATACTTCATGCTTTGTTGTTTTCCTTATATTATATCTATTTTTTAATTTCACTTTTTCAAAAATTAGAAAATATTGAAAAATTAGGAAAAAATGAAATCAGTGACCGAACCTACTTAGATTTTAAATCGCCAGTCATTTAAATATATAGCATGACCATTCTTCATTTTTCTATCTTTATAGGACAGACCTAGCACAGAAAAACACAGTCAGTTATTAAGTAATCTTTCCCAACTAAAACAATTTTATGTATTTGATGTAAATTGGAAGATTACATGGATGTTAATAAATCCATTTGAAATGTAGGTCTAAATTATTAGCATATTTGCTTACTGATTTCCAAGAAAACATGTGCAAAATGGCAACAAATACAATGTCAGCCCTGGAGCCATCTGGAACCCTGATATACAACTTCTGACTAGCGTATCTGTCATCAGTAGCATATAGAAGAATACTTTTGTGATTTGTGATTCATTCTGAGAAACTGTGATAAATCTGTATTTATACAAAGTAGACTTTCTTTATAAGTTATGTGCCTAAGAATGTTACATTTTATTGACAAGCAAACTATCTCTTATAGTTTTTATAGATTTCCTATAAAAAGAAATTGCATCCTTTGTCTTGCAGCCATTCAATAATTTCAGTGTAATTATTAGCGGACTGTTTTATACTAAGAGAAATTCTTTTCATTTTTGAAACTGAAACTTGTACATATAGAACTTACTGTTCAGTAGTATTTCTATTATCTTAACCACTTATGCTTAAGCTTTATGCACTAATTTCAATGATATTCCTAACACTTAAAAAAAGTTCATGTAATCTTGTCTTACATAAATTATATTCTTTTTCCAACAAGACTAGTAATGATTCAGCAAATATTGTTTGAAAAATAGCATTTTTTTGAAAAGAAGTATTGGATGGAGAGAATTTTGGTAACAAGAGATTTTTTTTAACTTTTAATGAAATTAGTCATTGCCTTTATTGCAGTTTCAAGATATTTTGTGTGGCTGAGATTATTTTCTAATTACTCTGCCTGCTAAATTATGTTTGAATGACAAAAACAAAGGCAAATGCTATTTTTAAAGATAAGCAGAATCCATTAGTGTGTGATCAGATCATAGACATCTCAGAGATGTAGATTAATTAAACAACTATGCAGTTCAAAGGAAATGCCCTTCACTTCAGTTTAATTAAATAGAACATGGTTTAATACTTGCAAAAGCTAGACAAATACCAGGTCTGACTTTCTGTTGCCTTGTACCTCATTGAATCTTATTTACCTCTTTAAAAAGTGATATCTGAACTAATAAAATAATAATTGTAATTTTTACCCGATTCTAACTGAGGTAGGTAAATTGTATGGC
The DNA here is from genome assembly GCA_003457575.1 of Thermophis baileyi. NCBI lineage: Eukaryota > Metazoa > Chordata > Lepidosauria > Squamata > Dipsadidae > Thermophis > Thermophis baileyi. The sequence goes on from QLTV01003390.1 coordinate 2,458,771, forward strand.
CGGAAGCTAAATGGTAATTAAAATGAAATGACCTTCAATAAATCTGTCTAAGCAACTGTGTTTGGAGAAGCAAGTTACCTAAAAGCTCATTTTAAAAACTTTTTCAGTATTTAAATCAAATATATGTGTCTGCACACCATTTACCTCTATAATAATCATCATTACGGTTTTAATTTTTTATTGCCAACATTTTTTCCCACAGAACTCTATTCCATATTTGAATATTCTAGAAGCTGCATGGTCCCAGATTAACTAATGCACTGAGAAAATGTGGTTAACTTAATTATTCTACAGGAGTGGTCCCCAACCTTTGTGGCTTGGTAGTCTGGCTGGGGCAGAGAGAGAGGAATCGGGCTGCATGAGCAGCAAGCATTGCACAAGTTGAGCTGCATACATGTGCGCGTGTGCGCCGGCCCAATGCTCATGCAAGTCGAGCTGCATGCGCGCACCTGCATGCAGGCCCCCATTCACGTGGCCCAGTTGCAAATAGACCACAGCCTGGTAGTGGGCCACGGCCCAGGGGTTGGGGACCCCTGCTCTACAGTACCTGGAATGTTGTGGTATTCTAACTATTACCTCAAACATAATGAATTCACAAATTTGACTATTATAATAATTCCATTTTGAAAAATTGATAGTACAATCTTACTTATTTCCTGTATTTGATATATTTGTACTATATTCAGTGATGTTTAGTTTCTAGAAAGTGATTTTAAGACCGCAGTAAAAATGACCTGCCAGTCTGAGTGATCTTACCATATAGAACAAGAGATTCTTGAAGTGAATAGCTAGTGGGGCTTAGCTGTCGGATATCAGATAGCTTTATACAGGGAAAGAATACACACAGACTAAAGTTAACAATATCATCATTATAAGATCGTATTCCTGAGGCTGGTGCTTTCATGAAAGAAAAATAAAGATACAGTTTACAAGAAATAAAATGGTGATAGGAAAGCCTGTGCTATTTAAATCTATCTGCAGCTAAGAGCACATTTTGTGGACTCCTTAATTATAATTAAGTGCCTGAGCTGCATTGTCAAAATCAGAAGAAAAAGAAGATTGAAATGAGACAGAAGAAGGAAGTGATAAAACCCCTGACAATATCAGTATCAATTATAGAAACGTGCCAAGTCTCAGACAAGAAAGGAGATCAATGGTCAACAGGTGCCAAAGCTCGTAGAATTCCAAATTTACCAACAGGTATTGATATTATTTTCCTGTCTTAATAAAATATTTCCTACTCTATCTACACTTTGTAGCATTCTTGTAATATCTTTTTTTTAAATAGATTTTTTTTTTTTACATATCTCATTTCGTGAATGGTTTGTTTTCTGGGTTTCATTCATATCAATACAAATAATCATAACAATATTATTGTTAATAATTACAATTCATTTTCATTTCTAATTTTAATACATAATATCTAGTAGTCATTCGTCAATTCTGATCTTTCTCATAATTCTACATTTCCTATCCTTTTAATATCCCCTTTTACTCTTTTCCCCCTCTTATTTCCGTCTCTATTTTCGCCCTCTTTTTTCCCCCTTCCCCTATCATTCTAGTAATCAAAGACGTGATCTTTCCTTTTTTCATTATTCATTTTTTCCATATAACAATCATCTATTCTCTAGTTTCTCATTATTACTCAAAATTTTTATATTTATAATATTCTCTCCAATTCTTCATTTCTTGTATTCTTATTATTAATACAAACTCATTTTTCAACTTATACAATTCTAGTAGTAATATAGATTCTTTTACTACATTCCTAAAAAATATTCAAAAGTAATTTGTATCTCTCACACTACATATAAACAATTGTTCAACTTTTATAATTTTATAATCTTAGGTGTTCTCTGTCTTAGGTGTCTTAGGTGTTCTGGTCGTCTTCTGCTTCATGGCAGCCATGTTTTGCTGCCGCTGCTTCTTGTCATCGGCGAAGGGGGCTTTCCTAGTCAGGGAAGGGAGATGTGGCTCCCCTCTACCTGCTAGGCGGTCCCCCTTTGCTTCGCCAATCCCTCCAGGGTGGCTATGGTCCCGATTGGACCCTGTGACAAAAAGATCTCGGGGCTGACCACGGAGTTCGCGGATCAGGCTCCAAAGGCGCTGAAGTACAACCGGAAGTTCCCAGCATTCTTGTAATATCTTGTGGATTCCACATGAAGTCTTTCAATGCCATTCAGCTGGTAAGCAGTTCCTGGTGTTCCATCATTGCCTTCAACTTGATCATCTATGACTTCACCTAGTTTCACCTAGCATTTTGATGCTGTAGTACAGGGGTTCAAACTCAATTTAATTGAGGGCCGCATCAGGGTTGTGTTTGACCTCGGGGGGCTGGAGTGGGCGTGGCTAGGGTGGCAATGGCCATCTCGACGTCACTCGTGTCCGGGGCACCTGTGGTGGACCAAGCACTCTGCCAGAGAAAATGGGCTCCTGAGCTCCGTTTTCAGCTGCGATGGCCTCCTGCAATCCTCTGCCAGCGAAAACGGAGCTCGGGAGGGCCGCGTGCCAGTCCTTTGCTGTTTCCAGGGTGGACCTACGGGCCAGATCTAAGCACCCCGTGGGCCGGATCCAGCCCCCAGGCCTTGAGTTTGACACCCCTGCTGTGGTACGATTGAAAAATCTTGTATAAAATATTGTTGTACCTGACTTTAAAAGGATCTTTAGCATATTTGTCATGGATTACTGAAGAATAGTTTATGTTGAGAGACTGCATTTAAGAATTATATCATAAAGATCATTTCACTGAATAGAAGGAAAATTCGCATTTTTTCCTCACCCTGTTTTCTCCCATATCTGCTCTTGCTTTTTGAAAGGAAGAGAAGACTAGATTTTCTAACAGACATATTCTTCCAGTAAGAATGGCTCATCAGAAATAATTATAGCATAAACAGGTGTAATGTCTAGATAAATTTCACTTTGTGAATTTTTGTGAAACAGCACTTGCAGTGATGCAAAATATCTAGATTTAGGCCTTTGGTATCTCCAAAGATAACTAGGAAAATCTATTGCCTGAAATCCTAGACAGCCACTGCTAATGTTACTGAATATCAACATTATTTAAAAACATATAAAGCCAATTTATTTGCTTATTTATTTGTCTACTTATCATCTGGATTTATATAGCCATCCATCCTACAACTTAACTCCAAGCAGTGAACATGAGATTAAAACCAACAAAATAAAAAAGACTGTCAGTAATTAATAATAATATAATAATAACAACATTGTGGCACATTAGGACAATGTAACTCACACCATAGAACCGTGATGGCGAACCTATGGCAAGCATGCTGGAAGTGGCACGCAGAGCCATCTCTCCGGGCACGCGAGCTGTTGGCCATTGCTCTTCCGGGTTCCAGCGTGCTGGCCACTGGTCTTCATGCGCACGTGAGCGCTGGAAACCGGGCGGCTACTCTTCCGGTTTCCGGTGTGCACATGTGCACCGGCCACCTGGTCTTCCAGTTTCTGGCGTTCACCAAAAACTGGAAGATCATCTTCCCGGCGCACTTGTGCGCACCGGCCAGCTGGTCTTCACACGCGCATGCACACCAGAAACCGGAAGACCAGGTGGCTGGTGCGCATGCACACGCCAGAAACTGGAAGAGCAGCCGCCTGGCATGCACTTGCGCACTGGCCAGCTGGTCTTCCCGTGAGCATGTGTGCCAGAAACCAGAAGACCAGGTGGCTGGTGCCCATGCACACTCTGGAAACTGGAAGAGCAGCCACCGGCACACGCATGCGCACCGGGCTGCTGCTCTTCCAGTTTTTTAATACGCACGTGCGCGCACACTCCCATTTCAGCATGCAGTGCCGAAAAGGTTCACCAACACTGCCATAGAAGCTCATAGCCCTGACAACCCTGTCTGCTTCTGGAAGGAATAACCAAATCAAATTCATACCCGGCATAGTTGGATGGGAACTGAAATACTATTTTTACTGCATTTTATCCAACTCTGCAGAAACTATGCTACATTATCTGAAATATGTTTAAACTCTTCTAATTTCTAAATTGCTTTGTTCGTTTGCTTTCATATTTTTTGGTTTTGTACAATGGTTCTTCTTGTGCAGCCACCATTACAATTTCTTCCAGTAATCTTCTCAGTTAATAGCCCATAGCTTTCAGAATGTCTTCCTATAATACTTATTGTATTATTCTTTTATAGCGTTCCAAAAATGTTCCAATATTTACATTTTTCTTCCTAGTGCTGTCTTAGATTATTATTTATTCATTGTTGTATTCTTTTTCTGTCATAATCTCTATCCTTGGAAGCTGTTAGCAGCTGATAAAAGATCCTGACGAAGGTCTTCAAGAGGAAGTCAGTCAAGAAAGAATATAGATCTTATTTAGCTGTATAACAATACAATACAGGTCATCCTTGATTTGTGACCATAACTGAGAAAGGAATTTTGGTCAGAAGTCATTCTGGACATTAGTTGAAGCACCCATAGTATCAAACCTGATTTTTTAAACCATTTTTACAGTGACTGTTAAATGGAACACATCATTATTAAGTGAATCCATGCTCTTGAATACTGAAACTGGCAAAAACATAGCAAATTGTGGTCATGTGACTATGGGATGCTAAAACCAGTTGTAATTGTGAGCTGGTTGCCAAGCTCCCAAAATGCGGTCATGTAAACACAGTGTGTGTGTGTGTGTGTGTGTGTGTGTGTGTGTCTGTCTGTCTGTCTGTCTGTCTGTCTGTCGGAACATGTGTGTGTGTGTGTGTGTGTGACTGTGGGAGCATGTATGTGTGTGTGTGTGGGGGGATGGCATTCTATGACAGCCAGAAATGTTTTCTGAAGCTGTTGTGACTCTGAACAGTTGTTCAATGACTGGTTGTAAGACAAGGACTACCTGTGCAGATAATGCTCACATATATAGAATTACAGTTAGTTTTAAAATTGTGTATATAGAATTTATTATCATTATCATTCAGCAAAGTAGCCGAAAGAATAGAAGCTTTTCAAGGTCCATTTTATGCTGTTTTTTCTTGTACAACCATTTCTCACAGTGTCTAGGAATAAATGGATTGTAATCCTTAGTAATTTTAAGGCTATAAAAGATTGGAAGATTGGTTTTAGCTTTTTGTCATATAGATTTCTGATTTTTTTTTCTTTCTCTCATTGTAGTTAGCCATACTCAGTGAAACAGCACAACTTATTATAGGTTATATCTGAACATTCAACATTATTTTTAAGGAAAAGTTTGTTAATATAATTATTAATATAATTCAAAACTGTTCGAACTGTACTACCAAGAGGCACAAAGAAAGGTCCTAATCCTAGGAATTGTTAACAAAGTAGAACTAAGTGTCTGAACTGATTGCAGAAGAGTTTTGAGATGAGGTCAGGGCCCATGTGATTGACTGAAGCATTCCTACCCTGCCCTATATCCCTAAAAGAACCTTATAAGACATTAGAAGATATGTAACTGATCCACGATCTTCCAATGGTCAGCTAAGATTTAAGAGACAACCACTACATGATTTATTTATTTATTTATTTATTTATTTATTTATTTGTTGGTTGATTGATTGATTGATTGATTGATGATAGGCGCTGCCTTCAGAAAACATTGTTCTGATAAAATTGAACAAATCTCAAAAGTTCAATTTCTATATTTTGAAATTCTTTTAATTTGGGTCACTTATGTGATGAGAGGTGTTTAGCAACAAGAAGAATTCAAACTCAATCTTATTACTTTGAGAATGGCAGATGAAGCACAGAAGACCCCGGAGAGAAACTTGGAAAAACATTTCCACATATAGTTCCTTAAGGTGCCCTTGTCAGCTTGAGAAAATGCATTAATGGCCTCTAAAAACATTATTCTGCTTGAACGCTCTTGCACTAATTTAAGATTATGTTCGAGCAGGCCTGAAATATACCTCCAATTTTCTCCATCTTCCAAGATTTAACATTCAGTTGTAGACTTTCCAAATGCACTTGCAAAACTCTTACAGTGCTTTTTTTTTTTTTTTTTTTTTTTTTTTTTTTTTTTTTTTTTTTTTTGTTTTATTTAGGTTTTTTTTTTTTTTTGCACTAGGTGATTCTGCTGGGTTGCTTGGGTCCATCAAGGCCATTCCAAACTCCAACATTGGCCCTTGGTGTTTAAATTATATATTGAAAATCTGGAATCCATTGAAACATGAAAAACACTGGATTTGTGTGGTCTACACATGAAAATATTACTTTACATATCACTTGATTAATAGATAATTATGTAGAATCAAATTGTTGATTCTTAATCACAATAATCTATCCCTAACCTGGTCCTATAGATTTTCTAATTTTGCCACTGTATTCATCACCAGTGCAACTGAGTCCACCTGCTTTGCTGCTGGGTGTCTTCTTTTCTTCTCTTTTACTTTTCCCATCATTAGAACCTTGTCTCACATGTTATGTGTTAGATCTTCATATAACGTGTCCAAAGTAGGATAATTTGAGCCTTGTCATTCATACCTTGAGTTTGTTTGCTCTCTTGGCTGTCCACAATATTCTCAGGAATCTTCTCCAACACCAAAATTCCAAAACTGACAGTACTGTTACTATACTGCTTCTTCAAAGTCCAACTTTCACATCTATAAAATATCACAGGTGTCAGGTTCCAATGCAATGAAGGATATCAAACACAGATGAAGGCTTGAACCTTGTTTATTTTACACCGGCACAAACTGACACCCGCACTTAGTGAAAAGAGAAAATTGTTGGAGCTACCGCTCCGTGCTCCCCACCACCTGATAAAGCCCTCAACCCCATCATAAGTGCAGCCCCACCCTGCTGGCAATTAGTCCCGCTCCCGTATGCCTGTTTGAGGAGCCGCCCACGTGGCAGGCACTCATGAGATAGCTCACATTCCATGGGCTGGGCTAGAAACCCAGGAAACTGCCATCCAGAGCTTTTAGGCTGGGCTAGCCATCGTCTCTAAGTGGTTGTATAGCTGTCTGTGCCACACCGCAGAGTCGAGGCGGGGAAGCCTGCCACGCCCTGCTTCCCAGCTGAGCTGGGGAAGCTTCACCGTGCCGCCCACGTCATTAAGAATCGTCTGCCTGCCGTCCGGAGCTTCCAGCTGAGCTGGGGAAGCTTCACCGCGCCGCCCATGTCATCAAGACTTGTCCGGAGCTTTTAGGTGAGCTACTGCTGCCGGAGGCCCCGTTGCTCCCAACACGACCCCCTGTGACGTGGCAGCCCGAGCGCCGGACGTGCTGGGGCTGACATGCGCCCCCCCTACCATGGAGACAGGATCTGGAACACAAAGGGTTACAATGAGCTGGTTTCCGCACTGGACTCCCCCCCCCCCCGGCTTCCCTGGATGCTTCTGATGGAATTTAGTGATCAGTCGAGGGGCCCTGACATCTCTACTGGGTACCCAGGAGGCCTCGGATAGGGGATAACCCTTCCACAGAATTAAATACTGCAGCCGACCCCTGCCACCAGCTGTCCAGTATGTCTTTTATCTCATAGTGCAGATCACTTCCCACCAGTGGGGGGGGGGGTTGGGGGGGTTTCGGGTCCTCTGATTTGGGCTCTGTGGGTCGGTCGGAGCAGGCTACAATGAAACACTGGATGGGTTTTTCCCAACAGACGGGGATGCCGAAGTTGTACTGTTACATGGTTGATAACTCGTACAATGAGGAAGTGTCCTAGGTACTTAGGGCCTAGTTTTCTACTGGGTAAGTTCAGTTTCAGATACCTGGTGGATAAATACACCATCTGGCTAACATGGAACGATGGCTGCGGCTGCCGTTTTTTGTCTGCCTGTCATTTGCATTCTGCAGCTGCTTGGCTTAAAGCTTCTTTTATTATTTTCCACACCCCCGTTGTTTGCACCATCCATGCCCAGACCCCCATGTCTGTTGGAGCCACGCTAGAACATTCTGGTATCGGCACAAATCCCCGGCCCATCGCCACCTGGAAGGGGGTAAACCCCATACTACTATGGACCTCATTATTGTACGCTACTTCTGCGAACGGTAGCAGGTCAGCCCAATCCATTTGCTGATGTTTTACATAGCATCTCAAGTACCGCTCCACCATGGCGTTTGCTCTTTCAGATGCTCCATTGGTGGTGGGGTGGTATGCCGAGCTTAGGCCTTGTGATGACCCGACCCTAATCAAGACGTCCCACCAAAATCTGGAAGTAAATTGCACCCCTCTATCCGATATCACTCTTTGTGGAATGCCATGAAGGTGATATACATGGACGAGGAACAACTTGGCCATTTTCCTAGCCGAGGGGAGACCTGAGCAGGCTATTAAATGGGCCTGCTTTGAAAACAAATCTATTACTGTCTTGCAATTACAGTATTGCCCCACCTGTCTGGTAGATCTACTATAAAGTCCATCACTATCTGTTCCCACGGGCGTGATGGGGTTGCCACTGTCTGCAAAAGTTCTGGTGGCTTCCCAGGTCGAGATTTCATAGTTGCACATACCACACAACTGCGGACGTAGTCCTCTATATCCTGTTTCATCTGGGGCCACCAGAACTGTCGGTTGGTAAGATGCAGGGTTTTTAAAAACCCAAAATGGCTGGCTGGGCGAGCATCGTGACAGTGTCATAGTACTTCTAACCTAACAGCCCTGGAACATGTAGCTTGGACCCTTTCCAAGTGAAACTGTTTCTTTGGGTAAGTAGAGTGCGGTTCTCCTTGTACCAGGGGTCTACCGGAAGAGCAGCCTGGATGGCCTAAGGGTGGGGTCTCTGCCTCCTGATGGAGGAGCTTTCACATCTAGGGCCTGGGTCTTGTCTGTCAGGGTGATGGCCTGCACCACCTCCTCTCTGATACTGTCAAACTGCGGTTTCCTGGAAAGGGCATCTGCTGGGAAGTTCTTACCCGTGGGTATGTATTTCAGGGTAAAATTAAACCGCCTGAAATACATTGCCCATCGTACCTGCTTCGGCAACAGCCGTTGAGGGTTTTGGAGGGCCTCCAGGTTCTTGTGGTCCATCCACACCTCGAAGGGCACAACCCCCTCCTCCAGTAGATGTTGCCATGTGACCAACACCCATCGGACTGCAAAAGCCTCCTTCTCCCAAATCAGCCAGTTACGTTCGGTCTCCGTCAGCTTACGTGATGTGTAGGCACATGGTTGCAGTGCTCCCTCCTTGTTCTTTTGTAGGAGGACTGCAGCCACTGCAACGTCATTGGCATCAGCCTGTACTACGAAAGGCTGAGTCAGATTTGGGTGTCGGAGAACTGGTTCTGCTGCGAACAGAGCCTTTAACTGCTTGAACGCTTGCTGGCATTGGAGAGTCCATTGTATGGGGTGACCCAGATGAGGTTTCCCAATTAGGTGTTTTGTCTTTAACAGGTCGGTGAACGGTAGGGCTATTTGAGCAAAGGATGGGATAAATTGGCAGTAGAAGTTGGAGAAACCCAGGAAACTTTGTAACTGTTTCCTGGTTTTGGGGGCCTGCCCGTCTATTACTGCCTTCACTTTAGAGGGTTCCATCTCCACTCCCTTCGGCGAGATACAGAATCCCAGATAGTCCAATTGAGTGCGGTGAAACTCACACTTGGAAAGTTTCACGTACAAGTGGGCAGCCAAAAGTTTTCTGAGGACCTGGCATACTAGGGTGATGTGCTCTTCCATGGTTTTTGTATATATAAGTATATCATCAAGATACACTAACACCCCCTTGTACAAATGGTCCTGCAAGACTTCATTAATAAACTGCATAAATACAGCGGGAGTGCCTTGCAGGCCAAATGGCATCACCTTAAATTGGTAACTCCCCAGGGGGCAATTAAAGGTGGTTTTCCATTTGTCCCCTGCTTTTATCCGTACCCTATAGTACGCCTCTCGAAGGTCTAGTTTAGTAAACACCCGTCCCTCCACCAAACAGGCCAGCATATCTTTGTGCAGTTTGTAGCACAGAATTGGTGTTTAATAAAAGATGAAGTTCAGTCAAAAGTCAAGAGAATCTGTAGAGTTTCTTTGCTAGATAATGATATTTAAAAAAAAATAAAAATGCAATAGTTGAGAATTTAAAAATCTATTTCCCTCTGTATGTGTAACCGAAAACATGTTCTAGATTGACTGATATCAAAACTCAACAATATGAAAAAACACTTGCCTCTTGTTGCTTTAAATCACTAAAAGAGTTGTTTATGTTTAGAAATTCCTGCCCTCCACATTTTTTACAATAATTTTGGTTCCATAAATTGAACAGATTTAAGTGCAATTATTTTCCAGTTATAGTTATTACACACAGGCATGCATCATTTATTAACAAATGGCTTATGATATTAAATTATGTCTTCATCATGATGTACTGCCTGCCTCCTTATATCTGAAGATTGCAGGGATAACCTGGGAATCAGACATACAGTGTTCTAATTCTAGCATTGCACAGAATTACAAAAAACAACATGGAAATTAGATGTTGCTTTGATTTCAGTGTGAAGTTCAGAGCCAGATTGAGTATTTAATAAAATCACCGACTTTAACTCAAAACCCAATCTGAGATAAGATTCATGATGTCATTAACTAGCACATTAAGTTGTTTTTTCTGGTTCCTTATCTGGATGGGATGGCATTTGTATAAACATTTCTCTGGGAATAGATGCTTAATTTTAGAATAATAGGTGTGGTGGTTAGAACAAATTATTTAAAATTCTCATGGCTTTTTCAAGAAAAAGCTTTTTCTGTATTGTGACAGAAGTAGATTAAATTTATAGTGTAGAGGGTATAAGCTCTACCACATCACAGAAATCAGAAAACCAGAGGATTTTTTACTTGGTCAAAAAGACGTGCATTTTCTGACCAAATATTATAGGCAAAATTACAGTAGGAAATCTTTTCTCATAATTCCAACTTTCTGAAAATAACATATAGTGTACATTTATTTTTTACATTCACTGCTGGAACAAACATTCTTACCAAATTCCAGGCAACATTGATATGTAGCAACTACATCAAATCAACAGCACTTTGTTATAACGTTTCTTGCAACAATCAACAATCAACCATATAAGCATCAACAATCATTATAAAAGATCAGGCCATTGATATACTTTTCTTCCTTTCCATAGTTATAAAAGATATATATTCTGAAAAAAGCAATGAAGAGGTAAGTTGTTTGGCTAAGAGAAGATTAATATGCATGTCCCACTGAGCTGCCCTAGCTGTTTCTGCAAAGTGCCACTTTAATGTTTCACAATTTTCTTCCACTTTAATGCAAACTCTAATTATATTCTGCAAGCCTATTTTATAAACTTTCATTTGGGTATTTTTGTGATTAAAATACAAGCATAATCAGATAAACCCACAAAGAACTAAATATTATTCATACATGCTCTTATTGCATGGCAAGAATAATTTCATATCTCCCTACTAGTTCTACTATGCTGCGTCATCATGGTGGACAATCTTCCTGAGATCAATGTATACAAATTCCCAGCGGTGTATTTGAAGACTTGAAGATAATGAAGCATAAGAAGTGAAGCAAAATAATAATTTATCAATTTCTGCCAATCCAATGATTTTTCTATTGCAAATAACCAAAACAAAGTCTATATATAGGGACATCATCAGATAGACTGCCTTGAAATCAAGATGAATATATTATTGGCACAAGGAGGTAGAAGAGCTCAGTTATACAGCAATGACATGGCTAGGGACTGACTGTGAAACAGATCGTAAACTACTCAGGTGCAAGTTCCAAGTTAAATTAGCACAGAAGAAGAAAACCAACCATTTTCCATATTATGATTTTGAATGTATCTTAATATTTTCAAAGTGAACATCAGGAATTACTTTGAAGTCCTGAACCTCATTGAATGAGAATCAAAAGAACTGACAAATGAAATCAAACAAATTTTTGACTGTAAAAAAACAACAACTGCTAGACCAAGAACAGGAGAAAGCAAACTGAATCTCAGAACAGATGGTAGACATCAATTCAAAATCATATTAATCATCCTATTGATTTCAGCCCCAAATGTGACAAAAATAAAGCAAGTCCAAGCCATTGATTTAATATCCCATTCCTGACTTTTATTTCCAACAATAAAGCAATTGGAATCAAGCTTATTAAACTTTGTCTGAAGGAACCTATTGTCTTCTTCTTCAAACTTGATAGGGACACTGGCTAAATCTCATTTTTATGATACTTTATCCTGGATTTGAGCCATGTTGTATTTCGGACAGGATGATTTAGTAGTAAGCATTAAAGAGACAGTAACTTAAGTTTGTACTATTAATGCATGCCACAGAAAACAGTTAGCCTTCTATATATCTTCTTGTTCTACCTTATTCACTGATCAATGAGATGTCTCTAAGAACATGCATGAAAATTAGTTCTGATTAATGTTTATTGCGCATCCAGCACACTCTTAATTTTGTACTCTAATTGCTTTTGTTGTGATAGGGTGTTCCCCCCCCCCGCCCCAAATAGCTCACTCTGCAATTGAGCAACAAAAAAACCGTAGTTCTATTATTTGAAATCCCTCTAGTTTATGAATGGGAATTCTTTAGCTATTTTGTTTAAATCCATTCCTACTTAAAATTCAATTGAAGATATGATGAAACACAGTTTAAAAATAGACAGAAAATTAACAAACATGCATTTTAATGTAGCAAACTCTTCTGTACTAATATTCATGCATTTTTAATTTATAAATTTGTCAACCTAGACTCTGGAGACAAAGAAATGCAAGATTATTTATTTATTTTATTAACTTTATATGGCCATCCATCTCAAATATATGACTCTGGGTGGCTGTTAGAAGCAAAATAAAACCAGTAAGCAAATCTATAAATAAAATAAAAATGCAGAAAAGCAACCACACATAACAAATATCCCCAATCAATATAGCTAAGAAATGGACTCACTCCCATTACCAGGGCCCTAGACTTCATGGCAAAATCGGGTCTTCAAGGCTTCACAGAAAGCCAGCAGTGTAGGAGTGAGTCTGATTTCTGAGAGAATGATGCATCAAAATCAAAGATCATAGGTGGGTGCTATGACAGAGAAGTCAGCCTTCTTGGATCCTGCCAGATGGCACTCCCTTGAGAAGCGACCTGAGTATGCCTGAATCTAAGAGCATGGATAAAAACCACAGGGGAGAGATGGTCCCATAAATAATCCAACCTCAAATCATGAAAGGCTTAAAGAGAATCATCAGCATTCTGAACTGAACTATGGCAATGACACTGAAAAATAGATATCAAAAACAGGAAAGGAAACAGGTAAAACAGGTTTACACTCTCCATACCTTTTGGTTTTTATAAACCATCCTTGCTTGCACCATGTCTACTATTACGTACATTGTTATTTGTTCTTTAATTTTCCCACCTCTCTCTTTGAAAACCTCATCAATATAATCCAACAATGACTTTCTTGACCAACTTTTTCTTCTTGAACCTATTTTGATGCTGAATCACTTTTCTTTCATGTATTTCTGGCAAAAACACCCATAGTGAATTCACTTAACAACCACCTCAAAAAAAAATCGTAAAATTAGACGAACTCAGGTGAAGACTTGCTTAATGACTGGCATGACTAATGACCATAATTGCACCCATAATTACCTATACACTACCTGTACATTGCAAGCCAATTCATTGTTCCCTTATCTCTTTTAACTAGGAATATATGCAGTGAAAAGTGGTAGTAAAATTTAAACCAATGACAACAGGTAGAATAACTGGCCTTAGAGCCATGGTGGCACAGTGGTTAGAATGCAGTATTGCAGTATTGCAGGTAAATTCTGCTGACTGCTAGCAATTCGATTCTCACGGGCTCAAGGTTGACTCAGCCTTCCATCCTTCTGAAGTCGGTAAAATGAGGATCCAGGGGGCAATATGCTGACTCTGTAAACCACTTAGAGAGGGCTGTAAAGGACTATGAAGTGGCATATAAATCTAAGTGGAACTGCTGTTGCTATTGCTTAGCATTGACAGTGAACATATTGAAGTGATGGATAGCTTCTGTCTTTGCTGTTCAAACACCAACAGTCAAGAAATATGAGTAGAGTTTGTTAGAGAAGTGGAAAAAAGAAACAAAGATGACGAGCAGTAAGGTATATAGACTCCGTTAAATTGGCAATGATCACACCAAGACCTAAAAACAGGTTAGGGACAAATCATCATGGAAGAAAAATCTAAGAGTTTACATTTATCTGATGGTATATTAACAAACTAACAAATTATACATATTTAGGATTTTAATTGCACTAAAATAAAAATCATAAATTGTAATTATATTGTCTAACTAGGATAGTCAGATTTTCATTGTTAATAACAGCCTGTCTCAGGAAAAAAAGAATATCAAAGCATTACTGTATTACTACTAAGAATGTGACTGTATGTTCAACCATTGTTTCACAGTTCCACATGATGATAGCGTCCCTTTACTATTCATTCCTTTTTTCCTTCTAATTTTATCCATTATATCTTGATTATTTTACATAACCAGTTCCTCATATATTTAAAGGACTGTTGGATGTCATCAGCTGAAGGATTTAGGAGCTCTGTACGTGTGTTTATTAAATATGCAGGAAATTTATATACATATATCATGGTAACAGAAAATGCTACTTCATGCCTATTCAAAAGCTTCAAGTGGGTATAGAATGCAGTTGTGTGGTTAGTAAATGGTGTTAGACACTTTCACCACTGCTTTCTGAACTACATTAGTTGCCAGGGTCTTTCTAGGTGCAATTCAAGATGCTGATTGTCACCTTTAAAGCCCTTCATGGCTTGGGACCAGGCAGGGGTGAAATGTGAAAATTTTCCCTACCGGTTCTGTGGGCGTGGCTTATTTTGTGGGTGTGGCTTGAGGTCTGGTGGGTGTGGCTTCAGGTGGGTGTGGCTTGGTGGTCATGTGGCCGGATGGGTGTGCTTGGTGTTCATGTGACCGGATGGGCGTGACTTGGTGGTCAGGTGACCAGGTGGGCATGGCCAAGTCGACATCACAAAGAGCTGGAAAAAAAAACCTTTTACACTTTACACACACACACACAACACACAACAACACAACTGGCTCACACACCATGCAAAAGCAGCTGTACTGACTCACACACCA
>QLTV01003390.1:2475203-2488091 GCA_003457575.1 Thermophis baileyi
CCTCCCTGAAGCAGCCTTTGCAAGCTGGCCACGGGGACCCCGGGAAGGGCGCGGGGAAGGCAGGCAAGCATGGGGGGGGGGAATGGAGTAGGGAAGGCAGGGTGGGATGGGGGGGCATGGGCAGCTGGGTAGGCCGCGACTTCGCCGGCTTACCTGGCAGGCAGATCAGGGTGCAGGCTTCAGGCAGGCAAGCTGCAGAGCAGAGACTGGGCGGGGCAGGGCAGGGCGAGCAAGAGGCGACCGGGGGACCGGTTCGGGGGCGTGGCCAGCCAGCTGTCGCTGGCGGTTCTGCGAACCAGGCCACATGTCTGCTACCGGTCCTCTTGAACCGGTCCGAACCGGGAGGATTTCACCCCTGGGACCAGGTCACCCGAGTGACTGTCTTCTCTTAGTTATTTCTACCCATCCAATCCAATATAGCAGATGGGCATGCTCCACATCCAGCCAATCAAGAAATATCCGCTGGCAGGCACTAGGAGACATGCCTTTTCTGCTGTAGGGCCTGCCTTCTGGAACATTCTCTCTCCAGAGATTAAGATGACTCCAATCCTGTTTCCCATTTGTAAGGCCTTGAAGATCTGGTTATGGGTCTGGACATGGAGTGTGTTAAGAACAGTAGTGGGTTCTAAAACCCTTTACTACCGGTTCGCGCGTGCGCTCGCGTGCGCACGTGACGCTTCTGCCCGCACGCGATGTTTCTGCGCATGCGCAGAAGTGTCCCAGGTGGGTGGGCGGAGCCTCCCGCCGCCACCGCTACTGGCTCTAAGAACCGGGCCGAACAGGGAGCAACCCACCGCTGATTAAGAGTTTGTTTGTTGGTTAAATTAACTTCTATGGATTATAATTGTTCTTGACTTCTGTAGATATTTATTGTATTCTGTTCACAATTGGTTTTAGCTGATTTTATGATTGTTCACCTCCAGAGTCACTTATTTGAGATAAGCAGCCACAGAAATTGAATAAATAACTAAATCTATTCAGACAAAAGTCCCATGAAACCAAATAAGATTCTTTTTTTATGCAAGATTGCACTTATATAGATTACACTACAAACAAATACTGATCATGACAATGTAAGAATTTCAGGATCTGTTTATTTTTATTTTTGTGATGCACAGTTGGAAGAAAGAATCATGTGATGCACATAAAAAATAGGCGTAATTACATTGTACAATGTAATTACATTGTAATTACAATGTTGCAGCCACCATCTTGAGTTTGTCAACTACTACTTGTGGGCATTCTTGATTGTTTCACCATGAAGAAACAAATGATCTACAAAATATAATTAAAAGACAAAATTGATTAGAAAGCCGCAGAAATAGATCTTAGAATCAGATGCCATTTCCTTGGTCCTCTCTTGCTATTTTTCTCATTTTGGTGTTCATGCAATGTACTGCATATAAAATAAAGGTGGAGCTTGTACCACGACACCATGATATTGCTTGCATCTCTCTGACCATCTTGCATGTGGCTACTCCTGCAACTGAAACATGGCTTCTGAGCTCAGAAATGTAACAATAGAGATAGCAATAGCAATAGCACTTAGACTTATATACCGCTTTACAGTGCTTTACAGCCCTCTCTAAGCGGTTTACAGAGTCAGCATATTGCCCCCAACAATCTGGGTCCTCATTTTACCCACCTCGGAAGGATGGAAGGCTGAGTCAACCTTGAGCCAGTGAGATTTGAAGTGCCGAACTGAAGCTAGCAGTCAGCTGAAGTAGCCTGCAGTACTGCACTCTAACCACTGCGCCACCTCGGCTCTTAACCAGTAAAATAGACACCAATACTGTGCTTAAGTTTTATTTTTTTAAAGTGTGAAGAGGGAAGGACTTGGGGCCAAGTTCTAACTGACTAATACCAGAAGAGAAATAAAAATAATAAGTGTTGTCCAGTGGTCAGGAAGCAGGGAACATGACCACACATATAGCTATATCCATATGATAGAAACACTTCTCCCAAAAGAGGCTTCTGAGCAGCATACATTCATCCCTGTGGTAGATCCCTGTCATTTGAAGCAGGAGAAAAAAAACCTTTTAATCCAGAATATGAAGTGACAAGAGAATAGTGATGAAAATTCTGAGCTGGCACATAGATATGGCCAGGGAACATTCAAGTTATAGGGGTATACAGGGGTGGGTTCTAACTTACCTCGCTGCCGGTTTGCTTCCTCCCGTGCCGCGTGGCTGCACATGTGCAGTGCCGAAAACTTGGCTTCTGCGCATGCGCAGAAGTGCGCGTACTTCGCACATGCGCAGTGCTTACAAAAATCTTCTGCGCATGCGCAGAAGCAAAAAACAATGGTGGCGCCTATGGCGCTGCCGAAAGAACCGGTTTGGGGGCGAGGCAGGCCTGGGTCGCTGCCGGGTGTAGCGACCCAGGCCGCCAAGTTACTACCAGTTCTATAGAACCGGTTCGGACCGGGAGGAACCCACCTCTGGGGGTATATTGATGCCAGTTCAAACTGCAAGTTAAGAGAGGACCAAAGAAGCTGAAATCTGCAGCCTGTGTAGTTAGAATTCTGTTTTCCATTAAGTTTATCTCAGGTTTCAGAATAATCACCGCTAAAACTGCTGCCTTTATTTAAGTTCCTAACAAAATAGGTATTTTATAAAATCATTCATTGTTCTATACCAAACAAAAGAACATAAAACACAGAATAACAAGGTTGGAAGGGCCTTAGAACCCACCCCTGATTCACATGATATTGATATTGTGTCTCTGCTGATGCAATCTAGTACTGCATTGGCTTTTTTGGCCAATGGAAGAAATGGAAGAAAATGGGAGAAAGGAAGAAACATTTTGTAGAATACATTTTGTAGAATAAATAAGAAACTAGTAATAGCAATAGCACTTAGACTTATATACCGCTTCATAGTGCTTTTACAGCCCTCTCTAAGTGGTTTACAGAGTCAGCATATTGCAATCTGGGTCCTCATTTTACCCACCTCGGAAGGATGGAAGGCTGAGTCAACCTAAGTAAGAGACTTAGGGTACAAAAGAATGATAAAGAAAATAGTATGTAAATAAATTTATGAGAAAATTTTAAATTAATCATGTATGTATATCTTTTTAAAATATTCTTATCCTTCCCACTTTATACAAACTAGGGAAGACTTGTATTAAATAAGATCTAAAACCATACAAATACAGTTTAAATAGTGCATCAAAAAGGAGATAAAAGTTGATCCCGTGTTACAATTATTCATGCTCCCAAAACTAGCTGAAAAAGCTAGGTTTATACAACTCTCCTATAATTATCAGTGTTTGAACCCAAATGTGTATTGGAAATATTGAAATAACTATTTTGGGAAGTAACAGGAGACACTAGAAAGATGTATGGGCACTAGAATGTGAAAGCTTTTAGGACAGTAATTGGGAATTATCTGGTGACAGATCCACCTTTTAACTTCTTAATTTCTTCCAGAATGACAAGTGATGATGGGATGGAGATTAAGAATTAGAAATCCCAATCCTGCCATCACCTGTTCCTCCTATATGAAAAAAAAAAAACCTCTGTACAGAATTGGGGGGGGGCATTGCACTCTGCTTTACCTTGCGTGAAGTGGTCATCGAGCACATGGTCTGTCCAATAGGAGAAGACATAAATCAGACAATAAAACGCAGGGGCAACAACAATAATCCTTTGGGAAAGAAAAGGGGGCCTTTCCTGGGCTCCATAGGGCAGAATTTCTTCATTTCTGATCTAGAGGCTAGAACTATATTTATATCAATATTCCACATCTAGGAATTTAGGAGAATTCCCCTGACTGATAAAGAATTATGGCTGTATATCAGAGGTCTTCAAACTTGACAACTTTAAGACTTGTGGACTTCAACTCCCAGAATTCTCCAGCCAGCTGTGCTGGCTGGAGAATTCTGGGAGTTGAAGTCCACAAGTCTTAAAGTTGCCAAGTTTGGGGACCCCTTCTGTATATTAATGAGTTAATCCAATGCCTAAAATGCTATTGAAATGGTTTCATTTTCAATTTCAATTTTGCATGGTTGATTTATATTACTGTGTTTTGCTATTAGGGGAAATACATAAAAAAGATATATGTTTTGTAGTTGAAAAACAAAGAAATGGGAAACACTAGGTTATAAAGCTCATTATTTTCACAGATAATGATCTTTACCTTATTTTACTGCTAAATAGATTTACCTTCTCATCTAAAAAGGATGCTCATTTTGGCTACCAGATAAAAAGTGAAATAGCAATAATCAATAATAATCAAGAACACAATTAAAGACATAATGAAAACATAAATTTAAGAAAATAAAACCCATAATTATTTTTAAAAAAAATAAAAGCAATGAGATACATATTTTCATCCTTTTACAAATGATAGGACACATTCCCTGTGCTTTTAATGTCTAGCAACTGTGGCACAAACTGTCCCTGATAACTTTTTAATGCCATGTCCTCCTCTCCTTCACCTCATTCCCAACTTACGCTTATGGATGGAATATGCCCAACTCATCAGGGGTGGGTTCTGGATCCTTTTGCTGCCGGTTCGCTCAGGGTTGCGCCGTGCGCGCGCACGCAGCAATCAAAAAATAGCTTCTGCGCATGCGCAGAAGCAAAATCCAAGATGGCGGCGCCCATGGAGACACCGACAGAACTGGCTCTGTGACGTCATCGCCGAGCTACTAACGGTTCTAAAGAACCGGTTAGAACCAGTAGGAACCCACCTCTGCAACTCATATTAGCTACTCTGGATTGCTGTAGACATGTTTCTGCCTTCTGGTTTCTGGAATTCTAGTTTAATGATGATGATATTTATCTCTTGCAGAAGGTGTGCCTGTGACATGGTGCCCAGTATTTTCCAAAGCATTCATCATGTCTTACATGAGCATCTTATAATGTTCTATTTAATGCTATTATAAAAGAACAATATGCACCATTAATTATAGTTATTGTGAAACATTGTAGAACATACTTTCTTGAACATGCACACTTAAATAATATGCCAAAATTACCTGAGACTTTCAAGTGAAGAAACAAAAGAGACATGCTAATCCATAATGTGACTAGGGTTTTTATTTGCAAGCCAGGTTTTATAGCTTCATACACTGTGTAAGATAGCCAATTATTCCTTATTTAACCAACCACAATTAAACAAACTATTATAATATGCGAGCACCACACTCCATTGACCTTAATACTATTTTAGAGATAGCCAATGGAAGAGCTATTGTTTAGTCACTGTAATCCTTATAAATATGGAGCATGAGAGGTTCATTTCTGTAATATGGGTTAGGTAGCAAACCTCACAGCTGCAACAGTGCTGAGGACATAATTTAACAAGAACTTGGAAGACAGTTACACTTGAAAAAGAGAGATGATAATTAACTTACACCACTAAGAGTGTCAGTCAAGGATGTGAAAAATGTTATCTGAAGGTGGACCTACTTCTTTTTTTAAAAAGTTAGCAAGGGTAACTTTTTACATGATATTTAGGCATCTCCAGGAAAAATTGGATGGATGAATTCACAAATGTTTTGAAGAAGTTCCTTATCGCAGAACCTCCTTGAAACTGTTCCAACGAGCAATGGGGCTTCCATTGGTACCAGAGCAAATACAACCAGGAACAAGAAAGAATGTATTCATAGTGGATAATTGTCACACTTTTACAAGAAAGTAGAGAATTGCCCTGTTAGAATATTAAGAATGAAAAGAGGAAACTCATAAAAGAAGCACAAAACAGCTGGTTCTATAATATATTTTCAAGTTCATTATTTGGAAAATTGAATTCTAAAATTTACAAGATAATAAAGACACATCAGTTTTATGCTGCAGATTGTACTGATTTTAATCTTTATTTTCTAGCTCAACAGAAATAGCAGAAATTAAATATCTCAATGACTACATAGGCATAGCTCCATTTGTGTGTGCGTATGCACATGAGTGCTTGTGCAAAACATATATACATGAAGAGTTGAAAATCCTTTTTTTCTTTTTACTCCAATTCATTCAACACACCCAGTTTTTATCTTAGTAAAAATTGTTTAACCTATCATGAACAGTTGAATTTTAATACCAGCTTATAACCTGCCAATATATTTACATTTTGTGAACTTAATGTGATAAGTGTTTAATTAATCTTGTTCTAGTGCTGCAAAAATTGATTTAATAGCGAACTTACAAGCTCTGAAAACATCTATAATGGTGTGTGTGTGTGTGTCTGTGTGTGTGTGTGTATGCATGCGTATGTGTCTTTGTATCCGTCCAAACAGACATGTTATGTAGAATAGGGCAATGAAAAGTATTTTAAGTAACACAACAAAAGTTAGTGAAAGTTAGTAGACAAAGTGAAATTGTACTAATTTATGATGGAAATGTTAGCTATTGAATTCAGAAAGCTATTTAAATCAATGTGTATCAGTAATAAGAAGGTAGAGAGGGAGAAGGAAAAGTCAAGAATACAGTTTGTTGAGAAGCCCTGCACTGAGAATCAGGATCATGCAAGGCTTGAAGCTACGATGGCTGGAGTTGTGTTGTTCCCTGAAGACTGGAGAGACTGTATTAGGCTCGGGCATTGTGAGAGCCGTTAAACCTGCAAAGTGACAGATGGCTGTGGTCAATATGTGAGTTTGCTTGCTTAAAAGAAGATTGATTCAAGTCAGAGTTAGAGTAGGAAAGCGAATGGGCTTCAGCTGGAGAAAGGGGTCTACTGCAGCTGGCCAGGTTAGGCTGCTTTGCTTTGCTGAACTTTAACAGTTCAGTTTAGGCAACAAAGGCAGGGTTGTGTTGTGCTTTCCATGTTTCCCAAGCCCTGCAGCTCCCATGATAAAATACACACACCAATACGAACTGCCAGCATTTTTTTGACAGTCTGCCTTTATGTAAATCACTGCTGCATGAACTGTTTCCTTGTAACACCAAGCAGGACTCTGCTTAGAAAAATCTGTAAGACCCATATAGCCTGCTCCTGTAAAATTTGTTCTTTATAAGAAACGTTGCGAATTAGTGACAGAGAAGACAGAAGTGTTCTTATTACTGTGGATTCGGAAAAAGCCTTAGAGTCCACACCACCAGGAAGATGGGCTTTTCCCAAATCATCACAGACAAGACTCAAGAGAACATCTCAACACTGAACTTGGTTTTTGTCTCAGAACAGATGCAATATGATTTGAGAATGGAGCACATTAACATCTGTTCTTTCTCCCAGTTAGATCAATCTCTATACAGCTGGCCAGTGCTAACAATCCTGATGGACCTATTCATTTCTTTGTAATATATCCTCTTGGTTTCCTGAATTTACTGGATCACAACTTCTGGCAAGTAAAACCGGCCTCTAGCAATCAGCAAAATGATTTTTCCAAAAAAAAAAAAAAGGCCATCTGATTGTGCTGAAAACTGGCCTACTTGCTCTTCACTTGGTTATAATGGCTGCCCAATATTATCAGACATTGCTCATGCCTGCAGGTCTCTTTCTGATAGATATAAAGATAGATGATCCAAGGGCCATATACATTTTTCTACTGAAGACTGACAGGACAACTGCAGGATATACAAACATTGATGACGCTGCTGGCACATCTTCTCCCAAACATTCCACAATAAAATAGCAGTTCAATGGGCGCTTCTGGGGAACAGTTGTCTCATCCTCACCTAGTTGTCCAAACCCCTCGCATGGGGCCCATAGCTATAGCAATGTCTCATTTTCTTACGCATTTTCTTTGATAGGAAGTCATACATCAGCCTCACCAGTTTCAGTTCAAAATAAAAGAACAAAGCACATGTTGTGCATATATTCCCATGGAGTATGTTTAGCCACCATTCTCTAGATAGCAATAGCAATAGCACTTAGACTTATACACCGCTTTACAGTGCTTTACAGCCCTCTCTAAGCAGTTCACAGAGTCAGCATATTGCCCCCAACAATCTGGGTCCTCATTTTACCCACTTCGGAAGGATGGAAGGCTGAGTCAACCTTGAGCCGGTGAGATTTGAACTGCCGAACTGCACCTAGCAGTCAGCTGAAGAAGCCTGCAGTACTGCACTCTAACCACTGTGCCACCTCGGCTCTTCAATGAATTGTGTTTGTGGTCTGAGTTTTAAATTGTCCATTTTAAGGACATAATGAATGCATAAAGTACATCAGTAAGGGAAAGCCACAGTTCCTAGACCACAGAACAGCAGTGGGAAATAAGTAGCCAACTTTGATGAATGGAAATAAAAGAGGCGGTGCAATTGTATCATGCTTGTGTGGAGCTGTCATGTATGTAACCAGTCAACTCAACAGGTCAAAGAAAAAGGAAGGGGGAAAAAAGAGATCTTGAAAAACTGATTCTTCAAGCAAATCCTGATGGATGAGCTAGTATCAGGGTGCTGTGGCAAGGGAGTCAGATGCAAAGCCCAGTTTTCCAGCCAGTCAGAAGCACCATCCCATTCCATCACACAGAGCACTCCCCAACTACTTGACCAATGTTCTGGTAGAAGGTACAGAAGATCCATCAGAAAACTCTGGCAGCTTTCCTACAGTACTCCGAGTCTCCCACTACCAAAGGCCGATGTTAAAATACGGTTGGGGGCTTGCGGCTATAGCATTTGGGACCAGTTGCTGGTATGTCCCTGCTCTGGTGAGGCGGCTTTGAGTAAAGACAACCATCCTTTTGGAAAGGCGACGTCTAAACATCCATAAAGGCCACCTCGGTGGCTGCGTTATTTGAAGGGGCTCCTGCATTTGCTCCGCCTCGCCTCCTTCGGTATTAACGCGGCACGCAGAGGGTCAGGAGGCTGGCTGACAACCTTTCCCTCTGCGCTTGCACACACGTGCCTACAAAGGCACGCACGTTAGAGCGCCTCAAACAGAGAAGGCTCCGCTGGTACTCCGGAGCACGCATAACGGACCGCACGCTGCCGCTGTCGCGATCGAAGCGGTTTCCACATGGATGCGGATTAAGCAGCAGCCTCTGCCGACGCCTCTTCTGCTGCTTCTTTCTCTCTCTCTCGCATCTCTACCCCCCACTCATTCACCCACCCACCCCGCCTTTGGGCTTCTGTCTTGCGTGCTGCTCGGCTCCGCTTGACCGATCGCCCCGGGTGCTTCTCCCAGGGTAAGGGGGTGGGGAGAATCCGGGGTGGGGGGACGGACGGACGGACGGACATGGGCTGCTCGGCTGACTACACTCCGAGGAAGAGAAGGCGAAGCTGCCAAGTGGCACGTCGCGCGCAGCCCCCCTCGGTACAAAGGGCTGCTGCCTGCTTTCCCTCGGCTTTCTGAGGCGGAGGCGGCCGCTGTTATCACCGCACCGCTGCGGTATTTGGCCGGTTCTAGATTTGCTGAGATCGAGAAGAGAGGCTTGCCCCCACCCCGGTTCTTCAGCCCTTCGGTTCCTTTCCACATTCCTGATGGTATCCGATTGGCGCTGGGTGGAAAAAAAGCCCCGGGCGCCTGGAAGGTGAATATCTTTTTTTTTTCTTTCCTTTTTTTTTTTTAAAAAAAAAATGGGGCGGGGGGGCCTCTGGGGCGGGGGGGGGGGGGGGGCGGGGGGGCGTCCCCAAAAGTTTTAATTTAGACCTTGACTTGCCTCCAAAAGGCAAGGAGAGTTTTTTTTTTTTTCTGTCCTTTTTTTTTTTTAAAAAAAAAATGAGACTGGGGGGCTTGCGGGGCGGTGAGGGGTGGGTGTGTATGGAAAGACCGAGGGAGAGAGACCGGCGCGCGCTCTCTCTGGGCAGGGAAAGAGGCGCGCGCAAAGCTTTCTGCGAGCCTTTCTTCTGCACTAATTTCGGCGGCGTCCTTCCAAAGGTGGGTGCTCCGTTGCCTCTCACGGGCGTCGTTGGAGAGTATAGTAATGGAGTTCTTACAAGTGTCTGCGCTAACAAATATTGCACGGCCGAAGGCGGAGGAGCAGCAGCAGCAGCAGCAGCAGCAGCCGCCAGCGTTTCCCATTCCCCTCGCAGGTTCTGCTCCCTGTGGTTGGCTAATGGCTTACATTTCTCTCAGAAACGTAACGGGTATCTCAGGCTAAGCGGCGTCCCTTTCTAGTGGCTGGGTGGCTGGGTGACTGCGCGCGCTTGCGCCAGGCTTTCGAGCGGATTCAAACGCCGGAAGCCTCCCGGGAGCCTCGAACCTCGGCTAAGCGAGAGGGAGTCGGTAAACTCGGGCGCCTGTTCCGACGGTGGGGAGGTGGTGGGGCATTGGCCCTGTCATTCGGACGCTCTGTTGGTATCCTGGTAGCGGCTCCCCTTTGTGGTGCGTGCGTCCCTTACTCCCCCCTCCCCGCCATTCATTGGAAATGTCAAAGCCTGGCAGGATTCATCCTGTGTTAAACGAATAGCGTTAAATAAGTAGCTTGAATGCAAGCAATGACCCCTGAGCAGGAGTTGTGGGGGCGATAACAATTGTACATTCCTCTAGTAGAAATGCAGCCGCTGGAGAACCTTTTAAGAGGCAGAAATGAGAGCCAAAGTTACTGGCCCCGGGGCAACTGCATTGCTCTTTGACGACGTTGGTGAGGGGGGCTCTGGTTTTGAGTAAGGATGCTCAAGAGAACTGGGCAGGATGCTTCCCTATTTCTCTTTCTTTTCTCCTCCTTTTGGTTCTCACTCTATTCACCCTGTTTAAGAACAGTATTATTGTTTAACCAAATATTTAAGTTTCTTAAAGTTATATTTAAAATGTAAAGTTATATGAAACGGGATAGGATTGAGTGTGCATATCAACGTATCATCGCCACCAACACCAATGGTCAGCAGTATGCAATAGGGATATCTTTTGTGGGGTGAAGTCAGATATTAAGTTGCCCAAGAGATTCACTCTTGGAAATAAAGTACAATGTTGTCAAGATACACAAAGGAGGGAAGAAGATTATGAATATGGCTTGGTGCTCTCTATGAGCACAATTATTAAAAATAATACTTGTAATAATGAGGATTTGAAGGTAGGCTGGAACAACATACATGTTTGCCAATAGAACAAATTCAATTTTTGCTAATAGGAGGTAATAAAATGTTATTTATTGGTGATTTAAATTTTTTAATCAGAAACAAGATGCAGAAGATCAAAATATGCCCTCTGGTATATTTTTATGTGAAAACTGCCAATATACAACTTGTACTTCATTTATTTATAGATGAATACAATTAGAATGTTAGATGTGCATATTTTAATATTAGAATAAGACATGAGCAATCATTCTCATGTCTAAATAAAATAAATAAATAATTTACTGGCCTGGAAAGATATAAAAATTCTATATGGTGATATATGCCATTATGACTGAGGAGTTCAGCTAAGGAGAGACAACAGAAAATATTTTATCACATTATTATTCAGATAAGGATGATATGTACTACCGATGAACAATAAACAAAATTATCTTAATTCAAATATTATTTCCTTGGAATAATTGTTATCTTTATTAAACCTTATCACAAGATTAAATCAATGTTATTTAGACTTAGATATTAATGAGAACTCAGGAATAGCTGATCAACCTTATAAAAGGCATATTTATTAAAGGGCACAGATATTAATGACAGTTAATTAAAATAAAAGTTTTCTCTGGTAAAACATGTTTTTATACTAAAATGTTAAAATATATGATTAAAAAAACAGTCATATAAACTATCAAAAAGTAGATCTAAGAAGTTTATGCACTATTTATTGAATACTTAATAGTTTTTTTATTGTCCTTCCTTCTATAGTACCTTAGTATTATCCTTAATTACTTTTAAAATAGGAAATAATTAAATAGTAACTTTTTACCCATAAATGCTTTAATCATTTTAATCATTATCCAGAACTGAACTTTTATAACAATTAAAGAAAATTGAGCTACTTGCCTAATCTAATCTGTTATCATACCGAACCTTGTGTGACATCTATGCATGTGAATTATAAGTACTTTATAAAATCTTTTAAAATGTAGTATAAAACTGGACTGAATTCATTGTGATACATAGGATTTCAAGAAGTAATTGTGAAGTATAGCCATCTCCAAGTTGGTAACCTCCAGCTATGGTGAGCCTGACTCTGAAGGACATCATGCTGGGAAAGACTGCTGTAGAGTTTTTATATATTTTTAAGTCCTATGTGGTAATATTTCAATATGATTTTGTAATATAAATATTTGCTCTATATGCCTGTAATAGATAGATCTGATAACAGAGGCTGGCCACAGTGTTATTTTAAATATTGCATAGGTATCATAAAAGATTCAGGCACTCTTTATGATATTGAAATATGGCAAAATTGAGCAATCATCATCATTATTGCCTTATGTATTAATATCATAATTTGGTAGAAAAAAATCAAACACATTAAATACTTTCAAAAAGTTCTACATTTGATAAAAAAAAGTTGAATGTTAATATATTGAAGATTATCTTTGCAATTAAAAGGCAAAATAAAATATATTAGATTTACCTGAAAGAGCATACCATTCTGCCTATGAAATTCTTTTCATGTTGATTAACTAAGGCAAACATTGCTAAAGTTAACAAAACCCTTATCCATAATTCTGCTTTTTCTAAAAAAAAAAGTCTTCTGTTCATCTTGGCTGTAAGTTCAGGTATAATTGAGATTATTTAAAAATTCTCTCAGAAGATCCTATTCCATAGAGAGAACAGATAATGAAGACAATCTTGATTGCACATTGCACTAATTCTTTTTAATAACAGTGGCTTGGAGAAAGCATTTTCTTCACCGTAGCTTTAAGTACTTTGTACTTCTAACTAGAGCATATAAAACATTTGCTAGACCAATTCTCAAATACAGCTCATCTGTCTGGAACCCACACTACATATTGAAGAGCCGAGGTGGCGCAGTGGTTAGAGTGCAGTACTGCAGGCTACTTCAGCTGACTGCTAGCTGCAGTTCGGCAGTTCAAGTCTTACCAGCTCAAGGTTGACTCAGCCTTCCATCCTTCTGAGGT
>QLTV01003390.1:2511346-2526063 GCA_003457575.1 Thermophis baileyi
CACCAGGTATACGAGGCGAGCCCGGTTAACCAGAACCAGAGGGGCCGGAACAAGTAATCGCTTTGAGATAGCGAGTCCTAGTTCCCCAAGAGCGGCCTACCCCTCGGCTCCCGCCATATCTACCTCTCCCAGTCATAACCGCAATACTCCGGCTCTCCAACTCCCCAGACCAACGGCCCTCCTCCTCCCCGGCAGGCAAGACACCCCATCCATACCGAGCCGAGGGTCACATCTGAGCCCCCATCTGCTTCTGT
Organism: Thermophis baileyi; assembly: GCA_003457575.1. Lineage (NCBI taxonomy): Eukaryota > Metazoa > Chordata > Lepidosauria > Squamata > Dipsadidae > Thermophis > Thermophis baileyi. Next base: position 2,511,601 of record QLTV01003390.1, read on the forward strand.
TTGCACACACAGCAGAGGGGGGTCCATTCCTTGCCCCCCCCGGTTCCCTCACTCCCCTCCAATTCAACCACTCCAAACCCACTCCTTCCATCCAATCAACCCCAACACCTCCACACACCTCCACACGCACACCCCCCTAAGATAAAATCAGTACAGTCAAATAAGTTAAAAAAATTGTTGTCCATGAGGGACCATGAGGGACCATGAGGGATATTGAGCATCCAGCCCAGTCTAAATTTATACAAGCTTCTAACAGTTCTAATTAAATTACATAGTCTTCGATTTATGACCATTCATTCAAATAACAACCATTCAAAGTAACAGCGGCACTGAATGAAGTGGCTTATGACATCCTGAAAATTACGGCTTTGTAGTGCCCCCATGTGACCAAAATTCAGGTGCTTGGCAGCCAGCCTGCACATACAATCTCAGAGGTGCTTCAACTTGCCTTTATCTCCCCTCATCTATGTTCTCTTGTGACCAGCAGTTGTCTTGCAAAGGATCAGAGTGGGCCTGCCTCATCAGCAGTGGGAACAAGCAGAGTGCTGGGCAGCAAGGACTTTGTAGTGCAGGGTGGTGAGGGCAAATATAGTTGGCACCAGTCAGGGCACTCTCTGGGATACTATGGCTTTGGCCTGCAGGGTTGAGCCAGGCTGGCATGGCAGAGTCTTGCAAAGGTGACTGCAGCTTTGCACTGTCCTGCAGTTCAGGGGCTTCTTGCAGTCCCAGAGTCATGACATGCCAAGAAGCCCCTGAGCTGCAGCATGGCAAGGGGCCAAAAGGACAGAGATGGGTGGGATAGGCAATTGGGGGAAGTTGAAGGGAAAGCAGTCCTTTACCTTGGAAGAAGCAAGGCTGGGTACTGGGTGGGAGCAAGCCCAAAATGGCTTGGATTGGGATGGGTACTCATGATAGAATTTGCTTAATGACAACAGTAGTGAGTGCTAGGATTGCTATTGCTAAGCAATGTAGTCATAAGATGGCAAGCTTTACCACCACATTGCATTGTTGTTGTTAGCTGCAAAGTCATGTCCGACCCATCGCAACACCATGGATAACGTTCCTCCAGGCCTTCCTGTCCTCTACCATCCCCCGGAGTCCATTTAAGCTCACGCCGACTGCTTCAGTGACTCCATCCAGCCACCTCATTCTCTGTTGTCCCTTTCTTCCACATTGCATAGAGACAGAAATTCTGGTCCCAGTTATGGTTGTAAGTCGAGTTCCATCCTTTGCGAGCTGCACTGGCTGCCGATTGTGCTCTGGTCACAATTTAAGGTGTTGGTTGGTACGTTTAAAGCCCTACATGGCTTAGGACCAGTTTATCTGCGTGACCGCCTTCTGCCACACGCCTCCCAATGACCAGTGAGGTCGCACAGGGCTGATCAGCCAGACAGTGTCGGCTGATGGGCCCACGGGGGAGGGCCTTCTCTGTAGCCGCTCCGACTCTGTGGAACCAACTTCCCCCCGAGATCCGTACTCCCCCCACCTTACTGGCTTTCCGTAAAGCCGTTAAGACCTGGCTTTTCCGGCAGGCCTGGGGCCAATAATGGACTGATTGGCCCATGTATGTTTGTGTGAATGTTTTATTTTAATATTGATGTATTTTTAAATTGTTTTTTTATACATGTTTCTATTGTTGTTGTTTTTTTTATATACTGTGAGCCGCCCAGAGTCCTTCGGGAATTGGGCGGCATACAAATTTTGCAAAATAAATAAATAAACAAAAATACCTGTAATTTTAGAGCTGTGCAACAGTTTGGACAGACCTGTGAGAAAATTTCACCCAAAATCACTCCGTGAACTTGTATGGCTGAATGTAGACTTGAACCTGAATCTTCCTGATTCCGGCCCTATACTTTAACTAGGGAAATGAATTGTAATTTCTTTAGTATGTAATTTGAATTTTCCATTCTTAACTTAGATGTTTTTCATAAGTAATTATTTGACATAACTACCCTGACAGATAGATAGGGATTTATCAGAATGGATTGCCATACTTTCCAGTGATAACTTTTGAAGAGATGACACTCCTCCTAAATATTAATAGAAGTATTATTTAAATATTTAGTAGCTGTCTCCCACTCTCAGGGCCAAGAAAAAATATAGCAAAACTTCCCAATGATCAGAAGAAGCCAGAGGAAAAGGCCTGTAATTGTGAAACAAATAGAAAGATACAGATAGAGATACAGTTTGATTTCTGAGTTCACTGGTAAACAGCTCATATGCATATTTGGTTTTTATCTTATATGTAATAAGGGAATTTATCTAGCTATGTTATATCTATAAGAAAGTACTGCAATATGGGTTTAACATCTGGATGTTTGAGATTTATTGCCATGTCTGGCATGTTATGATAAACTAGAGTCCTTTGCCACTTTTATCTCATTTGTTGTCAGAACATTTTAGCAACAAACAGGTCTAGAAATAAACAACCAAGGAAACAATGTGAGCAATGATTAGTAAGATTAATCATTTATATTTACATTGATATTATTATTAAAAAGCTAATTCTAACAGTACAAGAATTCTAACAAGTACTTTTGTTTTCCAGTGTGGCCTTCCATATATTTCATTCAACTGCTAGGGTTTTCTGTTTTTTAATCTCTCCTTCTCAATACTTTCCTTGAAGGGGAAATGAAGCTTCTGCGAATGAATGTGTTGCCCTGTACCTAGACGGAATTTATATGACCACCGCAAACCATATTAGTGTGGGAATCTACTCTCCCTCTGCTCTCTCTTATTTGTTTTACTCTTAAAGAATGTCTCAATTTCTGGTGTATGGAGAAATATCTGCAGAGAGTTTCTTCATGAGATGACCTTTCTTTCATTATTTATGGTCCCAGACATATACATTGCATGATCAAATGTTGACATGACAATTCTAAAATTATCTGTCATTTTGTTTATCTCCAACTGATGCTCCACCTCCTGCTGCTCATGTCATCAATGCCGTGGGTCAGACTGGGACTACCCAAGGGCCAGCGTGACCCGCAGGCTGTAAAATGCCCAGGTCTGCATTAAGTTGTAATTTATGAGGAAAGTTCTAGTCTTGACCTCCCTCTTGTGGTCAAATATCCCATTGCAGTCAAGCAGGGACTTACCATGTCTCTTCTTCACTCTGTTCCAAAGCTTTCCAAGGGAACCCAGCTATCCAGGCGATCAAAGAGGTTGATTCTGAAGATTTCCCCTTCGCCAGGAAAGTTTCTTCAAACTTAAAAACCAGCTCTAAATATGAAAACCGTGGAGGATCTGCTCTCCCCAAATAGATGGAGGTCATGTCCTCCATCTTCTGGTGGCCATGTCCTACTAGAAGTCCATTCTGTCTTATTTCAACACTTGCTTTCCTTCAGCTGAAGATTTTCTGGCAACATCATAAACTAGACAAATCACCATTGAAGTGTCAATTTCCAACCCCCACCCCCCACCCCCACAGATTTATCATCTACCTCTTGGGTGGCAAATTTCAGATTTCCCACAGAGAACATACTTTTCTCATCTAGATGCTTGTATTAAGTCCATTCCCAGTTGTCTGGAGATACTGGAAGGGCTCAGCCCCCAATGATTAGTTCCTTTCCAGAGTGTGAATTATCACCCAGCCAATAGTTGTATAAATTACTTCCAGATTCATGAGGTAATCAGTTTTGACTTTTATCCTTGCTCCCTGATATACAGATAGTCTCAGAATGTAAGAAGCTGGCACACTAAAGAGACTGATTATTATTTATTTTCATTTTTGGATCAGTTTGAAATTCTTTTTCTTGAGGAAGCTTGAGATGAAATTAGAATTAGATAATTACTCTCCATTGTATTTGACTTCAATAACTAGCCAGAAAGATGGTGGGCTCAGTACCAAATTTTCTTCCAAATGTTAGCACCCATGCAGGGGTGGGTTCTAACTTACCTCGCTGCCGGTTCAATTCCTCACACGCTACGTGGGTGCGCCGTGTGCGTGTGCCGTGCTAAAAACCAAGCTTCTGCGCATTCGCAGAAGCAAAAAACAAGATGGCGGTGCCTATGGCGCCGCCGAGAGAGCCAGTTCGGGGGCATGTCCAGCCGGCCATCGCTCCGGTTTGGCGAGCGGGGGAAAATTCCTGCTACTGGTTCTATAGAGCCGGTCCGAACTGGCAGAACCCACCTCTGCACCCATGGCTCTTCACCTATTTGTGACTCTTTAACATTGGACATTGTTTTAAAAATGTATTCTATAAGTTTTTCTTAATCAATGTATATTTACCCTTGTATAAAGAGATCTCTTAGAGTAATTGTACCTGAGATTGTTTCAAGAACTGGCTGTTTGACTTGATAATTCAGTTCCTGAATTTACAAGTTGTTATTACTGGATTGATTCTCAATGATGAATCCCAGTAACCTACTTTTCCTCTAGACCACCCTCTGTTTCGCTACATTGCTTCAGAAACAAAGCTGTACATACTGGGGTTGAAGATTAGTCTATTTGACTATGAAATTTAGGCAGATCAATGGCTCATTCCCAGAGATATTCAGGAAGAATTCACTTTCTGGGTAGACAGAAATTATATTGATACATATATATCAATTATATGTTAATTTCACATAACTTCCTGATTGATGTTTTTGCCCTGGTTCCTCATCTAGATTATGATTAGCTCTGTCTTATTGTTCTTTCAACCTTATCCCTGAAGATGAAAATCAGCTCAGCAAATCCAGTCTGACATTTCACTTGAGAGATATATTTGACCTACAGTATATTGTAAAAAAAAATCTGCAGGTACTGCCATCCAAATTTTAAATTTCTTTACAAACCTTTACCTAAATCTTGGCTGCTTATATAGCATGTGGAATGTTGGCATGTATAACTTAAGAGCAATTGACATCGGTCACATTATTCTTTTTGTTCCGGATTAATCTGAAGGCATAATCATCAAACACAACTGCATTCCTGGTAATCATTAGCAGTGCCTGCTTCAGATACCTTTTCCTTTATGAAGATAATTGCAGGTTCAAACTTTCAAGCTCATACATATTTGATTCTGTGAGTGATAGCTCTTTCAATATTTTTTATGAGTCAGTATTAGGGTTTGGGTCCGTTACTTTGGCTTCAGTTTTCTGGAGAAAATGTTTTGTTTTGATTCTGAATCAAATTTTGCAGTTCCCAAACTATTTTAAATTTTCCCCAGATATTTTAAATTTTTGAGGAAAACATAGTGATACATAGTGAAACATAGTCTGTCAGCACATAGCTTGGAAACCCTGGGGAACTGTGAAAGGATTACAGAGACACTAAGGAGGCCATGAACAGGAACGTTTGGGAACCAATAGCTTAATCTCTTGTCTGAATGTTCAAGTTCCATGTGAGAGATAGTTTTGTTTCTTCCTCAAGTTTTGGCACCAAATGATGTAGAATTCATTAAGTCTTTCCATACAGATAATAGTATCCTTATAGTAGGCTAAATCTGCCTCTTTACTGGTACAGAATATACAAAATTTAAGTTGAGGATGAACTCATATTTACTAAATATAAATTGTACAGGTATATGCAAAAAAGAGGCTATTATCTTTCCAGAAGACTTTTTTTTTAATCTCATAAGCATCTTCAATCTTATTTTTTTTTGTTATCAGAATTTTTATCTTACATTCTAATTTAAGGCATTTATGATGAAAGATACAAAGTCTAAAGACACACTATCTTAGCTAACCATATAAAGCTCACATTTGCAATATTTAAGGGCAGACTGCTGAGGCTGCCGCTTTCGCGGCTGTCAAACGCCTCCTGTCAGAAGACAGTTTCCTCATCCAGTTTAACGAGACTCTGCCTGTTGTGTTGGTGTGCGACGCCTCTCCTTTCGGGGTCGGGGCTGTGCTCAGCCACCATCTGCCCGATGGAATGGAGGCTCCAGTCGCCTACTTCTCACGGACGCTTTCCAGCGCCGAACGCAATTACAGCCAGCTTGATCGCGAGGCCCTGGCTGCGGTTGCTGGTGTGAAGCGTTTTCACGAGTATTTGTTTGGAAGAGACTTTGAGCTGGTCACAGACCACAAGCCCTTGTTAGGGCTAATCGCTGGGGACCGCCCCACGCCTGTCTCCCTGTCACCGCGCCTCACCAGATGGACGATTTTCCTGTCAGCATACTCCTACCACCTCACCCATCGCCCCGGACACTCTCTTGGGCATGCTGATGCCCTCAGCCGTTGCCCCTTGCCGGACCTTGTGGACGACCCCACTCCGGGCGTCCCCATCCTACTTATTGACTGCCTGGACTCGGGTTTAGTTACCTTGGCTGAGGTGGCTGCCCACTCTGCCAAGGACCCTGTGTTCCGCACGCTTCTGAACAGGGTGTGGAGGGGGTGGTTTCAAGGGCCTGTCAAACCAGAGTTCAAATCTTATGTCAGCAGGCAGCACGAGATATCGGCGCAAGGTTTTTTTTTGCTATGGGGGGATAGAGTCCTCGCACCTCTGTTGCTTCGAGAGGCAATACTAAGGGCGTTACATGAGGGGCACCCAGGGGTGTTTAGAATGAAAACTTTGGCCAGGAGCTACGTATGGTGGCCAAACATGGATAGGCAAATTGAGGAGTGGGTTGCAGGTTGCACTCCCTGCCAGGAGTCAAGAGTCGCCCCACCAAAGGCCCCGGCGCAGGAATGGGACAAGGCCAGAGCACCCTGGTCCCGGGTCCATATCGACTTCGCAGGCCCATTCCACGGGCAGACCTTCCTGATGGTGGTAGACACTTATTCTAAGTGATTAGAGATAATTCTTATGGGGTCTACCACAGCCGAAGCCACCATCAGAGACACTCAGGAAGCTGTTCGCCACACACGGTTTACCCGATGTGTTGATCTCCGATAACGGGCCACAATTCATGGCCACGCCATTTGAGGGCTTCCTAGCAGAACTTGGGGTCCGGCACGCACTTGTCACCCCGTTTCATCCCTCGAGCAATGGACAGGCGGAACGCATGGTGTGATTGGCCAAAGAGGCACTAGGCTGGCTTGGCCCAGGGGACTGGCAAGCCAGGGTAGACACCTTCTTGCTAGCCCAACACATAACCCCTAGTGTGGCCACAGGGAGAAGCCCGGCAGAACTCTTAATGGGCCGGCGGCTTCAGTCAAAATTAGATAGATTGCACCCTAGCTACTCACAACAAAAACCAGAGCTAGCTGAGAACAAACGCACAAGGTCCTTCGCAATCGGAGACTTAGTCTTCGCTAAAAACTTCTCAGAAGGCGCACAATGGTTACCGGGTAGAGTTGTAGAAATAACAGGACCAAGATCATATGTGAACCTAATACCAGATGGGAGAAAATGGCGGCGGCACATAGACCAACTGCTCAGCCGCCAACTACCTAATACAGACTACAGAGAAATTAATAACGATCAATCCTATCCCACTACAGCTGAACACTACCCGAGGGAGGCGGAGCACTTACTTGGAGAGCCGGAGATCCAGCATCGTCCCAGTCATGAACCGGTTCCGGTAAAATCCAAGGCCCCGCCCGAAAGCTTCTTGGAGCTTCCACAGGCGGAGCTAGAGAGGGAACAAGACCCATCCTCTCAGCTCGACGCCGGCTGTTCAACTGAGCTGCGCAGGTCTACTAGAGTCTCTAAACGCCCCACCTACTTATGGGACTACGTATGCTAATAGGTTGGTTCAAACCAAGAGGGGAGGGGTGTTAAGTTCTGGGACAGAAGAGGCTTCAGACTTGGTAGAATTCAACAGCTCTTTATTGACACTATGTACAGACTCCAGCAGCTCTCCAATCTGACAGCTCACTTTATATAGGGAGCTGTCAGTGTAACCAGCCAATCAGGGCTCTCCATTTTCCCACCTGAATGGAGGACCTGACTGTAAACTATGCAGTCTTAATGTAGTCTCAATACTTAACACAGACCATCTCAGGAATGGTAGTGAAACCAAAGAATTGAAAAGCATCCTTTCTTCTTTCTGTTTCTTATGCTGTTAAGCCGAAACATGCCAATCTGATTTGCTGTGGATCTTTTAATAAAGAGCCAGGGTAAGGGATGGAACTCTTTTTTTTTCTGATACAGAGCTCAAGTAATAGCTTATACACCATATAAAATAGGCAGGCAATACAATTGTTGAACATGGTTTTTGGCTCTGAAACCTAGCCTGAGGGAATATGCAAATTTGTTGAAGGTGATGATAGCACAGGGAACATGTATGAGAGGACAGAGCAAGTAACTGAAGCAAGGTGGCAAAGTATATGTCTAGTTGATAGGAGGCAATAAGGTGAGGATGGGGGAAGAAAGACAAGACATTTGCTAATTGGATCCTACTGAATAACTGCCTTTATTCACAAGGTGACATATAGCTACTCAAAATAACTTTGGGTAAAATATATGAGAGCCAATGAGTTAGTGTCATGGCTCCACTTGGTTTGACTACCTTCATAAACGCAGAATAAAAATGTCGATCTAAATAATGTCTTTCATCTCTGCTTTAATTTTAAATTTCTAGTTGCATCTGCATCAGAAAGCAACTATCCAAATATATTTGGCAAAAATTCTTTTCGTGATTTTTCACAAACAGGAAACAGTGCTGTTATAATGACATGAATTCTATAAAGCATGAACAATGATATTAATCTATTTCACCCAGAATGTTGTACAAGTATGATAGCAATGCATCATTTGCTATAATTAGTAGTGAAATGGCCATAAATAAAAGAGATTTATCAGCAGCCATCCACATCAGATTGAATTCAGATATTTCCTGCCCAAAAGTATATCCCACAAAAAATGCAAGCCATTGTGACCTGCATGTGAATCTTACCTTCTCTATCCCTAGCAAAGTTCTGGTTCTTTCTTCCTCCACTTCCTTATTCTTTAAGGTAAATCAAATTAATTAACTAATACCAGATATTTAAACAGACATATTGTTCTCAAAGACTGTAATGATTCTATCAAATAACTCTGAAAATACCTTTAGTCCAAATCATGAAGTTAATAACTATTATAGTTATAAATATTGCCAATGGGTGACAAGTGACAAATTGTGTTTATATTTTAGTACAGAATCCACTTATTATCCACTTTTAATCTAATGTAAATATCCCAGTATCCATCCAGATTTGCCATAAAATCACTTTTTAAAAACAATTTTCAGATCTGGATTACCGCATAATGTCAATTTAATGTGAGAAAATGATCAAAATGGGTTTTTTTTAGAAATAATATGTTACAGTTTCCAAATCAATATGATAGCAACACAAGACACAGCAAATCTATTATATTTTGACCCCAAATAATTTAATTAACTTAATATTCCAGTAATTGATGTTATGAGAAATCTAACAATTTAAAGCCAATTTTAGCTTTAAAAGCTTCTTCAGCAGGTAATTTTTATTATGTAAATCTGAGTAAAATTTTAAAGATTGCAACTTTGTCTTCTGGACACCTGTATATTCTACCATTCATACCTCTAATGACTCTGAAAATTTTTCTAATATGTATGTGTGTGTGCGCATGCACATGGATGCACACTTCAGATAGATCTTTCAACATTTCCCCAGTAATTTTACATAAATGTGTTGGCCTAAATTAGGTTTGTTGTGATAAAATATTATTCAACTCATACTTAGTTGTCAAACCTGCCTGTGCAGGCTGGTGGTGGGACATATGGTTATCTATCTCCAAGAAATTTTTAATTTGTCTTTCAAATTAATCTTATATAAGTCTTATAGGCCTCCTATTCCAAAATTAAGAAACTGGCATTAAATTCAAGGTATTGCAATCTCTCAGAATTTACCTGCTTTACAAATTCACTGTCATTGAAATACAAGCTCTCAGATATTTTAGTAAAATTATTATACTCTATATAAAATAAACAAACAAGAAAAAAACCGTAGATGAAGGGGAAAGAGTGGGATGAATTAAAAAAAAGCCATAACTTGACCTTACACTTAGATATTACCGTGTTTCCCCGAAAATAAGACCCTGTCTTATATTTTTTTGAACCCTGAAATAAGCGCTTGGCCTTATTGCCATGTACTCAAAAGCCCGATTGGGCTTATTATCAGGGGATGTCTTATTTTGGGGGAAACAGGGTAGGTAAGATATAGGAATAAGCCAAAGGTTGATGCACAATGGAAATCCAAAGAAGAAAAAGGTCTAAAGGTTTCTGCTTTAAATACTGTTAGAAAGTTCTCTATCAAAGAAACTATTTATAACAGGGAAACGTATACAATGAAAGGCTTATTTCTCATCTGCAACTTCCTTAATAAAATATGGATAAATAGATATTTTATTTTTTATTTAGGACCTCACTCCTACTAAGATCTTACTGATGCTGGTGTAGAATTACAAAAGTTCCATCTCTAACATACAAATATAGAACAATAGTAATATTTGAACTAGTTCCTGCCCCTGATTTTTACTTAAGGGGAATTTTAATCACAGGCAATACTTCAAATAAGAAATCAGAAAGTACAAAAAGATATCTAAAAAAATCCATAAATTCTGTTGTAAGTTTGTTTAGCAATATTCTCAATGACAGTCTCACAAGAGGTTTTTTTTTAATGAAATAGAGACTTCAGGAAACTAACTATTCCCCGAAAATAAGACCTTTACATATTTTTTTGCTCCAAAAGATGCATTTAGGGCTTATTTTCAGGGAAACACAGTAATATAATTATTAAAAATAGGGTGAGTACCCCATATTGTCATTTTCTGGACTTTCATTTTTACATTAGAGATTTTATTTTGGATTTGTTTAAGACTGTTATTGTAGTCTCTGTATTTAACTATTTTTTTTAAAAAAGAGAGATGAACTCTTGGAATGGTTTCAAAACCTTTAATTGACCAAGAATTTATTTTAATAAGTTGCCCAGAAGATCATTTTCTCCTACACTTGGAAGCACAGATGGAGATGGCAAACTAAAGACAGCAAACTAAAGCTGCAGAGGGAGGTTTCTTGGTTCTAATTTACATGTTTAGAACAAAATAACCAGCTACATTGATAAATCACAATGTAAATACTCTTAATTTACCATTTTGATAACCTATTATCAAATCCTGAGCACAGGATTTCATGTAATTCAAGGAGAAAATAACCAGACAAGAAAAAGAGAAAACATCAAATCATATGACCATTACCAGTAAGACGTTTGAGCTGAAAACCATTTAAATAGAAAACAGTTAAAATGAAAACTGTAGACTAGTATCATGAATCATTTAGCATTGTATGAATTTAACATATGTGTGAATATTAATTCATCACTCTATGTTGCTAAAAGACTATTCTTGTAGGAAAAAGGCCTTACAGAAAATAGTGGCATATTTTCCATCTTGGCAGTCAGATGAACCAGAAGTTGGCCTGCATCTAACTGATACTGACAGATAATTTTTTGATCATTTTAGTTTTGCCCTGTTTTCTAGCACCTTAGCATACAATTTGTGTAGCTCTGAAATTTGTCTCATGGTATTTTTCTTTTTGGGTCTGTCTTCTACAAATCTCACCCTTGCTTCAAATCTCATAACCATGCTTCTCCAAGAATAAACTTTTAGCAGTCCAAAAAACTCCTGTCCAACTATTTTAGGAACACTAGCTACCCTTTTTTCTGAATTAAAACAAACAGTCCATCTTACAGCCACTAGAGGTGTATAATTCCATGCTAGCCACGTTTAACTGCTTGCCACTCATTTCAATATTAAATATGAGAAATTTTTTTGCATAAAGTCAAAAGCCAAATAAAAGATTTTGAGGGTGTATAATAGTCATACAGGGAAATAGCCACATACTTTTTTTTTCAGAGTGCAAAATGTAAACTTTAAATAAATCTTAAAAGTAAATAACCACAGAAAAGTAATAGAAAGTGACAGCCTCATTAGATTACTCTATAATGAGCATGATGGAATGTAATCCATCATGAATATATTCAGATGAAAGAATTTAATTAATGTGAATCTTTAAGAAATGGTATATGGTTAAACTAAAACTATATTTCAAGGTTATTGACAGGACACTGAAAGTTCTGTCTAATGCTTAGGAAAATATGTGCCAGAAGCTCCTATTGACTGCATGTGTTTAAGCAGAAGGTAGATAACCATCAATCCCGGAAGTTGTGAATTGGATTCCTGCTTTAAGCAGAGTTTTGATGGTATAAATGGCATATACCAACTCTCTTATTCTTTGCCTTAATAATGGCCAGAATCAAAAGAACCATTGGTCCAATGCACTTATTCCCTTTCTGGAATATTGAATTTAATACTGTAGTAGTGAATGAGCAAATGTTAACTTGCGAAACATTTAACAATTAAAGAAGTTAACTTCTTAGCCATGCAACCAACCAATCAAAAGAATACCACTATTGGTTTAATTTTATATGTGATCAACACAATCAATTTACAATTCTTGAAAAGTGGTTTACTTATTCTCATATTGATTACAGATTAGTGGTGCGACCATATCACTCTGCTGCCTATCTATCCTGGCCTGGTTAATAAAGGGGATCTCTGTAGTCCTTACATTCTTTCCGTAAACTATTGAGTTTAGCCTTTAGACGTTTGCTGAAGCCAACTGGGCCTATAGGGCTTGGAGCAAATTCAGCCCTGGGGGTTCTCCCACTTTGGAGAGGATGACTGATGCCCTTTTCTTTCCTTCTGTTCTGCTCTAGGTTTATTTTTTTCCTTGTTGTTTTTCTTTTATGTTGTACTGCTTTTGTTTTGTTTTGTTTTTGCATCCTTTGTTTTTAAATGTTTTAACAGTGCTGCTGAGAGTTGAGCAGCATATAAATTTTTAAAAAAATTATGGTTGGGTACACAGTCAGGTAGATATTTAGACTGGAGTTGACATTTTTATCCATCTATTAAGTCCTCCCCAAGAACCTGGGATAGACAGATGTTGTTGTTTAATAATACTAAAGGTATTGTCACAGCTCTTCCAAGAACAGTTGCCTTTTGTAATTGACCAATGGTGATTTTGTCAATACCAATGCTGTTCAAGTGTGTTCCAGATGCTTCAATTTCTTTGTCCTAGGTAGATCTTAGCAGTTCTTCCAGATCTATTTCTATGAATACTTTATTTCAATTATAAATCAACATTGATCTGCTAGCCTCTGTCCTGTTATTTCTGAAAAAAATAGCAGTTGTACTGTATATTGACAACTGTATTATTATTGTTATCTGTCCACAACAATGTGAACTCACAGCTCCCACTTCTTTAGCTGGCGTTGGCCTTCATACACATTGAGTTCTTCTCAAGAACCTAGGAAGTTGTAACGAATCAGCACAGTATATATATGGATCCAAGAAGGATGTCCTTTTCTAGTTGACAGATGTAAACTTTGCTAATGTGCAGATTGCTATCCAATTTTTTTGTTATGGTATCCAGTGTACTCCTAATCACTGGGTCCACCATGGCTGGGTTATGCCATAATCTTTCCACTTAGATTTTCAGATCATAACATTACAGTTTGTTGCACAGTCAGCCAGATGTTTAGCAATAGCAATAGACTTATATACCGCTTCACAGTGCTTTACAGCCCTCTGTAAGTGGTTTACAGAGTCAGCATATTGCCCCCAACAATCTGGGTCCTCATTTTACCGACCTCAGAAGGATGGAAGGCTGAGTCAACCTTGAGCCTGGTGAGATTCGAACTGCCAAATTGCAGATAGCCGGGAGTCAGCAGAAGTAGCCTGCAGTACTGCATTGTGTACTCCTAACCACTGCGCCACCTTGGCTCTTAGATTGCATTTGGCATTTTTATCTACTATCAAGTGCTTCCTAAGGACCTTCAATAGGCTGATGTGGTTGTTTGATTACATTAAAAGTATCATTGCAGCTGTTGCAAGTAAAGATGCCTTTTGCAATTGATTGATGGTTTTTATTATTATTATTGTTAGAGAATTTTTCTTTCTCTATTGTAGAAAAAATAAATCAGAAGCTCTCACAGTTGACTGCATTTGCTGAATCAAATAACTTCTTTATAATCTTATCAAAATATTTACAATACCATACTTTCTTCTTTACGGCAACATATCATAATGAAGTCTTCACACAGAGAGATACAGAGACAGACCTGAGACTGGAAAACATGTCCAGCTTCTTGCTTAATTCTTTTGCACAGACTCAGTAGCACTTTACTCACATTGGCTGACTGAGTTACCACATGACTCTTCCTGCTCATGAATATCCCAACACTCCTCCCATCATGACAGAAAGAGATATCAGACCTATAGACTTTATACAGTTCCCATAGTGGACACCACCCAATGGTTTGGTCATCATGTCTGCCCAATTATCTGGCAATACCTTTTTCTTATATACCCACTTACAACCCACAGCCTTTGTACCCTGTGGCAAAGTCACTGTTTTACATACTTCATGGTCTCCCATGGATTTCATCTCTTTATCCATGGCCTCCTTCCCTTTTTCTTGTTCAACCTTTTGTAATGCCAATACCTCTTTATAACTTCTTGGCTCATACCACACACTACATATGTTTACCTTACCTTACCTAACAGGC
>QLTV01003390.1:2540439-2563160 GCA_003457575.1 Thermophis baileyi
AGATGTCTGCCTGGCTGGTTGAAAGTGCTGAAGAAGCTAGTCACAGTTCTCCTGGCCCAAGCCCTCGTCGCCACTGTTAGATAGTGGGTAGAGATGACAGGAGACAGACTTCCAAAGCAGCTCTTTATTTCAGCTCTTGTGTAAGCAACCAGCAAAGAGCAGTCTGACAGCTTGCCCTTTTATAGGGAGCTGTCAGACAGACCAGCCAATAGCGTTTGAGCTTTTTCCCGCTCAAACGCTGGACCTGGTTGGAACCATGCAACATAGTTTAAACAGTTAGAACATAACAGAATCAATTTGTTTAGTCCGTCTAAACAAATCAATATTAAAACAGTAATTTGAGACTGTCTGATTCAGAAATTGAAAACCCTCTTTTCTGTCTTTGGTTCACATTGGCACATGTAAAATGCTAGAAAATGCTTTGACATTTCAAATACTTCAGGAGATGGGGTCAAAAAATAACTGCTTCAATCTTAGCTATGATGCATGCTTCTATGAATAGATTAGGTCCAAAACATATTATAGAAGAAATTGCTGATGTAAAAGAAAACATCTTGGAAAATTTTACAAGATAAAGAGATGAAACAATTTTGCTTAATGCAGAAATATCAGAACATACAGAATTTGCAGAAGTACTGGTAAATAAGAAGAGAAAACAACTAAAGTGGAAATACAAAATAAACTGGTCTGAATAAGGACTTTTTACTGGATCTACAAAAGAATTTTTTAAAGTCTTGAAGAAATCTTTGAAATCGGGAAAAGAACAATGGAAGAGAAATGAAACCCTACAACAGCATCTGAATGAAATAGATTCAAATTTTTAGAAGCAAAAGGAAAGAGTTTATTTGTTGATCAAGGCTAAAGTATATGTTTGTATAAATCTGAGGTTCCTTTACATACTATTTGCTGACATTAAGACTTAAATGTTATTTCTCTTTTCTGTACACCATTAATTAATAGGTTGCATTTTCTCTTACTATTGTTATTAAAACTTTCAATACTTTTTTTTAAAGAAAACTTGAAATATATTGATATGTCTCCTATTATGAGATCCAAAACAGTGATAAAGGAACATATTAGGATTCATGTCAATTAATTGAACAAAAGGACTTCTTTTGTTTATTTATATTCTGATGTAAGTAATTAAAAGGAGTTATAACTTTTTGTAAAATAAGCAGCTTTAATTTTTACAAACTGTATGATAATTCTTGTTTTCCTTAGATATCACAAATAAATATAATAATGAAATTGCCTTTGAAGCAGAAGACAGTGTGTTAAAAATAAACACAGAAAAGCAGGTGAATTTTACAATCAGCTAACATCGAAATTCTGTATGCATTTACCATTTACCACTTACACAATTGCTGTTCTGCACCAAATAAAAGAAACTAAATACCGTATGTTACATGGGAATGAGGGAAAGAAAAAAAATCAATCAGGATCTTTAGTAGGATGATGAGTGTATGTGTTAAAAGCAAGATAACAACTACTAAATTTTACACCTTGAATATCCTTTTAAATATCTTTGCGGCTAATGTCTGTGACTTTCTTTTACTTGTTTGCAATGAAATCTTTTGGATTGAAAAGCAATGATTTCTTTTGAGGAGTTAATCTGTACAACCTGGAGAGTTGTTAGAAAAAATAAAGTAGAAAACCAGAGTAATCTTGATATCAAAAACTTGATAGCAAAACCCACATTTCCTAACAAGGTACTGATATGCTTACATTACAAATATATGTGGAAAGTGAACTGAATTTGCAGTAGCAATATTTTTGACCTAGAAATTTAGACATCATATTGTAGCAAGTGATTGCCATTTTTATCCTTTAAAGTAGGTTTAGTTTCTTTTAGGAAGATATCAGAATGAGGAAAGAAATCACTAACTGATTCTTGCGTCAGCCATCTTTGATGTGAGATTGTAAATTATGAATATTTACTAGAATCATTGGGAATAAGTACAGAAAAGCAATGGCACACTTTATGGACAGTACTCCTATAGTTTAAAGAAGAATAATTACTGTTTTTTTCCTTTTTTTCCTTCCTTCCTTCCTTTTGTTTCTTACTTCTGTATGTACAGCGTAAAATGGGATTGTTAAATTCTTAAATTATTACACATTTCTTGGCTGGTATCTCAGCATTGGCAATCCCAAATTGGATTCTTAACACACAAACAAGCAATTATAAATTGCTCCATTACACCTAGGTTATGCCCAAATTATCTGCTTGGAAGTAATTACCCCAAGTTTAAAAACCACTGGTCAAAGAAATGGTGCATCTATATATCCAGCCCCTCTCTATACAATGCTTCTTTCTTCTGAGTCAAATTTGCACAAGTACTGAGTGAGATACTCAAACAGTGCAGGAATTGGGACACATGCACAGATTATGTACTTGTTTCTACTCATTGGCTTCTTTTATTGTCTGATCATGTATTCGGGTAGGGTAGGCAGAGGGAAGTTTGGGCATGAACCCTAATGGGAATTGACAGCTCTGTTCTGCTCACAAATAGAAGGATATACAATGGAATTTTTATGTGGAAATTTGAAGTATAATTGTACAATGTATGTGTTTAACTGAGTTATATTTGTTTAATATGTCTAGGCATCTGTGTTAAATTTAGTCTGTTTTTAAATAAATAAAAAGCTTTGTCAAAGCAATGTAATAAAATGATCATTGCAAATATCAGATGTGAATTAGTTTATTTTCAACTTATTTTGAAGTTAAACTTTCATGTTTTTTTTTCCTATAGAACTGCTATATATTTACATTTGAAATGATGTCAGTCTGCTCAAAATGGATGGCATCTTATGTTAAGAAAATTAAAGAAATCATTAGGACTATTTTGCCAGAGCCTGGAACATTAAACAGTGCACTAATTTAATTGTTTTAATCTTTTTGTACAATATTAAAAAGGTTGCTTAGAACCACAATAATAATTGTGATATAGTTCCTGTTTTTAAGCATAGAGTATTTGATGTAGTCTTGCAACAATTGTTATAAGTTTGTAAAGTTTGGTCTAAGCCATTTTGTATGTAAAATTGTATTATCCTCTGCTACATTCAAAAT
This sequence comes from Thermophis baileyi, assembly GCA_003457575.1. Classification (NCBI taxonomy): domain Eukaryota; kingdom Metazoa; phylum Chordata; class Lepidosauria; order Squamata; family Dipsadidae; genus Thermophis; species Thermophis baileyi. Next base: position 2,543,507 of record QLTV01003390.1, read on the forward strand.
AATGTTTTTATTTCTGCACTTGCAACTAAAGCCATACTGTTCAATCTAAAAAAAATGGTTCAATACATGTGCAGTATGATGTCTTCATACATTTTCCTCCTGTCTTCCTAAAGTATCTGATCATTAATATGCTTGTCTTAAATATGCTCATAATTTAATAATTATATAAGGAATTATAATTATTGTTCTACTTTAAGGTTGACAGCCTTCCATCCTTCCAAGATCGGTAAAATGAGGACCCAGATTTTTGGGGGCAATATGTTGACTCTGTAAACCGCTTAGAGAGGGCTACAAAGCACTATGAAGTGGTATATAAGTCTAAGCGCTATTGCTATTTAATGAGAGTAATAAAATCTGAGGCATATCAACAATATAAAGGAAACATCAATGGAATACAATATGCAATGATGCTCAGGACCATATTGAAACAGCATTTGTCATGAATATGCTACAGTAGCACAGTTTTTTTTTAAAAAAAAGTGCAGTAAAGGCAGATCACTGTAAAGTTAAGTATTTAGATAAATTTTTATTTTCCTACCGTTTGTTCAAAGGACTAAACTGAACAATGAACTGATAAAGTATTTTTTATTTGTATATGCTTTGGGATTGTATATGATATTTGCATGTAGTACAAAAAGACAGGAGGTGTTCAAATTATTTAGAAATTTGAAAGAACAGAATGGCACCTGAATTTTTTTTAAGGTAATGAAAATATACTGATTCAAGGAAAAACCACTGGAAATAAATAGTGCTTATTTTTAATTTCAACATGTATAGTTTAATTCACAATTTTGTGTCTTGCTAATCAAATTTTGCTTTGAGTTAATATCAACCTGTTAGCATGTCAAAATCAGAAAAAAGAGAATTTTGATATAATGTTGAGTACCTTATAAATAAAGAATCTACAGTATATATAAATAATAATTGGGTCTAGAAGAAGGATTGATACATGGAAAAAGGAAAAAGAAGCCTCAGATCTTTATATAATCTTGTTACCATTTTAACTGTCCTTTTGCATGGTGTTGATAACTATTGACTTTGTCTTTGTTTTACTAAGGTTCTCAATCATATTCAATTACTTTAAAATAATTAAATGCACTTTTTTTCTCTTATAATTTTATAATTTTTCCAGTTCTTGAATTAATAAGAAAGTGAAATAAATATTAGCATTCATATGGAAATAGTATTTAAAAAAAAAGAATTGGTGATTTCGGTAACAGTGATTTTTCATTTCTACACAAATATCTAAATTTTTCCCAACAATACCAGTAAAAGAAAATATTTATAGCTCAGGATTGAACTGTAGGGTCCTTGGTGTTCTCTGAGCTTGGTTGTTTTCTTTCACTACCAAACTAGGTAACATCATCAGTGCTAGTAAGGAGTGGTGTTTGTTCTCATTTTATATATTAGCAAGTCAATTGAATACTGTATATAAATAGGATGGAAAGATAGAAAGACATGAAGAGCAATCTATTTATAATGATCCTGTAATTATTTTGCAGATTTCCAGTAAACCTAAAGAAATCTTTGTGGATGACATTTTAAATATTAGTTATTTTTGTGGATAGCTGAATAATATTATCCTGTGTATGAACCATGATAGGTGATTTAGCATAAAGAACATGAAATTTTTAATTTCCCTGCAGAATCATTAGCAAGTTCATCACTTCTTATTCATGAGAGATATTACTGTTTTATTACTACATATTGAAGCAAGGGAAAAATCAGTAGCAAAACAGCACGGTTGGCTTCTGTTATGCTAAAGCTTCAAAAGTGCAAATTCACAGAAGTCAAATCATTGAAGCTCTCCAGGTTTGCACCTTCGAGTGTTAAAACCCATTGTGAAGGCAGGTAACAAAATGCATATTAAATTGTTTTTATCGACAAATCTGTTTCACATTTTGCCTTGATTTGCATGGTTTTTTAAATAGTAAAAACAGCACAAATGACAGTCTCCCTTCAAAGAAGACTAATTCCCTGTTTGGTCCAGGCATTTTTGATTGTACCAGTGGTGAAATTCAGCAGGTTCTGACAGGTTCTGGAGAACCGGTAGTGGAAATTTGGAGTAGTACGGAGAACCGGCAAATACCACCTATGGCTGGCCCCAGAGTGGGGTGGTAATGGAGATATTGCAATATCCTTCCCCCAGGAGTGGGGAGGGAATGGGGATTTTGCAGTATCCTTCCCCTGGAGTTGGGTGGGAATGGAGATTTTGCAGTATCCTTCCCCTGCCACGCCCACCAAGCCACACCCACAGAACCGGTAGGGAAAATTTTTGAATTTCACCCCTGGATTGTACGCAGCTAGTATGACCCACCCCCCACTCAATCCTTTACAATGTGTGTTCATGTTTTTGTCTGATGGCTATTTCTAGTTGTTTCAATCCAAGTGCTAGCAAATAACTATGACATTATGAAATTTTTGCTTTTTCATTCATTAATTTAAATTTTGATGACTCTTCAGGGAAAGAAACTGACTTATGAAATTTTGGAAAAAGTATTTGCTTACAGGTAGAACTCTCTTCTCTGTTCCCTCCTTTTTAATGAGATTTTATAGATAACAGCATAGGTGTTACACTTCCTGCATCAATGTAATTATTTTAACTGAGCAGGTGCTAAAACTAAAATAATTTATCTAGTTTTTAACCAGGTGACTGAAAGTAAATTTATAAAATACTAATTTATGAAGTGTTATTCTCAATGGCAGAATAATCTTTCTTATAAGATTTCTCACATAAATTCAGAATGAAGTCTTATTTTATCAATACGGTTATTTTGTTTTTATTTTTTTTATTTTGCAAACAGCTGTTGTACAGAAAATAAGAGTCACACTTAGAGGCAAAAATTAGAGGTTAAAAATTATCTTCAGAGATACAAGCAAACAAACAATGACAATGAAATTATCAGCTGATGCTTCAAAAAATCTGTTTTCTGTTTTCCAGTTGAAAAAAACTTCTGCACTTGAAACAACATGAAAACGAATGTGTTTGAGCAGATGGCACAGTTTTTAAAATCTTTTCTTTAATATTCAAGTCTTGCTCTGCTTTATGAACATTATCGTACATTGTCAGTATTTATGTTTTCAAAAGCAGAGAGAATAGTTAATCTCAAAATGGTAACTCTCTATAGAAAATATTACTTAGAGTTATAAAAGTGCAGTGTTTGTAATGGTTCACACAGAAACTGTTTTTTTGTTTATTCATTTGCTAGAAGATAAGCAAAAGTGTTTATTTGAATTTGGGGTAATGCAGAATTTTCAGAGATTGTTCTGAAACAGAGTTCCAGTTCTGATGAACGTGACAATGACTAAGGGCCTTTTTGTTGGGAGGTCTTCTGGGCACAATACTGCTGTGCTCATTTTTCACAGTGATTGATCACACACTGCCATTTTGTAATATACATGACTGCTCTGGGATACTGAATATGTATAAGATACGGCTTTCAATTATATATCTGTTTTTATTAACTGTTTATTAAAACCTTCTTTTCACTGTGGAAACTATTATTTATAATTCTGTCAACATTCTTATTCAACTGATATATTTAGTGGGCAGAAGCAGTTATCTACTTTCTTTTCAGGTCTATTGCATGCAAACCTCTGCTTTAGTTATTTTGGAAATTATGTGACTCAGAAGTCACAGTCCTACAAGATTCCTAATTACTATCCATACATTTTTCCCTAACTCATTACATAATACTGCATATTAGATGTGCATTTTAATAGCATTATTACATTAATATATGTAACAATTTAATTATTTCTAGTTTTCATTGTGGTTGCTAAGAGGTGCAGTGGTTCAGTGGCTTAATGACCCTGGAGATGGTCTCAGCTCCAGCAGTTCAAGGCATAGCTCTGCGTGGCAAGGTGAGCTCCTGCCACTCGCTTCACCACCTAACTGTTTGAAACATGTTCTATCTATGCAAGTAGAAAGATAGGTGCCGCTTCAGTGGGGAGACAAGTTGGTGCTCTTTGCAGCCAGTTATATTCCTGATGGCTCTGAATCTTCCAAGTTGCAGTACCCGCTTGTGAGGCATCTCTGGAAAGGGAGGGGGTCTTGGGTGATGCTGCAGGAAGAGCCGCTGGTCTTTTCCTCTGGTGCGAAGCCTACTACCCTCCTGTGGTTTGAGAAGTGCCCAAGCATGTTCTATAACAGGGCTGGTACCTTGGCAAGCCAAACTACTACTCTGCAACAGCATTGTGGGCTCCTGTCTACTGAAACAATGCCATATATTACACATACTAACAATAATGGTAGTTGTTACTTAAAAACTTCCATCACTGGGCAATAAACAATATTCAAGCATCTTGCATATTAGGTCTTATTTAGTTATAAAAATGTTTTTTGAGCTCAACAAACAGTACTATGCACACTATCTTGTCTTAGATATATCAGCTGAAATAACACTTTATCTAATGTACCTAGTTTGTGGGAATTCAGTCACTGGGGTTTGTAAGCCATATTTATATTGTACTGTTATACACTAATCAGGCCTTTTCACCATTAAATATTTTTTCTTCACAATACTGTGTTTTATACTCTCAATAAATAATATGTTTGTGCCTGCTGACCAGATTATATTGCTTTGCATTTCATATAATAGACAGATAAATATTTTGTAAACCTACAAAAGGCTGTTAGATTCAGTATATAAAATATGGCATAGAGTATTGTGAAAGAAAGATTTCCTCTCCCAGCTCTTTTTTTTTTTACTAATGTATATATGTGACATATAATTTTGATGCTCAAATTTCAATAACACTTCCTTCAAGAAAATCAATAATATAAACTAAATATATTCAATGTTGCTGCATTGCATTCATATCTAAAGTACAGTGTCCATGCAGTTGGAAACCAGCAAGCATAAACAAAATGCAAAATGCTATAATGCTCTAGGCCAGAAATATGCAAGCTTTTTAGCCTAGGGACGGCATGATATTTTTGAAAACTGCAGGAATTAGGCTGGAGATATTGTGACATATTTTGCTGATTCAGAGCAAGAAGATGTAACTTACACACTGGGTGTCTTAAGACACTCCAACTCTTAACAACACCATTTTGTCCCTTAAGAATTTTCCAGTAATAAAAACAAAAGCTAAATAAATAAATAAATCCCTCCCCCCCAATCCCTACACTTTTCAGTTCCATCCACTTAGAGAGCTCTGGGTGCCATAAACAAGGTACCATTGTTCCCTATGTGGCCTTTAGGAGAGGTTTATCCTTTCACACTACTTTTTGAAATACCACATTTAGAGTTATGTACAATGTTCTTTTCAGTTTAATTCATAGGCCTGAAGTAGCACTTTTGAAATTTGGAAATGATTCAACAAACTATGTCTTGTCTTTGTATTTGTCTTCAGTATTATATTGTTTCATTAAATTAGCAACTAATATTTAATTTTTAAAACACGCATATAGTAGAATACAAATTTAATTTTTTATTGCTAAAATGTTTATTTTCAACCATAGGTTTTAGCAAAATACATATAAAATTCATCATATCAGTTCAGTACATCCTCTCTAATATTAACAGTACTATTTGTCAGGGAACACTTTCATATCTTCCTTGTAGCCTTTGCAAACAATGCAAATTGTTTCATTACTTGTTTGCCTTCACATGGCAGCAAAAATGGATTTTTTTTTTCTTCTAAACTAGAGTAATTTAATTGGATTAACAAGGGCATGAATCTAGTTCTGGCTTTGTGATAGAGTTTGCAATGTAATAAGTAATGGGTCAAATCTTCCACCTGTAAGTTATTACAAATGCATAAATTGAATGCAATAGTTACTCCTTTAGGTCTTCCATCCAGATAAACTGTGGGCATTGTTTGGGAATTTAAATTTAATTCTGTAATTACCATATTTTTCGGAGTATAAGACGCTCCGAAGTATAAGACGCACCTAGCTTTTGGGGAGGAAAACAAGAAAAAAAATCTGCCTCTGCCCCCCAGCAATTTGCCTCCCAGCCAGGGGTGGGTTCTAACTTACCTCGCTGCTGGTTCGCTTCCTTCATGCACGCACAAAAATTTTTTTTTAAAAAAAAGCCAAAAACAAGATGGCGATGCATGTGCAGTGCCAGAAACTCGGCTTCTGCACATGCGCAGAAGAAAAAAAATTCAAAAATTCAAAAAAAAATTCAAAAAAAGATGGCGGACCCACGGACCGGCACCGACCGAACCAGATCCGTGATGTCATTGTGATATCACCAGCGGGTTGCTACCGGTTCGGGAGAACTGGTCCGAACCGGGAGGAACCCACCTCTGCTTCCAGCAAACAGCAAACAGCACAGATGATATACACTGTTTGCTGTGTATTTCTGTGCATGTGTGCCTGACCCATAGAAATAGCAATGAATTGGAGAAATGTACATTATGGCAGTATATTAATGCCAGAAAGTTTTCTTAAATGTAGTCACACTAACTCCTCCCAATTATTTAAATAGATCTACTCCAAACATGACTAAGTCCAGGGCTAACTTAGCTGCCTTATCTTAATACTACAACAGGACACTGTTACATTTCAGACTATACTTGTACAGATGCTGTTAGTATCAGGCTGCAGGGATTGCCATAGCCTGCCTGCAGCCTGAATCAGCTGATGTTTGGGAGGCCGATAATCAGTTGCTTGTGCTAATCAGGCTCTGGCTGTTTGCTGCAAGCAGGTAAATTGCTGGGAGGCAGAGGCCAAAGGGTGGGGGTGGCTGGGTGGGGCTACATTCGGTGTATAAGACGCACCCAAGTTTTCACCCTCTTTTTTGGGGGGGGGAAATGTGTCTTATACTCCGAAAAATACGGTATATTATTTCACTGTTTGAAGAAAAAATCAGGCATGAAATATTTACACTAAGATTTCATTTTTGCTACTACAACAGGATAAAATCTATTCCTATGAAGCCTTTGTGCTGGATAATAGTTTATGAGATCTGCCATATGCTATCTAGCCACAGAGAAATGCATAATCTTGTTCAATAACTTCATATTGTAATACATTACTACTCTGCATCAACAGTGATAATGAAATCATTTATCTTAATAAGAATATTAGTTTAAATAGTATAATAGATTTAAATGCCGTATGTGAAGGTGCCTTTTTTTACAATAGAATGAATTGTATAGTATCTCCAGAAAGAAAGAAAAGTAGCATTGTGTGGTCGCTTTAAGCATCTGACAAGTGAATGATTTTATTATCCACTAGGTAAAGCTTGACTTCCAAAAGAAGCTATAATTTAATTCAGATATATTAAAATGATGATGTACAATTATGAGAATGACATAGAGTGATTACCTTATCTTGGAAGTTAAAAGGAAGGGTTGAGAACAACTCTAACCTTGTGATGTTGAAATATATTAAAGAATGGACAATCAAATATAAAAGCTTTGAATGAGGGGATGGAAATGGTATTACATTTCCTTCAAAGAGTTTTAAATTTTAAATTGTGGTTGACTCCAACTGCTTCTATAACTTCAAATTGATTAAAGCAAATTTATTTATGTTGCATTTATACTGCAATTTGCTGATGGTGAAAGAAAGCCTGAATCCCTCTCTGCACATGCAGTAACACCTCAGAGAGGATTAAAATCTGCAGGATGATGGACATGAAGTTACAATGTGGGTCCCACACTTTTTGAACATTTTGCTTCATATTCACATATAAATGGAGCACAGTTTGCATCACAATTTCACACCGCCACCTTATACATTTTGATACTTCAACTCTGCAGTGCACACGTGTGTTTCCAAAGCTAATTTTCTTTGCTCACAACCTCACAGGAACACAGACAGCTGGGGAAAGCATTTGAAGCAAATGTGCCAAATATAGCAGAATACCAGGTTACTTTATTATGTTTAGAATAATATTCTTCTCTTATACAGTATGGTTTGCAAAGCAGATCTTTCTTTCTTGAGCATGTACAGTAACCTCTTTTCATAAACCAATAGCAGGAAAAACAACTACTTTAGGAGAAACACAACTGCCTCAAGGAAAAATAGAAATGTAGTGCTAGCTACATCAGCTGATGCTGAATGCTACTAATTTGAAGAGACTATTCTACCTTTAGGGATGCAGGAGAAAAAAAAAAACCTTCAAAAGATCACTTTAGCTCCCACTGAAGAACAAAAAATCCAAAAAGAGAAAGAATTCAAACAAAAAGTAAAAAACTCCAGAACTGCAGAAACCTTGTTTTTAAAAGCCTTAGCTAGGAATGGAATAAGTTTTCCATTTTGCGGGAAGCCTAATCTATGTTGTTGTTGTTGTTGTTGTTGTTGTTTTGAAGATGTTTCTGCACATATCAAAACTACACTAAATTACGTTTTGCAATGCTTTCTCTGAAATCACCTTTTTGTTCTCCATGAAGCTAATAAATAGCACTTAGACTTATATACCGCTTCATAGTGCTTTACAGCCCTCTCTAAGCGGTTCACAGAGTTAGCATATTGAAAATAAAAATTTACAGAGCACCAAGCCCAAGAATATATTTTGAAAATCTCATATATGGGAAGCAAGCAAAATAGAGCCGAGGTGGCGCAGTGGTTAGAGTGCAGTACTGCAGGCTACTTCAGCTGACTGCTAGCTGCAGTTCAGCGGTTCAAATCTCACCGGCTCAAGGTTGACTCAGCCTTCCATCCTTCTGAGGTGGGTAAAATGAGGACCCAGACTGTTGGGGGCAATATGCTGACTCTGTGAACCGCTTAGAGAGGGCTGTAAAGCACTATGAAGCGGTATATAAGTCTAAGTGCTATTGCTATTGCTAAAACAGATTTTTCAAAAGCTCTACTTTTCACTTTGGGCTCGTTTTTTTGCGAAACACTTTCAGACATAAGTTTCATTTGTGTAGTGCTCTTAGTAATTTCTCTTGATTAAAAAAAAGCAAAAATCGTGCATCTTGCATTCTACATTCATCACGCATGACAAGGTACTGTGTCATTTTACTCCAACTGAATTCAGTCTTACACAAAATTTTCCCAAGGACCTTTTTAAAAACTGGTTGATTAATGCAAATAATAGACTTCCTTTTTGTCATTACTATTGTACTTATCCTGTCTTCTATTTCCAATCTTTCTAAATTCAATTTTTTTCACTATTCAGTTTTTTCCCCATCAGATACTTCAGCATTTCATCCTATCATAAACTAAAATTCAACATTTGCTTTGTTAGTGTTATTGGCATAGATGTTTTCTTTATCATTTCTCAGATATTCTCTTCAGCTTTAATAAACAGTCCCATTATCATTTATCATTTTTATTCATTAGTGCAATTTGAAAAAAAGAAAAGTATAATAATTTCATCTTGTCTTTCTAATCATATAATGTTAGTCTGGAGTTTGAATTTAAAAAAAAAGCATGAGAACAATTGGAATAAGAAGTGTTTTGAATAAACATAATTTATTTCCACAGATATTTAAAGAATGAGGCACATACATTTAGTGCTAACATTTATTGGTGATCTGAAAGCAAAAATAACTTGGTCAAAGTCTCAACTTGGAGAGGATGGGGTATGAATGACACTCTTAATTCAAAGATTTTGGCAGTTCTTTTAGTGAAAATCCAATGTACCATAGTGTAACATTGTGCTATTTTACAGCAGGTAAATATTGACACTCTTTGAAGCAGATCTGAATCCAGATCTATTTGTATTACAATTGAAGAATGTAATTTAAAAAAGAATGTAACTGGGTAACTGTAATTGAGCAATATAATCAGAAAAATATCAGTTTAAATCTTTCATATCTTTTGACTGTATATTCGGATAGGGAGAGAAACCATTAAAACAAAATTAACAAATATTTTAAAAACATATGATCTGAATTCATAAATATAATTATAATGACCTTATTTAGAAATTATAAACATTTTGAAATGGATTTTCCTGTGTCATTACATTGCTAAGGGAATAAGTATCTTTTATATAGTTGAAGAATGAAGAAATAAGTATTTCTGATGAATGTTAATAATATAAATAATAATAACAATAATAACAACAACAACAACAACAACAACAACAATAATCATACAAAAAAATACATTTTATCCTGGATTTAATTCCAGGGCAAAATAGATAAAAGAAAATACAGGAAAAAAATATATATGTGGAAAATAGAAAGCATGTCATTTCAGATAAATAATAATAACAATAATAACAACAACAACAACAACAACAACAACAATAATAATAATAATAATAATAATAATAATAATAATAAAGATAAGTTTTTATGTATATGCCTGTATGAATAACAATTTCATTCACTTCTAGATATTACTCAGTTGGCTTATCATTTGAAATGGCATTGCAATTAACAGAGCATGAAGTATTTTTTTCTGGTTCATTTTTGGAAGCTAGTAACAGAATTTTAAAATTAAAGATATAATGATAGTGAGATGAAAAAGCATGGAGTTTTTCTTAGATACAGTATTGTTACAAATAGATCATATTTTTACAGTACTGGGGAAAGAAATCAAAGGCAGGTATTTTGAAAACTCCCCATGTGCATTCCTAAATAACTAAGACTTTGCAACCTTTCAGAAGTCAGATATCGAGCTGTTTCTGTAAGCTGTTTCTTAGAAAGGGACTGTTACTAGAAGTCCCTTGCTGGAGTTCCTGTAGATGGCCCTTCCGTAAAAATGGATTCAGGAAGCCTCCTGAATGAGCAGATTCAGTTCAGAAAGGGTATAAGGCTATCTAGGTCCTGAGTAATTAGCACTTTGAATTATACCCAGTAGTTAACTGGAAGTCAATGAAGCTACATAGGCAAATTTCAGGGTGCCCAGGGCAGCTGCATTTTTAAGGAAAGGAGCGTTGGTCCTACCTGAACGCCTTTTCTCAGTGTAGGTTGCAGGATAGGCCAGGAACGGGTGGTGACTTTGTCCTTCTGCCTGGAGACAGTCATAATTTTTAGCCATGCCCTGTTGCCTCTCTCTCTGGCGTTGCCTCTGTCACTGACTCCAGTTATTGACGGCGCAGCTGTAACAAGACAAACTTATCCAGAGGTTAGATGCCCTGACCCCACCCTTCCGGATCCAGACCCTACGGTCATTCAAGGGTGGAACTGGCCTATCCTGCAACCTACACTGAGAAAAGGTGTTCAGGTAGGACCAACGCTCCTCCAGTGAGGTTGCAGGATAGCCCAGGAATGGGACATACCAAAGCCGGCATTCCTAAGGGCAGGCCTCCATTGGGGCTGGATCGCTGAACCTGCTGGAGCACTCTCCTAGCGAAAGAAGCCTCAGCCGAGGCAAACACGTCCAGCCGGTAATGCCGGATAAACGGCGTAGGAGATGTCCAGGTGGCCGCTCTGCAGATTTCTTCCAGGGAAGCCTGGGTAGACCAGGCTGCGGTGGACGTGACGCTCCTTATAGAGTGAGCGGTCACCCCCTGCGGTACTGGTAGAGATTGAGCTTGGTATGCAGCGGCGATACATGCACGTATCCAACAGCCGATGGTAGAGGAGGACACCTTAGATCCGAAGGAGGCTGGCTGGAAGGATGCAAATAGTGCCTCTGAATGTCTAGAGGAGGCCGTTCTCTTGATGTAAACTTGGAGGGCCCTCCGCACATCCAGGGTGTGCCACTGGCGCTCCCGGGCCTGGGAAGGCCGAGGGCAAAAGTTTGGCAACACTATCTCTTGGGCCCGATGGAACCACGTGTTGACCTTCGGGAGAAACAAGGGATCCAGCCTTAGGATTACCCTATCAGGGTGAAAGTGGCCGAGGTTACTGCGACCAGGAACGCCACTTTCAGAGTCAAGTTACGGAGAGTAGCCGCCCTGATTGGCTCAAAGGGCTCGACAGTCAGGGCCTGTAGGACCTTAGGCAGATCCCAGGAGGGATAATGGTGCACCACAGGTGGACGAAGGGTCGCTACCCCCTGAAGGAATCTACGTATATGGGGGTGGTGGGCAAGAGAGTCTTGTCCACTGCCAGCCACCACCGTTGCCAGGGCCGCTACCTGTCTACGTAGCGTACTATGGGCAAGACCCCTGTTTAGTCCCTCTTGGAGGAAGTCCAAGACAGTGTGAATGGAGGCCTGAGTGAGAACTAGGAGGTGGATAGTACACCACTTGGAGAAACTCACCCAGGTGGCGTTGTAGATCCTGTCCATAGACGGGCGCCTGGCAGCCTGCATGGTCTGAATGACCCCATCGGAGAGGCGATCCCTCCTTAGGAGCTCCCTCTCAAGTGCCAGGCGGTCAGGTGGAGCCACTGAGGCTCCGGATGGAGTAGGACCCCCTGGCTGAGAGAGATTTTCTCCAGAGGAATCCTCCACGGATGAGTTATGGACAGACTGACCAGGTCCGTGAACCATGGACGCCTGGGCCAGTGCGGTGCCACCAGGATGATCTCCGCTTCCTCTGCAATCAGCTTCCGGATCACTGCCGGTATTAGAGGCAAGGGAGGAAAAGCATACAGCAGGCCCTCCGGCCACCTGCAACACAGGGCGTTGGTCCCTTTGGCCCCTGGGGTCCTGAACCTCGAGTAGAATCGAGGAAGTTGGACGTTCAGGCCCGACGCAAAGAGGTCCACGGTAGGTTGGCCAAACTTGCGACAAATGTCCCGGAACAGGGCAGGATGGAGCTGCCACTCTGTGTGGTCCACAGTCAGTCTGCTTAGGCAGTCTGCTTGTACATTGTCCGAACCGGCTATATGTTCTGCTTTGATGGAGAGGAGGTTGGCTTCTGCCCAAATACCTAAGAGAAAGGATTCGCTCATGAGGGGAAGTGAGTGAGTACCTCCCTGGCGATTAATATGGGCTTTCGCCGCTATATTATCTGTTACGATAAGGACATGCTTCCCTCTGAGTAGATCACGGAAGTGGAGCAGGGCCAGGTGGACTGCCCAAAGCTCCAGCCAGTTAATATTATGTTGTAGATCTTCCTGTGACCAGCGGCCTTGCGCCAATTGGTTCTCTACATGAGCCCTCCCAACCGAATTGACTAGCATCAGAGGTTAAGGTGATGCGATCAGGCTCTCGAAATGTACAGCCTTTAGCGAGGGCCGGAGACGACCACCATCACAGCGAATCAAGCACCGGGTCAGGGACTGTAATTAGGTCTGGCGAATCTGGACAGTTGGCCTGTTGGAAGGGGAGGAGGAACCACTGAAGGTTCCGGGCATGGAGTCGTGCCCAGGGAATGATACCAATGCAGGAAATCATTTCCCCTAACAAGCAGGAAAGGGTGGCTATCGAAACCCTGGGATTCTACTGGATCTGAGCCCCAGATCAATCAGGCTATCATGTCTTTCCTGAGAGAGGAAAACCTCCCCCAGAGTGGAGTCAATAATGGCCCCTAGGTGGACCAAACGGATCGTTGGGACTAGATGACTTTTGGTGCGATTTATGGAAAACCCATGGTCCTCTAAGGTTTTGATGGTAAGTAAAATAGCCTCTGTCACCCTGGAGGCAGACGAGGCCTGCACCAAAATGTCATCAAGGTAACACTGCAGCCTCACCGGGTGGTAGGTGGGCTGCCAGGTGGGCTGCCAGGACTGACAAAATCTTTGTGAAATATCTTGGGGCAGATGACAACCCAAAAGGGAGTGCCCTGTATTGCAGATGTTGACCCGCATAACAGAATCTAAGGTATCTGCGATAACTGATGTTAATAGGGAGGTGAAGGTAAGCCTCTGTCAAATCAATGGAGGCTAAGAAATCCCCCGGCCTAATCCCCTCCAAGATCGACCGTAGAGAGCTCATCTTGAACCTCTTGTAGACAATGTGGGAGTTGAAGGCCTTAAGATCCAGGATTGCCCTCCACCCCCACCCCCCCGAGCTCTTCGGTACAACGAAGAGAATGGAGTACCCTCCCTGTCTCCGCTCGGTCACGGGGACCGGCTCGATGGCCCTGATGTCCAAGAGATGTTGAATGGCAGAGGCCATCAATTGCTTTTTTGAGAAATTATGAGAGACGGCATTGCACGAAGTGGGTCGGGGGGTGGGAGAGGAACTCCAAGGAAAGACCCGAATGGAGGGCCTCAAGGACCCAAGGGTCAGATGTTGTTTCCTCCCACTTGTCTACAAAGAGGGCCAAGCGCCCTCCTATGGGGAAAGAATCACTTCTGCCTCCTAAACTGCCTCCCCCCTGCCCCTCTAAAGGGGCGTCTGGCCTGGAAAGGCTGCTTGAGTTTGTTGTGGGAGTCGGGTCGGTCTGCTTGACGGGCAGCTCTGCCGTACTGGTACCGCTGGAACTGGTTAGCATCTGTGTCAAAGGCAAAAAAGGAATACCTGCGGCCGTAAGGTGTAGATTGTCGGTCCGGCCTCCAGGAGGATGAAGGTAGGACCTTCCTCTTAGTTTTCCACGAGTAGTTGGTCCAGTGGGGGGCCGAATAGCTTTCCCCCCCGAATAGGGGGCAGATGCAAGTCGCCATTTCGCCTTGGCATCGGCTTGCCACTGACACAGCCATAGGAGCCTCCTAGATGTGACTGAGGCAGCTAGAGCCCTGGAAGCATATTTGGCTGCATCCAGGGTGGCATCAGAAGAATACTGCACTGCGGCTACCAGTTTGTTCAGATCTTGATTTAATCTGGCTCCGAGGCAAGATCTTGGCCTGCAGTTGTCGCAACCACAGTAAGGTGGTACGGTTAAAAAAGGGGGCCGCCAAAGAGGCCTTGACTGCCCAGGCGGCTGCTAGGTGGGCTTTCCTGAGGGAGAGTTCAGATTTTTTGTCCTCTGCCCTTAGGTTTTCAGCCGCATCCCCAGAGGGATAAGGGGAATGTGATGAAAGGGCCACAATAGGATCATCGATGGCAGGTAAAGACAGTGGCTCCGCTAAGGAGGGGCCCACGTTGTACAGCTTTTTGTCACTGAAACTGGGCATCGGAAGAACCCCGGGCTGTAGACACTGGTTCTGGACCACGTTCAGAAACAAATCCGGAACTGGAATGTAGTCTTGTTCGGCCACCGGAGCAGTAAAGAGGCTGGGGTCTGGGCCCTGTGGTGCCCTTTGAGGGAGGGCGGAATCTGTGCCAATCTGGGCAGTGGCCCGTGCCTTATGCAGAAATGGCTTGAATAAAGCCAGAGGAAACAGGCCTGAGAAAGCCGGGGGGGTCTGGCAAAAAAGCCTCATCATCATCTGAGAGGGCCAAATCAACTTGGTTCTCCTCCCCTAATAAAGATTCTGCCGATTCTCCTGAGTAACAACGTGACTGTTGCACAGCCTATGAAAAGCAGCCCTGACCGGGAATCTGCTGGGAGGAGGATGGGATGCCCTCACTGCGCCCAGTGGGAGGTATCTGTTGGCGTTGCCAAACTGCCTCAATACTTTTTGAAATTGCCTCAGAAATAAAATCCTTCACTTTGCCAGGAATGTCAAGTTCCTCCTCCTCCTCATCATCAACCTCAACCCTGTGGCGAAGGCCAGCTGCCGTAGGTGTAAAAGTAGCCTCAGGGGGTCCCCTGGCAGGTATGGTAGACTCTTGCCACCTCAAAGGAGCAGAGCAGGCAAATGGGTCTTCAAGGGATTCAGCACTGGGAAGCAAGGCTGGTGAATGTGTGAGCTCAGCAGCTCCCTCTGCTGTCTGAGGAGCTAAATTAACAGTGGAGACAGGGTGGGAAGAGGCAGCCTCTGATTGGCTGTTAACTGACAGCTCTGAGGCTCGTAACTTTTCTGCTTTAGAAATTTGTTTTTCAAGTGCCCTGAATCTCCTTGCCTCTAGCTTTTGCTCTGATTTAGAGCTGTGCGATCTAGAGGACTTCTCCCCAGACTGCCTGGTCATATCCTTGCCCTTACTAGCTCCATTATGAGCTTCGGGCACCTTGCCAGAGCCTCTCAGCTGAGAGGAACTTTGTCGGGCCGCCATTTTGGGAGTTCAGTTAGTCGGCCGGTGACAGCCAAGTTTGCCTCTGAGGTAAAAATGGGCAGATAGGAGTCAGGGGAGAAACGGGGGTGACAGTTCCGATTAATACCGGATTGGCCAGCCAAGTCAATGAGCCGAACGGCTCTCTCCCACGCAGCGCTTGCTCGAAATGTTGGGCAGCATCTGAGACAGACTCAGGGGAACCAGCTCCGAAGCAGCAGGCTTGCCCGAAGGAACTCGAGGCGAGCGACTGGCAGCAAGGCGGGGGAAAAAACACGGCTCTATGCGGGTGGCGGCTGGAGCGGATCCAGGGGAGCCGGCTCCGGTGACAGGCGGCTAGCCGCGAGAACGCACTGCGATTGGCAAGGGAGATAGCGAGATGGAAAAAAACACAGCTCTCACTCGGGCGGCGGCTGGGGCGGACCCAGGGTAGCCTGCACCTGAAAGCCAATGTCCAAGCTTAAGAGGATCAATGGACGGCAACCTTGGCTGGATAGCAGCCCGGAGCACTTTAAGGGCAGCTCGAGTGAGATCTAGCGCCCGCAGGCGCGGGGCGCCAAGTTCAAACCTGCACAATGACAGATGGCCCGAAAATCAGAGACTGGAGGTTGCAATGGATAAATCTGAATGGAAAATGACTCTTCTTCTGCCTAGAGGTAACAGCCACTAAGTGAAGCATCTCTCTCTGGTGAGGACTGAGTCAATAACTGGAGTCAGTGACAAAGGCAACGCCAGAGAGAGAGGCAACGGGGCGTGGCTAAAAATTATGACTCAGTCTCCAGGCAGAAGGACAAAGTCACCACTTGTTCCTGGACTATCCTGCAACCTCACTGGAGAATGAAGCTTTTGGATAGTCTTTAAGGGCAGCCTCATGTAGAACAAATATTCCAACTAGGGTGATCTATGCCTGATCCACACTCAGACAACATTCTAAGGACGTACATTCTTAGAAAAGAAGTGAGGAGAGATTTTGCATTTTATATCAAAGAAAAGTGTTTCTTTCCCACAAAGAACTGCATTGGCTTGGATTAGTCTCTCTTTGCAAATTTTGCATATGCACATATATAGTCATCTGTGTGATTGAATTTTGGAATTTAAACAGAAGTTTGTGGTGCCACACCAAAGATTCTTATGGTTAATTGTGATGACCTAAAGAGAGATATATTTTACTTTGGCCAGTCTCATTGAGATCCTGTTCCAGCACATACTATTTGTGTGTGTGTGAGAGAGAGACAGACAGACAGACAGACAGACAGACAGAGACAGAGACCAAGAATGTAAATAAACACTTTTAAAAGCAAACTGAAGTTGAAAATAAGTATCAGAAAGGAATTGATAAGAATTTTTTTTTTTGGCAGACATTTTATTGCCCAACTAGGAAACATCATCAATGCTAGAAGAGAGTGGGTTTGCTCTCTGCTTATATGCAAGTGGCTTGCCCTGTCAATGCTGGTGTGAGTGTTCTTGGTAGATTATACTGTTTCTGTTTGATCATTAGTCTGAGTTTGTAGTTCCTTGATTGGGATGTTGTTTACTAGTTGATTTCTGGTCTAGTATTAATCCTGGTATTAATCTGTGCTTATCTGGTTTTCATTGCTGGCAAGGAGCTGTTTTGGTCTTTTTGTTTCCTGTGCTGATGATGTTACTTAGTTGGGTAATGAAACAAACATCTGCAGGAGAACAACCAAGCTCAGAGAGCACCAAGGACCTCACAGTTGAACCCTGAGCTACAAATGCTCTCTTCCATTAGAAAACTATGTATCTATAAAGTATGATAATATTCATACAATAAATAATTTTATTGCTAATTTTGCAGTTGAATAATATGTTCATGAAAATATAAATTTATATATATTCACAAATTATTAATTATAATATCGTGGACAATGATATTTTCATTTGATATAAATTCAAAATTAGAGGACATGCCTTTTCCCTGCAATGATAATGATTTTTGGTATCTTCTAAGCATTAAATTAAATTACATTTTAATCAGGATATAAAAAATTACAGGGGCAAGTTTAAAATCAAGCAGTTTTTCAAACTGTGTGTTAGCTGCTAAAGGAACATGGCATTTTGTCAAAAATACCCAAACTGTTCATAAAACATCACCTGTCCATTATATCATTTTAATAATAATTCAGCTTATGTTTGTCATCTTTTAAGTAACCATCCAAACTTCAGAGTAAGTGTGGAAGTAGCAGTATAGCTGAAGTATATGATACTTCTGTAAGTTGAGAAGGCTCTGTGAGAGACAGATAAAAGGCTACTAATCCTCCTCCTGTAATTCTGTACTGATAGCCCTATCCATCTCTGTTCTAAATTAGAAAGTCTAGATATTAGAAAAGCTAGGCTGGGTGAATCATAGCATTAATCACAACATTAGGTCATAATATACTTTAAAAAATGCCTTTTTGTAGCTGATGTTTCTCTAGCAGCTAAAACTGAGTAATAGCTAAAATAACATGAAGATTTGTTGATTGATCAGAACTTGGTAATTACATTTCATTATAAAAGATACATATTTTGTGTATTCAACGGGACCTAATCTGATTCTTCTTGCTGATACTCCTGCATCTGCTCACTTGATTCTATAACATAACAATCAGTTTCTTTGCAATCCTAATTCAATTTTCTTAAAATAATATACGTATAGTTATGTGTATTGTATTGGGTTGGGTTGGGTTGGATTTAGATTAGATTAGATTAGATTAGATTAGATTAGACTAGATTAGATTAGACGATTAGATTAATCAGGATGGATCTTAGTATTTCTATATACTAAGCTTAATTTATACTGGTCCAAATAAGATATGGGAGATATTTGTTATAACTCTAATATAGTGCAATGATTTCCCATATTGTCTTGCAATGAAAATTTACTATTTCCATTTTAATTATCTCATCATCTTTCTGCAAAACATTTACACTTGTTATTAGGGCCACTATGACATATAATTTAAAAATGTCAGAAGAATGGTAAATTTAAGAGCCACTGCTCAGTAATAATTGGATGTTAAAAATGAGATAGAAAAACAAGATATTCCTTTATTGGAACCTGGATCTGAGTATCACAAAGCTCTATCTCTGTCTGGATAGCATAGTGGTTAGAGTGCCACCCTTTGACATGAGAGACCAGAGTTTGAATCCCAGCTGGTCCCTATTTTACCATTAGAGGCTCCTGGGTAAAACTCTCTAGCTCTTCACCTTCCTATCTCAAATATGAGAGTAACGCAAACTAAGAGAGTCCAGACAATTTATATGTTAGCCAGATTAACAAGGTTCATGCCAGATATTTGGGAATCAAGACAATCTGATAAGTGGGCTACTGGGATGAAACATACATGGATAAAACAAGAGAACCTGGAATTGATGAAATGCTACTACAACACTATATTTAATGGGAAGTGATATATGAAACATATAATGGAATTACGCATGGACAGAAGATGTACATACACACTAATTGAAAAACTAGTGCTTCAACATAGTGAAGAGGAAACTGTTTTCATCTTTTTTTTTTAAATAATTTTTATTGAAAAGTATTAAAAAAGGAACAAACATATAATGTGTATATACATATGTACATAATCACATATATACATAAATACACAAACAAAACTACAAACAAACAACAACAAAAAGAAAAACACAAACCTAACACCACAAATCACAAGACAAATTCCAATTTCATAAAGCAGCCTAACGTATCTTAGATATTACATACATCTTATGTGCATATTATATATTTCTCGTAAGTTAATGTCAATTTATCAATATATTAGTATCACTATTTCAGTTGTCTATGTGCACCCAAAACTCGTGTAACATTTTGTACTTACATGAATAAAAAATGAACAACCATAC